>MU167274.1:17119-59724 GCA_015951145.1 Cronartium quercuum f. sp. fusiforme G11 | reverse complement strand
GCAAACAAAATGAGTGTCTATGTGATTTATATATATAAAAAACCTTATAAAGAAGAAGAGTTTAGTTTTCTCACCTGTCATCATTCTAATCTTTGACAGAATTGGAAAAATTTAGAACCCTTACGGTTTTGAGAGAGACTTAGTCGGCCACTACTTGTCTGTAACTAAGTCCTGTTTCATCTCATCGTGGAGACATACACTGCCAGCAGAAACTACTAGGACATGGTTGTTCTAGAAGTCCTAGGACCAGAGTTGTCCTAGATGTTCCTTGTTTGGACAAGGAAAAACTAGGACAAAACCTGTCCGAGGAAATCTAGGACAAGCTTGTCCTAGATGTCTTTGTTGGCAGTGATATAGACCTTCTCACTACCTCTATCATGCCCCCGACCAGAGTTTCCAATTGTAATCTAGCTTCTTTGAACTTTTTTCCCGTCTTTCTCAAGACTTTTCTTTTTTCTTCTTCTTCTTTCTTTTCTTTTCTTTTCTTTTCTTCTTCTTTTTTTTTTTTTCCGTTCGTATGTACACAAAACTTCAGACAATTAAACATTGTAAAACAACTTCTTTGATACCATCTTTAGTCCTGTGTGAGAAGGCAATCTACGTTCAGTCCATCTCATGACCCTTGTATCAAAGATGTAAACAATTCCGAAAAAGAATGTTTCCTAGAATCGTTTCAAGTCCTTATCAAGCAGGATTCTCCTGCCTCCGAAAAAAAACTAAAACTGCAATTTCGTGTACGTTACAATAAAGACTTGATCAAAAATGTCAATTGCATTTGAAAAAGAAACCAACACATACTCACATCAAGGCCAACAAAAAAAAAAAAAAAAAACTATCAATTTCGACCCCCCAAAAAATATGATGAGAAAGAAAGAGGTATAATCATTGATAGAGGTTTCTCACAGTACCAAAAGAAAAAAAAGTATGTGTGCATATAATGACAATCGAGTAGTGTACTAGAACCAAAAGAAGTCAATCCTAAAAAGCTACTTGTAAGGAGCCATTTGGGACAATAGATCTGTTCAGGAGAAAAAGAAAAAGAGATGCGTTCGAATATGAGTATGAAGAAGAAGCATATGCGCATGTATATATATATATATATGTGTGTGTGTGTGTATGAATGAATGATAGACCCCCTTACTATGTAGCTATTGTATATCCATCAGAAAAAAAAAAGGATAAAGAATACATTCAAAGGGGTAATAAAAAAAAATAAAAATAAAAATAAAACAAAATAAAAACCAATCAAGATTTATTTTCTTCACCTAGAGCAAGTCCAAGGCCTTCGGTTTCAACTTTTCCTAATGTTTGTGATTTTTCAGATGTGACTGAAGGAGATGGTTCAGTCAAAGCGAAAGGTGTGACGTGCTGGACTTGATCGGCAAGGCGCTCAGAGTTAATCAAGTCAGCGTAAGACATAAAGCTAAGTCGATTTGTACTCCCACTACTAATGGTATCAGCACTCGCAAGTCTTCTGTGACCAGTTTCAGGTGTCATTGTCATGAAAGGTTGTAAGGGGCTGGGAGGAAGTATTCCATATTGATTCGGTTCGTGTTTAGTAGGAGAACGCTGTTGGTTCCCAATCCCAACGCCTACTCCGTCAGTTGAGATTGGGCTAAGACTTCGGGGCGAGCCTAAGTCGCTAATCGACATTGAATCGCAAGCAGAGTGGAGCTGGTGGTGCAAGCCAGGAAGGCTAGAAGGCAAGGCACTAGGCGAGGATCGGTCCCATGAATTGCCGGGTGAGCTAGGGGAAGCTTGTCCAAGGCTCATCGAGGGCTCGGAGCCAAGGCCGAGATCGGACCCGATCCACCCTAAGCCGAGGCGCTTTCGGGGTGGAGTACAAGGGAGATCAAAGAGTGGACTTGAATGATTTTGAAGCTCGATGGGCGACGGATCGATGATGATGTGCTTAGGATCGGTGGTGGCGAGGACTTCGAAGGCTTCGTCTAGTACCGAAGGAACGGCTAGTTCAATAGCATCATGGGCCGTAAGGGTTGGCTCGAGTAATTCAACATCACGCTCAAAGATAGAAGAAGTGGATGCAGACCTAGGAACGTGTAAGCATAGTAGGTCAGTCAAAGAGGTGTGAACAGATAAGCAGTAAAACGTATGGGTGGCTTGCTCACATCCCTTCAATGATGTCATCTCGTGGGACCGGACTTGGCGGACCCGAGGCGAGGACGAGCAAACTATGGCTGGGTGAGTGGATGAGAGTGCTGGCGGGTTGAGCTCGGACAGGGGTGACCGGTCTACTGAGATGAGGACCATGAGATGGGGCAGAAGTTTTGATGGAATGGGTTGGATTGGTCATTTCGGAGACAGATGAAAATGTCCAAGAGACAGGTCGATGAGAAGCTAAGTCTGATTTTGGTGAAGGGGCCATTTGGTCATCAGTTGAGGAGAGACAAGCGAAGGTGGATTTGTTGGTGATTGAGATGTCGAGGGATGTGAAAGTGAGTGTGAACTTGAATGGGATTATAAATAAAGTGACAAATAGTATCGATCATGAGGTCATCTCAACCTGTCACTCAGATCACACACACCACCCCACAATCCGCAGTGACTTTCGTCAATCACCTGATCATCAGGTCACTTACTGTATACTGTACTGAAATATAGCACATACACCACATACAGTTCAATAACATGGAACCTGATGGAACCTGATCAGAAAGCCTCCTTAGTTGTCATGGGGTAACTTGCATCCCCCCTCTCCCCAAGTGTCAAACCACATGGCCGAAAGTAAACAAATTAAAACAAGTGTTGGAAAGCTCAAGTATGTATGTATCTGAGAGATCCGGAGGTCATGACTTGTATAACCTGACAGCTTGACAGTACATCATCTCACCTTTCATGACATCTTTCGAATCTGTGTCAGGTAAAGAAGTCTTCAGAAAATGTAAAGGTAATTAACATATCTAAGGTGATGAGACTCGGTGGTTTGAGAAACAAAAAACAATAAAGATGCAATTATGAGAATTATAGATTCTCCCTAAAGACTCTCTATCTTTATATACCAACCTAACTGGAAAAAAAGAAAAAGAAGAAAAAAAAAAATTGAAAAAACAGGAGAAAAAGTATCTGCTGAAAAAAAAAGTGACTTTCACAACCTCCCTTGATCACATCTTAAATATATACTTTTTTTTTTTTTTTTTTTTTTGATCATATATTGATAATGAGTAAAGAAAATTTTGATGAAATAATCATCAGACACCAAATTCATCATGTAGTGTGATAAGTGATGAAGGTTTTGTACTAGGTCTATTGAGTGAAAGGCATAAAGCCGGCTTCAATCAAATTCGAAAGGCCAGTGAGGTTGATCACTGATATAGCTATTATACGAAGAAGTTGGTGGGTGTCACAAAGAAGTGTTCCTTTCCTAAAAAGGTTTTCGAAATCTGCCCCATGTCTCCAACTTTAAAATCTTACTGCTTAATACCAGGCCAGTCAATTGCGGTTTGGAACTCATCATACGACCCTCACTTGATTTTCTCGTGTTCTCACAGATATCAAAGACCGAAAACATAGATCGAAAAAAAAAAGATCAACTTTAACATCTATAAAAGGTCTTCCCACTCTCTCTGTAACAACTCTCATTGTGACTATTTGCACTACTACCACCGTGACTTCCCAAAATACCTAAAAAAGAGAAACAAAGAAAAAACGGAAGATGAACCTCGCCCACATTCTTTCGAGCAGCTACCCCCCTTATCCCCTTTTCCCCCTATCTACAACACACACCTTAACCCACCAATGAAATGAAGATATAGAAGAAAAATAGTGAAGAGAATAGAAAGGACCAGAGAAAGTGATAAAAATTAAATGTTCAAGGAAGATGATGAGGTGAGCATCTCTCTCTCTCGTCTCACAACAAAACTACACAAACACACGGTGTTGCCGATACAGTCACTCCTTCTCCTACCTAACCGCCCGCCTGATCAACAATTTATATTTGAAATATTTCAACTCGTTTTTTGTTTTTTCATCACTCACTCTCGCCCGTTGGGCCCGCACTCTCCCTCGCGCTCCTGTGACCGTTACTATTACTATTACTACCACTCGGTCCGTTCCCGAGTCCGGCCCAGTTCCCAAATGGCCCATTCTCGCTCGATGACGGTGGTGGGGCTGGGCGAGGTTGCTTAGGCGTCTCTCCTCGACGGACAACGGCTGAGGCACCGTAATGAGACTCAGCATGACGAGAGAGGATGTCGATAACAGGCCCAAGAAGGCGAGTGAAGGCTTTCTCTCCTAAGGCTGCGACGCGTAATCGACCTGAGCCTGCTGCTACACGAACGGTTGCAGCTCGTGGGGCTGAATTGAGGAGCGCGAGTTCTAAAGACCCAAATAGACAAAGAATCAGTTCAAACACTCAGGAGTGTGGGAAGAAAAAAGAGAGCGGGAAACATACCTCCAAAATGGTCACCCTTTCCAAGTACGCCTACCACCTCTATACCACCACCCTCTCTGGTTTTCTCTACCTCTGCTCGGCCGCTTTCGATAATATAAAACTCTCGACCAACTTCCCCTTCTTTCACTACCGCCACACCCTCGTTAATCGTTCTCTCCTCGAGCGAGTCAGCAATCTTCGAACGTTCAACGGGGGTAAGAGAGGCAAGGATAGGGACTTCCGATAAGAAAGCCTCATACATCTTTCGTTTCCTTGAAGTATGTTCCATGAGGATCGACCTGAACGTAACTCGATCGAGAGCCCAAAGCGTAGCAGAGGTGGAAGTAGCAACGACAGTCGCAGCACGAGGAGCATTATACATAAGAGCAAGCTCTCCAAAAGATCCTCCAGGTCCATAGCTATGAACTTTCTTAGGTGGAGCCTGATGGCTCACCGCCGTCCCTGGTGCACCCACTCCACTCTCTTCGCCATTTTCTCCTAAGCCCGAGAGCGTCCCATGTGGTTGGTTGGGAAGCGGTGGGACATAGGTATAGGTTGCTGGTCCACGTACATACACATCGAACGTACCCTCCTCTACTACGTAAAAAAAATCTCCTACAGCACCTTGTACAATCACTTCCTGACCATTGCTAACTCTAACCTCTGCCATTGCATTTAAAACATCACTGTATTGCTCTTCATCTAGGTTCCTGAACAAGAGGTTGTCCCTAATCGATACTTCAATACGTTTACGTTGCTCCTCAGTCTTCGGGATCACCACTTTCGGTAGGGCATTGCCGAGAGCAAGGTTTGAGGGCGATAGAGATTCGGCAGAAACGGAGGTTCGACGACCAAAGTTGTAGCCGGCAGGGACCATCGGTGGCTCATCGTCTGAAGCCTCTCCCTCTTCTTCTTCATCCGAAGGCGCCCGACAAGCCGGCTGAGCGGAAGCAGTAGTGGTGGGGGGCGCAGGGATGGCCGGTGCAGCCCGTGGCGAGACTTCGTGAGTGGAAGAGTCAGTTGGCGGTCGCCTTTGACTACTGGTGCTCACGACACGCGAGCCAGGTTGAGAGTGGGGGTGATGTGGGTGCGGAGGATGATGATGGTGATGGTGGTGGGCGTGAGTGGGCGAACGAGGAGGCGGGTGATGGCGATCGTGGTCGTCAGTAGGCCCGATGCGTTGATGATGATGATTTTGGTGGCGGGAACTGGGTCGGCCAAAGGAGTAGGGACGTTGCTCGGCCGAGTGCGGGGGAGGGCCGTGGGGGCGGTAGCCGTTTGTGGTCGCAGGCGGGCTGACGTCGTAGGCTGGCTGAGGTGGTGGGGGGTAGGCACGGTCCGAAGAAGCATGATAGACTGGAGCCAAGTAAGGCTGTTGAGGCTGCTGGAATGGGTTGCTGTAGCTCTGTGGGGGGATGTGATTTTGTGGGTGTTGGGGATGGAAGGACGGCGCCAACTGGGGAGAATAGGTCGCCTGGGGGTGGACGAGATGAGGGGTGTAGCCATTGCTTGGTGGGAGTGCGCTGTAAGCGACCGGGTGCGAGTAGACAGGCTCTGCCGTCGGAATATAGGACACCACCGAGGGCTGAGGGGAGATTGGGTTGGGCGAGCCAGCCAGGGCAGCACGAGCGCGGATACGTTCTTGTTCAAGCTTTTGAAAGAACCAGGATGCACAAAACTGAAGCGGGTCAGTTGGAGCAGACCTGAGGATGTCTCGGTTGAGCTCGTTGAGAAGGGTGTTGTAAGCCGATGGAAGAGACATAGCAGCGAGATTGAATGTAAGATGAACGGAGGCTGGATGGAGAGGAGAGTTGAGGGCAGAGAAAGCAAGATCAGCATGGATGACAAGTGAGAGAAAAAGAAAAGGACGGGATTGGTCAAAGTCAAAAAGGGACGAACTCAACAAAGGAAATCGAGGTTGGAGTGTGAACTGAAGCAGAAGCAGAAGCAGAAGCAGAAGCAAAACTAACAACTATTCAAAAACAGGGGGAAAGTATTTAGAAAAAAGGCCAATCGAGGCAGGAGGAAGGATGACAGACGACTAGCCACGACGATCAAATGACGACGATCAAATGACGACAATCAAATGACGACGACGACGACCACCACCACCACCACCGAACAAAACTATGACAAAACTACCAACCCTGGCTCAAATTGGGCTCAAACTGCAGACATTCACAACATCACTCAACCCTTTTCCGGCAGCTCGCATCACTCACACACTACTGTACCACCACGGCTACAGTCGTAATTAGGTTCTCGTCACTCATTAAGTCTCTTCAAACTCCTACACGAGTGTGCGCGACGGAATGACGCACAACCAGTGCACAAAGTGGCATTGGGCACCGGATCTTGTCGACCATTTATCACCCACCACCACCCATCAATCCCAAGAGCTCGGAATGCCTGAGATAGCTAATCAGAATGAAGTTTTTTTCTTTTTTTGTTCATTCCTTTCAATCCACCAAGTCACAGACTTTATAGAAACAGCACATTTCTCTGTCGTGTACGACTTTGAATACTGGAACCTGATCACATATGATCTGGAGAGGAAGGAAAGGATAAAGCTGGTCAGTAGTAGGAGGGACAGATGCATAACAAAAGTGGTAGAAGGAATCTTAATCACACACCATGATAAATCAAAATATATTCATATCACGTTCAGATATCCCACTCACATAGGGTACTTCGATCCCAGGCAATAGGGCTCTTTACAAGGTACTCCTGCTTGACAGAGTTGAAACTTTCATTGAAGTCAATCGTCATATGTAAAGTGGTATGCTTGTGTGGAAAGTGCTGGGGTGGATACTTTGGGTAAATCTGAGTTTCTAGGAGTGGCACCTTGCATACATTGGCCGCAAAACTTCCGGCATTGAAAAAAAAAAAAAAAAAAAAACACAGTCGAAAATGGATTGAAAAGGGTTTCGCAGAGGTAATCCAGCCGAGGTAATCCAGCCAAGGTAGCCAGATTACCGCGCTTTAAAGAAACTGAGCTGGCGGTACATATTATGATATCCCAAAGAGTGATTCAGAGTCTCAGTTAAACTTAATCCTTGAGAGCTTCACAAAACCTAACAAGACTTAGTTGAAACCTATTCAGGCTTGTCAAGAAAGAACAAGAAGATTTTATTATTATTATTATTTTTTTTTTTTGAAAAAAACACTGATTAAGTGATGTGGTGACTGAACGTAACCAAAACCCTGAAATTCTTGATTCTTTAAAAAAAAAAAAAAAAAAAAAAAAAAAAAAAAAAAAAAAAGGTGACCAAAATATCAAGTTGCATTCTATGTATAAGATTTTTATTTTCAAGTCCCTTCTCCTCATGGAAAAAATTAAGGAATAAGATTAGGAATAAAATTCCCTTTGGTCCTCTAAAAAGGACTGGCTACACATGGTACACGTATGTAAGCCCGTTGGTGTAACTCGAAAAAAAAAAATTGCTCTCAAAACGATGACAACATAACACCACTCGGAAGAATATCTCAGAGTGTGTCTTTCAAAGCGATACTTAACTTTGGAGGAGGAGAATGAGTCCCTCCATCCATTTTTTTTTTTTTTTTTCTTTTTTTTTAGTTTTTTTTCGCGCTAGGAAGAGACGTCAAGAGAAATCCAACCGTTACCACCGCAGTCAAGTGATTGAGCATCTCAAGAGTTACTATCTTTAGCTTTCACCTCAACACTATACCTTCTTATGAACCATCTTATGATTTCTAAGGGGAGTATGTACAAGATGCGTCGGAAGAACTTGGCTGATTCAGAGCTTTTAGAATGAGTTGATGGGTAATAGAGTAGTGTAGAAGTAATCTGAAAAGGTCAAAACAAAACTGCAAGTTTGTGATCGGTATCACGCCAAGATGTGTATTATAAGTCGTAAGTCCCTCCTCCAGAGGCTTCAAGGGACGCCTGCCAGTTTAAGGGACTTGGTCAAGTTAGCAAAGGGAATGTGTCAGCACTGGACAACATGCGCATTTCCTGTGTAACATAGTGAATGGCTCGCATCTAGAAGGAAGCTCAATGACCACCCAGCCATCGATAGCTGACCTCTTGCTAGCGAATCAAGCCTTTTTGAGACGAGCCTCCAGACGGTTGCAAGGCTGTGAGATCAGAGTTTGAATTTCTTCTTTACCTCCATAGACCCGGTTCCTTTCCGGACGTTTTTCTGTTTTGACAACAAGACAGCTCTCAGAATCCATTATTTGGTCTGGGAGCTCACTTGCAACTTTCCCACTGCCCACCCTTTCAACTACAATGAGATGGGTGAAGTAGATGTGGTGGTGGGCACTTGGAAGCTGTGCATGCTGAGCTCTCGGATGATGGGAGGCCCTAGCAAAAGATCAAAGACTTGCGATAGGCCGCCGGGTAACCAGCTAGTGGCCGTCACTGGAGACCATCGATAGATGGAAACCCCATTGGCCACCTTTTGACCAACACAGTCTGTAAAGAATTCCCGTCGCTTGACGGTTTGCAGAGCAGCGACGGTTTTGGATGTTTGGTCTGGATTAGAGACAGTGGGGCGTGCATTACCGTACCGGGCGTCGACGAACTGGTACTGGGATGGGTGGATAGACTATTCGAGAATAGTAGAGATGCGTGTATGATTTGAGCGCGTACCTTTTCTATTATTTAGGGTCCGATTGAAGCGCTCCGCTATCGAGTTGTGCTGAGGCGTGTTGACGGGGCCCTGTTCGAGGCTGATTCCGTGACTGGCTGCGAAAGCTTGAAATCAGGCTGATCAATATTCTCCAGCTCGGTCGCTTTTAAGAATGCAGAGCTTCCAGCCGGTCATTCTTTCGGCTTCTCCAAGGAAAATTCGAAATTTCTCGAAGACTTCGGACTTGTGACGTATGAGAAATAATTGGTACCATCTTGTGGCCTCATCGATGAATGTCACTACGTATCTATTACCGGATGAAGTACAGGTCTGCATCGGACATAGCACCCCAGAATGGACTCGTTAGAGAGGGCGGTAGGAGTGCGGGAGACGGGAAGGGAATGGCGCACGGTGTCTTTTGGATAGCGCGCAGGATTCACATGGAGCGAGTGGTCTGTCACCACTTCCGTAGAAATGTCAAAGTGCTGCAGAGTGAAGGTGGCCGGGCCATTTGTTGATGCTGTAGGTCAGTAGCCGCCAGGAAAGACTGGACTGAGGTATCCCAAGGATCTTTGATACTCCCTCGGGTACGCCAAAGTTCGTTCAAATGCAAAGTACGGTAAGTGTGCAGTTGTTGACCATTCGGGTTTACAAATGATAGATGACCGGCATCCCCTTCCATGCTGAATCCTTCGTCGCACAGTTGTGCAGCGGACATGAGGTTTACAGCACTAGTCAGACAGTGTAGGGCCCATTTGAAAATTGCTTATCATTGTTGTCCTCCCGGGTCAAATGATTTTCTCCCAACTGTGCATATTTGGCTGGCGACCATAGATGCCTTGCCATCCGCCGTGGTAATCGAGATCGGCGTTATGTCTTGCATGTCCATGAATTTATCCCTATCCTTAAACATGTGACGGTCACAAGCCGTGTCTGCTATCATGTCTTTGTCTGATAGAGGAGAAGTAAAACGCATAGTAGAATAGGCATTGGAGCAGTGTACTTCACCATTGTTCATTGGGGAGGAGGATGTGGTGGTGGTTGTATTTGCGGTTGGCTGCATTCGCAAATCGTATAGGGCAGCTTTCTCAATGATCGAAAGTTGATGTTCTGAGTTTAAAGTAGAATTCGTATTGGCGTGCGCAGGATGCGCTTGATTGAACCGCTGTACTTTCTCGGCATGGGATAGTGACAAGATGTTTCTAGAGGGCCCGGTGGGAGTGCTACTTCCTTGATGCATTGCGTTTTCGGATGCGCTGAGCGTTGCAGTCACGGTTCAGATGGTTACCGTGACCCGATATGGATCAGAGATGCCAGTGATGTGTTGATCATTAGTTTGAGGAATTGTCACCCATAGAATGATGATTGTTTGACCTCTGAGTTGATAAAATACTGCAAGAGCAGTGGGTTCAGTGGATTCTATTTGTTGTTCCCAGATGAAATGACCCAGGCCAGTAGCATCCAGATAGTCCTAAAGATCTGAGTTCCAATTTGATATGTGTGCAGTCCCGAGTCTAGTGAGGATTTGTGGGACAGCAAGATTGGGCAATGGAATTTGGGTTGGTTAATTGGATTGAGTTGGGTTATTGTGAGTGTCCATTTCGATGGTTAGTGTGTTGGTTGATTGTGTGGATTGAATCAAACCGTGATAAGATTGAGAGGAGATGGGTCACCCGGTGAGGGATCAGATGATGTCTGTTTCCAAGTCAAAATCAATGGATCTATCAAATTTGTTCGTGGATTGTGATGCATCAAAACTCATACATGGGTTGAGGATCAATGTGGCACCAGTATATCGCTATACTGGGCTCATGACCCAAAGGCGCAAACTAACAGACAGCTGAACATGAGTATGAGAAGAGAAACTGAGTATGAAGGAAAACCAGATGTCTGGTGGTGGTCTGGACAAGATAGAATGTACTTAATCTTGAACAGACTTGGAGAAAGAAAGAAAACAAGAGACTAGATTAAATAGTCTGAAAGCATTGACACTCTGGATACAAGAGTGATGAGTTGTTCAGAGTAAAATAATGATGAGCATGTATATTTGTGTGGACATGTGTATCAATACAAGGGACTCTGGATATCATTTTAAGAGCTTAAAGTTAATCAAATGGATTTTAAAAGTACTTGATATTTATAATTGTTGTTTTTCCTCAAGGCACATTGGCCAGACCAAGGCTGTGAAGAATTCTTGCACAGATTCTGTTAAAGGAAGATTGAGAGGGAGGATCAAAAGCTGTGAGAGTATGGCTTTTAAATACATCATCATCAAACTTCATCAGTTCTGCTGTGGTTCAGCCTTTTAAAATCTGTTGCTGGCTTAGATATACATGGTCCAACACTTTTTCAGGATGGAAGTGAGGGTAAAGTTGAGTCAGAGATGAATGGAAATATCTCTGGGATGATGGTTGGACTTGCAGGGTTTATCCTGTTGGTCAGCTTTACATCGCAACCTAGTGCTGTACCACTCCCATTAGTAGATAGAAGTCTATGCTGCTTTGTTCATGAAACAAGAACTTTGAGAACTTTCATCTCAATCAGATCACATTACCCAAACCCTTTCTCACCAGAACTTTGAGGTTGGTGACCCTTAGACTGGCTCATCAGAGAGGAACTGTGTGACAACTGTCTTAAATAAGCAGGTCGGACATTCAAGTTTGAAAAATGGGCATGAATGTGAATGGCCCACTCACTTGAAATTTACTCCCTGAGCAGGGAAGCACCGATGACTTCGACTCCGAACTGGAATGAATAGGAGTTGGTATCAAAGGATTTTTATCACAGAAATGACTCACCATAAGTCGCATGTGTACCAAACAATGACTCCCATGAATTTAAAGGATTCACTTTTTTAGATATCCATGGAGTCGTAACTGTGCCTCCAATTCCTTTGTCAGACCTCTCCTGAGGAGAGGTCTCCTTTTGAGACACATATTTTTAACTTCTTATCAATCTCTGGACCTTCGCCTTCTTTTTTTTTTTTACCTTCTCTTGGTTTCACAAGGAGATGGAGGTCTATAAAGCCTCTGCCTTATTGGCCAACTCTTGTAATCCTTCCCTTCTCACTATCTTTTATCATAATGCTCTGGTGATTTCTCAATTCTCAAAAGTTATATTCACTATTCTACCATGTGTTGTCAAACCTCTACTTCAGCTAATGAAGTGGCTCATAAGAGCAACATTCAATTATTGCGTGCAGCTCCTAGCCAGGAAAATGGCTCAACCAACAAGCCAGGTTCTTGTTTTGCTCAACAAGAAAACTTAAACTCTTATATTAATGAAGTCTCTTGTTCTGCTTTGGGTTTAGGAAGTAAGTCATCCTTAACATCTTTCTAAGTCCCAATCCACAATATCAATGATATTGATATATCAAGTAATGAGTCAGAAGAAGAGTACAATGAAGAAGATGAGCAGAAACGATCCATCAATAATGACAGACTTGTGCACTCAAAAGCAAGCAAAAAAAAAAAAATGTGGTCATCACAATGTCCAGCACACTTGGGTATATAAATACTCTCATGTGAGTGTGCCACAAATTTCAATCTCGATTTTGATTGATTGGTTATATATATTTATAATTTTGCTGATGTGGTAATGCAGTAAAACATGTGTAGGAGCCTGGAAACATTGATACACAAATGCTTTCAGAAGAACCAGGAAGTCTTGCATATTGCTGCAAACTTTGCATGTGAGTTTTTTCCATCTCCTTATGTTTCTATTCTGTCTATGATCTCACCTATCTCCATGAATTGGTTTTCCAACAGCTCTGCTGTCAAGTTAAATACTTTGGGAAACTTCAATCTATTTTGCCATATGGCACTGCCAAGATATTTGTATCGGATGGGCCTATCCGATGTTCTATCACCCCGAGATATGCGATGCAGTGTCAGTAGGATTAGGTGCGATGGAATTACACTGCAATATGGTGTCGGAGCATTAGATACCAATAGTAATTCCATCGCACCTAATCCTACTGACACTGCATCGCATATCTTGGGGTGATAGAACATCGGATAGGCCCATCCGATACAAATATCTTGGCAGTGTGGTCACACACAGTGCTACCTCATCTAAAACCAACTGTGTAACAGTCCCATGGACTGAAACCAGACAGTCACAGGTAAAGTAACCAGGAGAAAGAAGTGTAATACATAATATAACATATGTATTACATAGATAATAAGTAATTACATATGTAGAGACATACTGTAACATAGGTACTACATATGTAATGAAGTAGTGCAATAATTGAACCACATCTCAGGCTCAGTCTCAAGAGTCATAAGCATAATATACTTATGACAGGAGCCAACTAACAGGCCCTGACATTAGAGTAACCAACCACAAGTTGACCCACCTGGCCCTGTAGTAGCATGAGCAGAAACCACAAGTCAGCCCATATGCTAAAAGCAAGGAGGAGGTGACCTGAAAGGTATAAAAACCCCCTCTCCCTGCTCAGGAGCTGTCCACTCCCCTCACCTTTTAACTGAACCACCTAAAATTACCCAATAGCACATATTTGAGGATACTTATAATAAAAGCACTGCCAATATATTTTCATTGCATGGAAGCTTGTTATGTAACATAGCATGTCTTCATGTGATACTATGGACCATTTTTCAAGGTCCCTACCTTGAAAAATAGACCTATTGCATCGCATCTTGGCCTGCTATGTGACATAGCATTCCTCTATGCAATGCAATTTTCTTGGCGGTGTCAGTGTGGTTTGTCCATGACAATTAAAAGCAAAGCCAATTCTTTACTCCTGCATGAGTACAATTCCCTTTTATCCATCCCAAAATCAACATCTGAATGTGTCTGATGACCCTTCAAAACTGGCCAAAAACCAGTTCAGTCCACAATTTGTGGAATGGATAAAATTTATGCCAGCCTAGGGGGGGGGGGGGGGGCAACAGTAACTTATACCTCTCCAAAACCCCATTATTGCATATAAAGTTTGACACAAGCTCAAATCTTATCTTTCAGAAGAAAATCCAGCTCAAGCTGGAGAAGCCATTGGTGATTTTTGGGATGGTAAGTTTTCCAATACTTCTTGAGTGCTCGAGTTTTTTTAAGTTTTTTTTTTTGCAGTTAGCGGTGTGGGATTGCTACTCTTGTTCGACCTCATCTCTCACCGCAGACAATCAACAAACTGATTTCCATTCGGTACTGGACAAAAAAAAAAAAAAGCCAAAATGAATGTATCTTAGTCATATGTTATATAAGATATCAAAAGATTCTAAGGGTACCAAAACCACTTCACAAGCTCGCTTGAATTACTTGAGAATTGGCAAGATTTTTTTTTTTTTTACACAAATCAGGAGTTAAAATTTGTATTGCATTGCGCCATCATACACGAATCAAAGCACTATTCATTATACATGACACTGCACGGAATCTCAGGTCACTTTACACAAAGTGAGCCCGTAGTGATACAGAGTCACTTGTAAGCTACTCAAAAAAAAAGTGACAACTTGTCACTTTCAGAAAAAGTGACACTGAGTCATGCTCCTGCCACAGCATGTCACCATAACTAAGTATGTACTTACAACAATATGCACTTTAAAAAAATAGAAAATAATACAAGCCCTCCTTGCCAATACAGCTCAATATAGCAGAATGTCACAGCATGACCTCACTTATCACAACATCTCACCGCTCTCTGCACACAATGCTTGTGTTCTGTTCTGTAAGTGCAAGGACAGGAGTGGAGCCGGGTCTTTCATCAACATGGGTATTGGTCCAACTGGTCAAATTTACCTCAACTGCACTCGCAAGGACCCTCGCAAAGGATTCAAGGGAGATTGTGGTTTCTTTGGTAAGCACAGTTCACAAAGCAGTATGTGTTGACTGGAACTGACGATCACAATCTGATAAGCCTGGCTTGAAGTCTACCTTTCTCAGTGTGTCATTGAAAATGTTCCGATCATCATAACACTCCTTCCTTCCTTGTGGCGTAAAATCGAGTCAGTCCCAAGCACACCCACCAGTCCAGTTCTTGGTTTCTTTCAATCTGGGGGCCTGTGCATGCTTCAGTAAGCTCTTGTCTTGCTTGCCCTAGTCCTTCTCAATTGCCATGTCAGCAAGTTGTTTCTTCATGCATAAGAACTCTTTATGCAATTCTTCATTCTCTTGAGCTTGTCAGCATTGATTCTCTGAAAGGACTTCAGGGCTAGGAGTTCCAGCATGGGATGGATTGGACTTGGAGTATAATAGGAAATTCCTATTTGTATAGCCTGGGTAGTGTTTGGGGTGTTTGGTTGTCGAGACATAATAATCAAGGTGAAGCTAGTGAGATGAGGACAGAGCATGGCTTGAGAAGTTATGAGGTAGAGGAAAATGAATGATTTCAAGCCCAGGCAAGTCATCATTTGTCATGCATAATGGGCAGATACTGATTAGTTTTTAATGTACAATATATGTACATTAAAAACTAATCAGTATCTGCCCATCATGCATAGTTTTGGTGACTTGCTGTGGCAGGAGCGTGACTCAGTGTCACTTTTTTTTTGAGTAGCTTACAAGTGACTCTGTATCACTACGGGCTCACTTTGTGTAAAGTGACCCGAGATTCCGCGCGGTGTGAGCAGCGGCATGGACAAGGAGAAAGAGGGAAAGGACAAGAAAAAGAGAGAGAGAAAGAGAGAGACAGAAAAAGAAACGGGACGGTAAATCAGTAGTCCACTTGATAGGTGCTTTTGAATCGTGGACGATTTGTGTTTTGAATTGGTGATGCCGGATAATAGATAGCACGGCATGACTCCATACAGGCAGTCGACTACTACTGACTATATGAGTGAGTCGAATTTACGACTCCCCTTAAATTGGTTTTACCCAAGAGAGTTTTAATGTATACGACTCCTGCTGTGAATGCAGAGTCACTAACCGCGACTCGAGTCATTGGTGCCTCCCTGTGCCTGATGAACGAGTTTGCGAGATAAGGGTTTGGTGGCGCGCTTAGTTGAGTGACATTCACGCGCTTACAGGCTTTTTCGTCTGGATTGTCAGCTATAGTTGAGTGTTGAAGTCTTACAGTACATACGAAAGACCGAATTCAGATGATGCTGAGTCACCCATAGGAAATCGAGAAGAAGGTAAGTATGTAATGCAAAAGATGTGAGTGTGAAATTGAAATTCGGAAAACCGGATTGAAAGCTTTTCCCCCGCACAAAAATTGATTGACATCTTGATTGCCCTGATGGGTTCCTTCGGACGATCGAGAGGAACATGAAGCCTCAAAGGTTTCTCTATCTCTATCTCTCTATCTCTCTTTATCTCTCTCTCTCTATCTCTCTTTATTTCTCTCTCTCTATCTCTATCTCCAAATCAAATCAGCTGTTGACCTACTCAACATAGCACTTGACCGATTCTCAGCACGAAACCATTCAGCCTTCGAATGTGTCGAGTATCAAGGGAGTAAATATCATCAACATCATTCACATTTCCTATTTTCTGTTTACATCTCTCTCTTCCCTCTCATATCAACATTTTACCTGTGACAAACGCTCCAAGTAAACCGATTGAAAAAGAAGGTCAATCTATTCAAGAAAAAATGTCAAGAACAGGTTTTAAGAGATTGGTAGTCTTATGTGATGGTACTTCATTTGTGTCTCTCATAAATCTTAGTCTTTTCAATCCTTTTTCAAGTCTTGGAATCAAAACTGAAGAGTTGAATTGGTCAACTCAAATCTGACTTCAAATCTTAGGAACTTGGAAAGAATCTTATGATAAAAATGGAATTGATGAGTCAACCAATGTGACCCGATTGAGTTGGTATTTTTTTTTTTTGATTCCGTATTATTCTCATCTTATAAAGTCTCACTCTAAAAACTTCAACGTTTGTTATATCATTTAAAATATATATACTGATCAAAACCTCTTCTACTATATAAGCACGAGCAATCGACGCCGAAGACAAGTCTGTTTCACCTCACATCCCTCAAATCATCTTTTATCAATCTGGTTTAGGTTTGCTACTAGTTTTCATATAATCAAATTCAAAAAATTATTTGGAGAGCCTTTTGACCAAAGTAACTTAATTTGCATTCAAATTTATTCAGGTTCCTCTGGAGCTGATAAGGTAGGTACATCACTATTAACTTGTAACAGGGTTAGAAACTTCTGTTTAGATGTATACCTTTAGTGTTGTCACTGAGATTTTTTTTTTTTGGGGGGGGGGGATAATTTGTTATATCCTAGTTACTTGCTGG
The DNA here is from genome assembly GCA_015951145.1 of Cronartium quercuum f. sp. fusiforme G11. NCBI lineage: Eukaryota > Fungi > Basidiomycota > Pucciniomycetes > Pucciniales > Coleosporiaceae > Cronartium > Cronartium quercuum. The sequence continues at coordinate 42,526 of MU167274.1, read as the reverse complement.
CGCAACTGGATTCGGAATTGTTGAGAAAATCAAAGATGCTTATGAGTTTTTGGTACAAAATTGGTTACCGGGTGACGAAATATTGTAAGCTATAAGTCTTAGTCTTTCATACCTTTACCCTGAATACTAGAAAACCTCTCATCTGTCAGAGGGAGAAAAGTGTCGTTGTGGAAAGAAGTTTCTTCTTTTTTTTCCCCTTTCCTGCCATTTTTGACGTGATTTTGATCAAGTTTAACTTTTCCTGTCAAATTCTCAGCTTGTTCGGGTTTTCTCGGGGCGCATACACGGCTCGAATGGTTGGTACCCTGATTGGGGATGTGGGCATCTTGGAGCCAGCGGCTATGGATGAATTCAATGATTTCTTTGAAGCTTATCAAAACTTGGGAAAAGAAGATCCAGAGGAAAAGGTTAAAGCTGAAGAATACCTTTCGGTTTATCGACCGGGAGGCTCAAAAGCGACCCGACCGATGCCCAAAGGTACTCTCAAATGTATTGGTGTTTGGGATACTGTTGGAGCCTTAGGAATCCGTAAGTCAAGGTTTTGATTTGTTGAGTATGATTACGTTTTTTTCTTTTTCTTTTTTCTTTTCTTTTTTTTTTTTTGGCTATACATTTGAGAGCTGACGTGTGATGAGGGGCAAATTCGACGCGGGACTTATTTTTTTTAAATTAGCTGGCTTCACCAACCCGGTTTCAAATCACAAACTACTTGGCTTTGTTGACACCAAACTCGGTAAAAGGGTTGAATATGCCTTCCACGCACTTGGTAAGTATTCGATTTTCCTGATGAGGGCTATTTGATCTGAAGAAAATATGAACGCTGACTAAAAATGTTTGCCCATTTTAACTTTATTAGCCATCGATGAAACCCGTAAAGATTTTCTTCCAACAAAGTGGCACCAACCTGAAGAGCAACGTAAGGATGGGCAAGTGATGAAGCAGGTTTGGTTCTCAGGAGCACATAGTGACATCGGAGGCGGTTATATTGATCACGAATTATCAGATATAACACTTGTTTGGATGGTAGTAAGTGTCAATTTTTGTCATGTGTGATCTAAATCCGTCCTTTTTTTGCTTCATTTCACTACTAGAAAGACCGTCATTAATTATGTGTGCTATTTCTTGAGGCTAGCATTCTTGAGCACAAACTGCTTTCTGTCAACGTCGACTACGTCTTATCAATACCGTCTCCTAAGCTCCCTTGGGGTGAACTGAAACCCCACGAGTAAGTCTTCATCGGTGATTTTTGTTGGTTCTGATGATGGTCTCCCTTACTTTGAACTCAACTCACCTATATCTTTTGTATACGGGTCTTGATAGCCCTAGGAGTAAAGGTTGGATGGCTTTAAGTGCAGCAACTGTCAGGCCGCTTCCCGAAAAATTTAATGAAAGTACTCAAGAGTTGTACCATCCCTCCGTCTATGCTCGAAAGGACTTGGACCATAACAAGATCTTCAGACATGCACTTTCGGAAGAGTCATCGCTCGTCACCAAACTTCTTCCACTCGAGATCGAATTGAAGTCGCAGTGGAGTATCGATGGAAAGAAGTCTTCTCAGGCCGTCACAGTGAATGAGAGCGTCCAGGAAGTCACTGGAAACGGCACCCAGCTGAAAAAGACGTCTACCAACGAGAACGAGCCTGGAACGTCCAAGAAGAGTGGTGAGGGTCCCAATCGCGGACGTTTCAAACGCAGAAGTACTTTTGGTCGCCTAACATCTTTGAGGCCGAAATCGGGATTCACCGCCAGATCCGGCACACGAAGAACTTCCTTTGGTTTTAAAAGTGCTCATAGTTGGAATTTTTGGCAAACTTCTTGAGCTCCACTCTGGATATCACCAGTCATAATTTCAATTTGTTACCAAATTCCTTTTGTTCGAGTCTGATTTATTTTTATTTTATTTTATATTATATTTTATTTTATTTTATTTGAAGAGTTTTTGTCAAGCTTTGCGAATTTTTTGTTGTGAAGAGAGACAATCGCATTGTATTTTCAAAGTTCTTCTACCCATTCCACCGGCACTTGTACACACAAAAATGTTGAGGTATGGTACTGTTTAGACATAATACTAATACGATATCAAGCATGTTGTTGGGTTTCAGGTCGAATGATTGGTAGGGGGACAATAGCTTTGTATCAGTATATCAATGCCACTTTGTGGACAACTCTGAGAAATCTAGAAACTGAGGTGGTAAGGTATGATGAGTGAGGTTCTGTCCTCAATTCAAATCCTGCCCTATGGAAATGCGTGCTAAGAGAACTCGCAGATTATTATTATTATCATTTTATGGAAAAATATATATATGTTCAAGCTTTTGCCATACCCTCCAAGCCAATATGGACATGATGTGTAATTTTTTTTTTTTTTTTAAAGGTCAAAAAAAAAAAAAAATACTCGAGTTAGACAAGTTTAATTGAGCATGATGAAATTCACTTGAGACTAAAACATGGATTTTTATGATTTAAAAAAAACCTTTTTTTTTAAAAAAAAAAAAAAAAAAAAAAACATCTGGTTTACTGAAGGAACTTAACCAAGTTGTTAAAATTCTCAATTCTCAAGTACTGTAAGACTTTTTTTTTTTTTTTTTTTTGCTTGTTGGAAGTGTTTGTTTACATGTTAGAGGAAGAAGAGACATATGGGGAAATTATTATTAACCCAAAATTCAGTTGGTCTCATACAACTTGGGTGCAATACATAACCGAAACCAAGCAATTTTTTTTTTTTTTTTTTTTGCTTGTTGGAAGTCTGATTAGTTCCTTTTATTTTACATTTAAATAAGACGAAGGAAGTAATGATTCTTGCCATCTCCTTTTTTTTTTTTTGAGTTTCACCTCATACCCAAAACTTTGCTTATCGCCTCTCTCCTTTGCTCTAAATAATTTGATGCAAAGTTTTTTTTTTTTTGCCTTGAGATGAGAGGATTGGTTGAGAAGATAATGAATAAAAGGGACAACCCAGTTTGCAATACTTTATATTCTAGTCCCATTTGGAGAGATTTACAAAAAAAAAAAAGAAAAAAAGAAAAAAAAGAAAAAAAAAGAAAAAAGAAAGAAAGAAGTATGCGAAAACTCTGTTTTAAATTATTATCCTTCTCGACGTTGTTTTCTTGCTCTTTTACTTTCCAACTCGTGCCATTCACCTTCAACAGCCGATAACCTTTTTTTTTTTAATTAAAAAAAAGGAGAAGAAAATTTCATAAGATACTTTGTATTTGAAAGTCTAATGAAACCCGTAGCAATGAATATATATAACTTACAATTTTGTAGGCATTTCCATCGCTGGTTGCTCTTTCATAAAATACTCAAAACCCATTGCCTCTCGCGCACTCGGTCGACGTGCAGGGTTCATTTCCAGTAAAGCTTCTGCTAATTTCATCCCTCCCTCGCTACCGACCAAACTCGAGAAACTCTCATTTAGCTTTGAACCACATTCTTGCTTGGGCTTCACTAACTCGTACCAAGGTAAGTTCGTAAGTCCGGGCCAAGTAGCGGGCGTAGGTGTACCCATCAACTTGAAGGTCGCATGAAGCTGATCAATCTCGTCATTAGCCTGAAAGATTGGTCGACGAGTGAATAATTCTAAGAAGATCGCCCTGTTTAATCCCATCGTTTATTATTATTATTATTATTATTTTCCATATCAACAACAAGATAACTTTCAAAAGATGAGTAAAAATTTTTGAAAAAAGAAACAAAAAAACTTCTCATACCCTGCACTCCACATATCAACTTCTTCACCATAAACTGTAGCACCGAATAAAAGTTCAGGTGGTTTATACCAAAGTGTTATAACTCGATTAGTATAATCTCTACCTCTACCTCTACCTTCTTTACCAATTTCTTTACCACGTTCATAACGTCTAGCCAAACCGAAATCGGCAATTTTTAATTCTCCTCTACGATTAAGTAAAATATTACTACCCTTCAAATCTCTATGTAGTACACCTGATTCATGCATATAAGATAAACCTGCAAGAAGTTGGAAGATAAGTGATTTGTTATGTGAGGGTCCGAAATGAATTTTGGGATGATGAAGTAGACCTGAAAGGTCGTGGTCCATATACTCAAATACTATATAAACTTGACCGCTGCTCACGACCATTTCGAGTAAATTGACAATATTGGGATGAGCAAGAGTTTGTAGGAGTTTAATCTCTCGGATAGCCGTAATTGGGAAACCATCTTTCTCTGCTTCCATTCGAATCCGTTTCATCGCCACCAACATACCGCTTTCAACATTACGCGCTTTGTAAACTTTCCCATAAGTACCTTCCCCTACTTGTACAATTCTTTCGTATACGTTCCTAGTCATAACCGCCCGAGAGGGGACAGACGGAGCTGCCCAAGATTCAATGGGTTGGGGTGGAGGTGGATCGACGAAAGCAGGATGTGTGGGTTGGTGTTGGTGCTGGTTGAAAGTCGGTGGTTCGGATGGAACTTGCTGTGGGTTGATTTGTTCTCCATCATAAGCTTGTGACCCAGAGGCTACATACATCGATGGAGAATGTAAGGTGGGGGCATCTGCTTGAACCTGTCTAGTTGTAGGCCTAAACTCGGCCCCCGACTTTACAGCTGTACCGTCAAGATCTGATGGGCACGGTGGCGGTGGTGGTGGAGGTGGAGGTGGGGGTGGAGGCTCCCATTCCGAAGAAATTGTATGAGAGGGCCGAAAATTCGACATGGGCCCATTGATGTATGGTCGATCCCAGTTCTGACCTGGCTTGTGTCCATCACTGCGACGTGACCGACGCGGAGACCGATCGCGCCATGGTTCATGATGACGATCCTGCTGGTGACGATATGGTGATGGCGGACGTCGCTGATCGTTAGGGGACCTGATTGAGGACTGTAGACGCGATTCCTGAGTACGACGAGGCGGGGAGGTGGGAGCACGTGAGGGGCTTCTGGATCGTCGAATGTGACGCCGTGTGGAAGGAAGCGGGCTCGCGCAAACAGGGCTCGGAGGGACTGGTGGTGGTAAGTGCGGTGGCGGTGGCGGTGGCGGGGGTGAAGGGGATGGAGAGGGTGGAGTTTGGGTAGCCAAGTCTTCTTTTACGATCTCGGGTTGTTCTGATTGGATAGGATGCCATAGGCTCGTATTTGATTTACTCGGTGGTTCAATCGCTGCCCCATCTAGTTCATCGTCATCATCATCGCCAGGAAAAAAACGACGGACGCCTGCGCTTGTGTGAGCCACTGGAGCAACAGGAGGCATCCCGGGAGGTCTCATCAATGGGTTGACCGTTGACTTAATTCGGCGCGGTGATGTTGGTCGTACAATACTCGTCAAGAGCTGAGGCGGAGGGGGAGGTGGCTGTGGAGTGATTGGTCTCGGTGGAATGCTAGGCGGAGTTGGAGGCCGGTCAAGAGCGGTTGGATTGGATGATGCGGTTGGCTCTGTTGGTGGACGTGATCCATTGGTAGACACAGTATGACGAGATATATGACGAGACATGGGCCCCTTTGGAACCGTGTCCACGTCATCGTCCCAACGCCTGGACTTAATAGATGTCTGCCGAGGAGCGGGGTTATGTCTGGAAGATACTTTTTGGCGCCAATCCGGACTTGTGTTGGGAGCCAATGAATGATTCGGACGCCCTCGATGGTGAATAGGATCAGGCTTAGCAAAGCGCGGACCGATGGGCGGCCTTGGCGGCTTTGGAGGCGGTCCGAGTTCAGCCTCAAACGAGGGTTGACGCGCAATGCGCAGATGTCTGGAGGAACCAGGAGTTGAAACCCGTTCGCGAGACGTGGACGAATGACTAGTTGCGCGTCGATTAGGTCTCGAAGTAGAGGATGACCTCCGGTTTCGAGAACTAGAGGAGTCATATGACTTATGGGACCCGGGACTTCGACCACGCCCGCTAGGCGAATGATCGGCACGGCTACTGCGCGCTCGAGTTTTCTTGACGCCACCGTCGAGAGTATTCCGACGTCTAGAATCAGGTGATCTGGAATGGCTCGGATCACGTCTGGTAGAGCGTGATGGAATTTTACACGGCCGACCATCAATCGAAGAGCGTGCAGATGGAGACCGCGAGGGATCTTGGCGCAGTCGACGGGGCTTACGAGGCGGGAGTGGAGGATGGGGGGAAGAAGAACGAGAATGCTTCGAGATGGGTGATCTATCACGCAAATTTGATAAGATTGATGCGGACCTACGGCTCCTACGGGGCGGGCGAGGCGGCTGGGGTGGCAGGGGCGAAGGTGAGCGCTGACGAAAAGGAGACACTGAAAGTGGAGTTCGAGACCGAGATCGAGCACGAGGATGAGCGGAGACAGGACTGCGCGTGCGAGATCTTGACCTGCTTCGTGAACGGCTTCGACTGGAATCTCGAAGATGATTTGTCTGTTTTACCCCGGGTCCATGCCCGTTCCTATCCAATTCAAAGAAGGAAGGGGTCAGTAGATGTCACTTACAAACGGAGTTTGGACGGCTAAAATAGCAGTTAGCACCAGACTTCAGAAGCTTAATGTCATGAAAGTTTGGTGCATATGATAACTTGGAAATCTTTGCAAGCCCACATCAAAGTGTAGATATTGAAATCAAAACATTCTTTGACGGGTTGACATCGGTGTGATGACACAGTATGACAAATTTTGTTCCAAGTTGGATTTAGGATTGAATGAACCCCTTGAGTAAGCGGCTAAAAAAGAGGAAGGTCCAAAGCACCCGCGCAGTAAGGAGGGAAAGAAAACCAAGATGTAGTTGATAGAAGAAACAAAAGCGTATTATCGACCTACTTGTCAGAAGAATCCAACTTGCGCCTTTTCTTACTACCACCCTCCTCACGGCGCCAGTCGAGGTCCTGCGAAGGTATCAACCTTTGTGGTGGAGATCGGCTGCGTGATGTCCCTGTGCGGCGTCCATTGGAAGGTCTTTGGACATGACTATGACCATAGGTGGAGGAAGGTTGGAAAGAGTCGTATTTCGGACGATTGTTGAATGACACTGGTCTATAATTTCCCCTCTGAGGTCTTGTGCTCATCGTTCGATTGTTCAAGTTGTAGTTTTTGTGGCCATTTGAAGCCTTTGGTCGACTATAGCCACCCCTTCGATTGTCACGCTCGGAATAGTCTAAGCGATAGGGTTCATGGCGGTCACGATCATGCTCTTCTTGATCGAGATCGAAATACTCGGTTGGCTGCTGCTGTTGCACGTCTACCTCGCCTTCGTGCTCTTGATCTCGCTCCCTGGTTCGTACATAGGCCCATCCGTCAAGTTGATCTTGATCCTGTCGATCCCGACGATGATCACGATCTTGAAGACGCTTTTCTGAAGGTCTGTTCCAGTCTCGGGTCGAATGATCCCTATCATCGTCCCGATCACGAGTTCGACCTCGGCCACGATCATCATTTTCATATCTACTGCGCTCCCTCTCCCGCCCACCGCCGTGCTGGATGTCACGTGGAACATTGAGAGGTGAAAGAGAGCGAGTGGGCGCTTGTCGAGGGGGTGAACGGCGGCGATTGGTGCTTTGGGGCGGGCGTCTGTCTCTAGACTGAGATCGGTCTCGGTGCCGGGAGCGGTCGTATGAAGTCCATCCCGAAGCCATGATGGTACTAATGTGATCCGACCCAAGCGCACACTCGGTCTCCTGCTGAAATGTCCAAAAAAGGCTTGAATGTGGCAAAAGACGCAGATGGTCAGCATTATAGTCAAAGAAGATAGGAACAGCAGCTGATGTGAGATGAAGACATTGAGACTGAATTGATTTAAAGAGAAGGGGTACGCAAGTAAAACTAACCAAGACTGAGCAATCGACTCAGTAGACCAAGAGGTCAGCAGATGGTACCAAATCGTATCGCACCGTGTTGTACACAGTCAGAGTCAGAGAACCCCAGAAAAAAACGAATTTGAGGGAAAAGGGCAGCTGAGGTTGGAACAAAACCTGATTAAACCCTGAAATTGGTCCTTCTTTATCATCTTGAGTATGATATTTACATTAAAAATGTATGAAATTAAGATTTTTATGTAGTCATCCTCCTCAGCTCTGGTAAGACCTAAAATTCAAATAGAGAAGGGAAGCATAGAGCCTGTCATGGCTTGATATATATATGTCTGATGAGAGGTAAATTAACAATCATCAATGAAGGTGTTCACAGCACCATGAACAAAATGTGTGGTCATGATGGGACTAAGCACATTGTTTTGACCGTTCAGATCTACAGAGCTCACACCAGTATGCTACAAGATATTGTCTTTTTTGATGATGGTAGGCTACTCACTGTGTCCAAACCCGGTCAACTTTGGAAGGAACATGATTCACTTTCTCATTGAACTTGTATTGAAGATTTTATTTTGGGTTTTTCTCACACTCTTATGCTTCTTGAATGTTCTCTTCTATGATGTCTAATCGACACAAATATGACTCTAACGAGATTGAAACTAGCTACACTATTTATAGTATATGGTGTAGCAGACGAAATCTGATATCTACTGGACGCATGCACCTCCGATAATACGACCGAAACAAGACCATCAATATGTCAGGATTATTTTTTCTGAGTGGTGAAAAAGAAAAAGATAATATGAAGATTCACAAGAGGGCATGCTAGTTCAATCTACCAAGTGATGCATTTTGCAAAAGACTAGCTAACTGTGAACGAAGTTTGAGGTGACGAGATGTGAAAAGAAAGACTACCTCCGAGGAAACATCAGGAAGACATTTTAATGTCCGGATCGAGTTCCAATTTTGAGATAAGAGGAAATGGTGAAGTAGTTGAGAATGATTCGGTTTAATCTGAAGCCAACAGGATGAAGGAATTTCAGGACTCGGGTGATAGTGTTTCGCTGGGCTCATCGGCGTCTTTGACAGCTTCATCGGTGGTTCCGTTAGCGTCGGCTTTGCCGTTCTTTGATTCCAGTTTGGCTTGTAGTTTGGCTTCTGCTTTCGCAATCTTCGCCTCTACTTCCTTTACGCGCTCCTTAGTAACACGTTCCTATGAAAGACAAATACGTCAACTAACGTTCAGGTCCCGCAAGTGTGGGAAAAAAAAGCGATCATACCTGGTTCTCCGTGAACCACTTCTTCTTTTCAGATAAGGCAGTAACGGTCGAAAGGATATCATCTCGGGTCATTGGAGGAGGTACGGCTAGAGCATGAAGTGCATTCAGGGTTGATAACGGTAATTGAAGGGCTTGCGTAGCAGGAGCAACAGGAGCATCTTGTGGAGGTTTCCTATTCTTTTTTGCTTTCTTACCACCGCCCATAAAAAATTCTTCTTCTTTCTCTGATCCTTTCTTTTTCACCGCCACCATACCTTGAAAAGCATCAGCGGTTTCAACTTGTCTGACTTCACCTAATTTAGGTAGCGTAGCGCTCGAAGTTTTACCAAGCACAGGTGCCTCGATTGGTTCATCGGAATTAGCTGTATTGCCGACGAGTTTATCAAAGTATAAGATGAGTGTTCGACAATCTTCAATTTCACGTTCGTAAGCTGGTGCGGAAGCTTCATCACGCATCTGAGTGTGAATCTCCTTTAATTCAGTGGCTTCGAGAGCTTCGCGTTCGGCCTTTTGTCGATCAATTCGGCGTTGTCGTTCCTCTTGAATCTTGGCATCTGAAAAAGTATTCAAAATAAATAAATAAAAAACCAGTCAGATTAATCAGACCACTGTCACTGAAAGACCAAGATCCTCGATCACGCTTGAGATGACGTACAGTGTTTGTCGTTAGCTTCTTTGTAACGTGTTACAGATTCTCGCCTCTTATTCAAAGCCTCCCTAAGGGAATCTTGAAGTTGATTTCGTTCCTCAAATAACTTATCCCTACCCTTGTTCGCCTCGTTCATCTCATTATTAATTTTATCCAACTCAGCTTTAATAGCACCCCATCGATCATTGACAGTCTTATTATCAGGATCATCTAATAGCTTCCTTAAACTTTCAACTTTAGCTTTTTCAGCTTCGATGACCTCCTGCTGTGGACCGAAGGCTTCAACGAGTTTACGCTGTTTTCGTAAGTTTTGTATCTCCGCTAGTGCTTTCTTTTCGTCTACAATCTTCATCGTCCCACTTTCAATCTGAGCATCTAATTGACGAATCTTAGCATCTACTTCAGCACTCGATTTGTAAGGTAATTTGCTTCGGCCATTGTTGAGTTCTTTAATCTATTAAACAAATATACAACAGTGTCATTTATCAGTACTAAAAAGCTATGGTAATGCGTACTGAATCAGAATCAGAACAATCAAAAATACCTTGCGCTGAACGACTTCGTTACCGGCTTTGATTTGATCAAGAATCTTGCCTCGGGAAGACTTTCCCTTGGATTGTTCTTCTCTTAAGCCATCAAGTTCAGATCTTAACTTCTGACGACGCTCTTGTAATGTTTTTCCACCGGGTCCAGCTTTGGGATCACCAATCTGCTCACGTACGATGGCCTATAGCGCATGTAAATAAATAGAAAGTTGGCTGTGGTATTTTTTTAAAAAGAAAAGGAAAAATGAAGCTTACAAGTCTGGCCTGAATACTATCGATTTCTGCCTTCAAAGCTACTTGTTCACGTTCGTAAGCCAACTTATCAGGCCGGCCACTACCACTTGCCCCATTGGTACGGGTAGATGAAGGATTGAGCTTTGTAATGTCTTTTGCTCTAGCTGGGATTGAAGCACTCTTGGAATCAGTCGGAGAGGACTTCGAGGACGTCTTGGGAGGCATTTTCTCTTCTTTTAGTTTTCGAAAAGTGATTGGACAAGCAGATGATAGAGTGGGGTGCAGATGACACGGTGAAATGAGGTAGTGGGGGTTGAACGTTGCAGAATTTTATGTGTACTGTATTTTTTTATTTTTGTTAAAGTGTTTTTGCTGTTGCACATCACACTATACAACTTTTACATGTATAAGACTACTCTACACACCAACAGGACGTAGTCTAATCTTGGGCAATTTTGTGTACTGTATACGAACGGACAGAATGAAAACGGGTGTGGTCGGACCGGTGACCCGGTGGCACTATGTACATACAGTATGTACGGTACAGTATGTGAGCTACTTAAGTTTAGAGTTTCGGCCTAGATAGTCTCCTTGAATACTCTTTTGCCCAAGTTCCCAAATCATGCAATGACCAGTCATCCCACAGGTTTGAAGTTGAACAGGGCATGTCTTAAGTTTTTGATCCTAATAATTACCCAGCCTCAGACTATACATACAGTTCAAGAAAGCCCAACACTTGGTTTCAGCTTGAGATTGAGGGTAAATCTCAATGAAGGCCAGACATTATCCAAAAAAAAAAGAAAAGAAAAGAAAAGAAAAAAGGTTGAAACTCTTGAACCATGTCATCTCTTTCGTTACCCTCTCAAAGTATCTCTTTTTCCATGGCTAAGAGTTGTACACAACTGAGTAATAAATTTGATTGATTTTTACACATGGTATCATTTCAAGACTTCTATCATTTTGCACACTTTACTTAACTTATTCTTTATCTTTGGTATCTGATTGTTTTGGTAAAGAATTCTTGCAAATTCAAATAGATTTCTTAGGTCAGATACTCATATTATCTCAAAAAAAAAAGTTCACAAAAGTACTTGTGAGCTAACAAAGTCCCATTGCTTATATGTATGCACACAAAAGGTGACCCTTATTTCATACCCTGCAAGACTTTCTTGGCAGAAACTTCTAACAAGTACTCTTTGACTTTTATTTTTAATAATTAAGCCAATGATTTATAGCAATAGGAACTGGATGGTAAAGATAAATATGATTGTTCAATCAGTCTTGTGGGTTTTGGAGTGAGAAAGATTTGTTATATAAACTCATGGTCAGCATTGGGGGTACAAGTCAAAGTTTTCTCTTACCAAACAAATGGACAAAGGTATGTTGATGAACATGTTCTCACGCCCATCCATGTATGCTTCTACAAATGTAGCCTTGTATTGTGTCTCAGTCCGAGCGTCTCTACTATGTATTCTTGCATCTCCCCGAACACCACTGTTGTTCTCCATCAAGTTCTCTCTTTCTCCAAGACTTCAGTCACAACTAGTTTGCATCCATCCGTACCGTTACCTACACTGCCAAGATATTTGTATCGGATGGGCCTATCCGATGTTCTATCACCCCAAGATATGCGATGCAGTGTCAGTAGGATTAGGTGCGATGGAATTACTATCGGTATCTAATGCTCTGACACCATATTGCAGTGTAATTCCATCGCACCTAATCCTACTGACACTGCATCGCATATCTTGGGGTGATAGAACATCGGATAGGCCCATCCGATACAAATATCTTGGCAGTGTTGAAAGACATCCTACAGGTCATAGTTCCTTCCTAACAAAACTGTCCTTGCCTGTGTCCTCTATAGGCCAAAGAAATTGTAACTAGAGAGAATCTCCCAAGTGGGAAACCACCAGATGGCATGTACTATCATTTGAAGAAAATTACACACAAATTTTTCAGTGACAATGCTGAGAGAGTGTGTATGGAGTTAGTGGAGAAACATATGAATTTCTTACATAGTCTAATCAAAGGAAAGTGGGAGCATGCAAGTAAAATGTTTGACTCTCAAATGTCAAATAGCTTAGAGAAGATCATCAACAGAAATGAGGAAGAGACTGAGATAGGCCAAGGCAATATTGACAGCAATAATCACCTTTGAAAGTCTGTCCATGTGCTTCCCCAGATTGAAGAGCATCAATTGAAGAAGGTAAGATTTCTTGCCAGGAGAGTTGGAGATGAGATGCAATGTGCCTCATCAGCTTCCCTCCACACAAAGTGCGGAAGAACTTCCCTGAACCATCCTGACCAAACCCTTTACTGCCAGCCAGAAGTTAGCAAACTGTCAGGCCAAGGCAGTTTTCAAGTTGTTCTGACCTGAAGTGCCTTAGGTTGGACAAGCAATGAATGAGAAAAGAACTAAGATATGATATACTAACACTAGTAATTTGAGGAGAACAGTAAGGATCTTTGTTGAGAGTAATGCTATGAAATTTATTTTAGTTCTTTATTCAATTAGGATCCACAAAAGGAGAGGAAAGGCTGGGACTTATATAGTCATACCAGCCGGAATCAAACACAAGCCACAGAATTACAGAAGAACAGAGACAAGGGAAAACAGTAGCTCCAGCCCACTTGACCATATGGGAATATATACAGTTATCCCTTTTTGGGTCATCATGCCTTAATGGCTTGTTGTTATGCAACACAATCCTGACTCTTACTATCCCAAAGCTTTGACCTTCACATGCCACTCTTGCATCCCCAACCCAGATGAGACACTCCACAGGCCCAATGTGGAATAGTCTCATTTTAGATGAGTGGCTATTCCATGGTGCCCTAAGCCACGGAAAAAAACCAGAACTGGGTTGTTAACTTTGTAGTCACATGATCCTGTCTTGGCTCTTTGTCAAGTAATCATCTTACAAAGATAATTTGATATTAAGAAGAGAGAAGAGAAAATATATAGAGAGAAATAAGGGAGAGTAATGAATTCAAAGAAATATAATCTACTCCGTGCTCCTCACTCAGGTATAAGCATATGTTATGTTTATATCCTTTGCTACAGTGTACATATGTGATTTCTGTTAGCTTATGGGTTATTATAGGTGCATTCATAATATGCCCAAGCTGACACAAACAGTATAAGGAATCTTCAGTAAATGGATGCTTACACTGCTCAACAAGGTGGGTTGGGGGATCAGCATCCCCTTGTGTTTCTGTGCCTCTAGCACCTAGAAGGTGATCTCTCTTCCCACCTTAGATTGGGGGTTAAGTTAGATTGCCCTGGGAAAAATGCTATGGCTTTTGAAACAAACCTCTGTTTCCACCCTTTCTCTTTCCTTAGATTGGGAGATGACTGGGACAGGTTACAAGTTAGCATGGGGAAAGGTTTTTTCTGACAGTGACTAAAATGTCGATATCCTCCAAGAAAAACCTAGGGCAAATATACAAACGATAGGAAGCTTTCATATTTGTATTTCTTTCTATAGGCTTTTTCTATAAGTGCTATATGTTTATAAACAGGTAATGCACTATATATATATATATTTTTTAAAAAAAAAAGGTGGGTTGGATCACTTTGCATATCTCATATGTTGAAAAAGTGACGTGTAAGGTTCAAGAGACAAAAAGTCCAATGTCAGAGTGGAAGCCAACCTCAGACAATGCAAGGCCTTTGTTGTGATGTCTCCTACACACTCTCCAAACATCTCAAGTTGTGTCTCAGCCCCTTGAAGTGGAAAGGCGCACTAAAATAGGGACTCCATTTCAAACATGTGTAGGCCCATGTGTGGGCCTATCACTTCCATCTCCCTTAGCATGTCGACTATTTCAAATGACTTGCCAAGCAGAATCATCAAGATATGAGCAACACATCCCCAAACCCTTGTACCACCAACTATATACATTTTGTAGTGGAGTATGTAGTTGGTGGTGAGTCATTTGGGTGTGTGCCACTGATCTGTGCCACCACATTATTCACCCATGGCACACAGCTGTGCCACCGTGTACCACCGGCAGTCAGCACATCCATCCAAGGACAAGCTGACTATACTGTGGTCAACATGCGGGGTTGGGGGACATGACCCGGCCTGTGGGCAATGCCAACAGGTCTGACACACATCTTCTGGCCCTTGTGATCAACAGGTGTAGGCCAGGTTGGCCCGCCATTGACCAGGCTCCCGTCAGGTGGCAGTGAACCATCGTGTATTTGATGGAAGGTTCACTACTACCTGACGGGTTTTTTTTTTTTTTTTTTTTTTTTTTCTTTTTAAGTGCTATTCGATTTAATATTGCGCACTATTGTATATAACCATTTAACGTACAAAAAAGGGCAATTGAAGCCAAAAAAATACCATACATTTATAAAATGCCCTCATACAACTATGATTGATATGAAATTAAGCCAACTGGTAGAGATGAGGATGAAGAGAAAACAAGTGTTATCAAGAGTTCCAACGCCGTCTCTTACGGTTTCGGATTTCTTGTGCCGTTTGTGGGCATGTATTTGACCTGTAAGAGCAGACAGGTAAGTCCCTTCCTCCTCTCGCTTCTTCTCACTCGCGCACCCGGCGTCCAAGATGAATGAAGACGGGATGGACCGGGTGGGTGGAGAAGTTATATAGCTATGTCTATAGGTATATGCTAATAGTTAACCGTTGTCTCTGTACTGTAACCCTACTTCCTAAACCCATATCTCAACATGACCAAGGGGTCCAACCGCAATTCTAATGCCTACAGTGGTACATGCGGTTGACGTACATAAATTTGACTTCTGTTTTACGCCCATTCACCCAAATCCGCCCCCGTGGTGTGCCACGCCAAAAAAACCAACATAGCACATAAGTCTCTCGTGCCCCGGCGGGGAACCGTTCTCAAAAGATGCTGATGTACATTAGGATGTCAATGGGCTGTTGTACCAGACCGCTACTCCCTTTTCTTTTTATAATTTTGAACGAGGCTTCCCATTTTTGTTCTCATACGGGTCTTAAATTTGCTGTAAACTAAGCCGCCCTAGGATTATGTCTACTTTCTACTATGTCACTAAAATGTTCTACACACTGGTCTCTCACTTGGTGCATTATGTAATACAAAACTGCACGTTAAAAAAAAAAGAAAAAAAAAAAGATGTACATTAGGGACTTAGCTAAGTTAGGACCCTGACTGAAGAAGGTCTGACAACAGATTATTCCAGAATGCATGGTGTGGGTATTCCGACCAGTGTGGGTGTTCCGACCAGGCACAGCCCGAGCCAGTATTATGAAGTTCCTGAGACTGGATTGATTGTTACAATAGAAAAGATGAGAAGATGGCAGAATGAGCTAAGGTAGTCTTTATATTAAGTGTTGTGGGTTGGACTACTACCTGTTCCTCGTCCTGGCCCTGCTACAACACCCACCATCCAATCTCAAGTTCAGACGATCGCCATGGCTACGAAATTTATCTCCGCGATTTCGAATTGGCTACCTCCACGTGAAAATGTGATTTATCAACCACTCAACCCTGCAGACCTTGAGGCATCAGTCAACGAATCATACTGTTAAGCTCATATTCCTTCCTTTCTCTCCTTTTTTGTTTTTTTCTATTTTTTTCTATCTTTTACTTTGATCAACTCACGCTGTATGTGAACCATGAAGCATGTATCCGTTTCAAGCTCCTTGTTCTGACATGACAAACTAATCATGAAACACTTCAGTAAAGGCAAAGTGACTGACAAAAAGTTTGTTTGTTACGAAATTCTCTATACACACATCTACCGAAAAAAACAGCCGAATCACCGAGTTCAAATTCAGAACAAAGTGGTCTGCAACCCTCGCCAGATGATCCGAACGAAAAGGATTCCGTTGCGAATACAAAGTCATCAAAATGGCATCTTTATCCCTCGATCATCATTTGCTCCGTGATTGGAAGTCTCTTATTCCTGCTAGTTATCACATTATCACCTCAATCAATTCCTAGTAAATCGTATTCGGACTTTGTTAAGCTAGAGAACGGGACTGACCAACGAACCGGGGCCTTCAAATATCCTGATACGTCTATTGCACCCGTAGTGATATACTGGCATCAGCGAAACGAATTCATCGACCCTCCTGCAGATAGCTGTCCAGTAAGAGTACATTTGACGTCAAATCGATCGGAAGCTGAAGTAGTGATTTGGCCAATAATGTGGCCATTACCTCCACTTAAAGGTATCAAACAAAAAAATGTTATTTTTTCTTTAGAGAATGCAGTTTATTATCCAGTTCTCCGAGATGCAAGACAAAGCATTAGAAAAAAAGAAGGAATATTAGATTATGAGATGACTTATAGACTTAGTTCGGATGTACCAATACCATATGCATATGGTTTCATTGATTTACGATCACCTGCTTTACCATATTCTGAAAGGAAGCAAGATAAATTGATTGCTGCTTTTATTTCTAATTGTAAACCTCTAAATGATAGAAATGAAGTATTAAGTAAGATGATGAAACTTTTACCAGGTCAAATTGATTCATTCGGTCATTGTGAAAGGAACGCGGACGCTAGTCAAGCACTTGCAGAACTCTCGAAAAAGCCTGGTTCTAATATCAATGTTACTCAACTGAATGATTGGGCTCGTAAGGAAACTATTATTAGACATTATAAGTTTACGATTGCGTTTGAAAACGCTGATGAAGAAGAGTACGTGGAAGACCCCTTTCGTTCTATTGATTTCATCTTTCACCATTCCCCGAAATATATCTGACTTGAAAAAAAAAAAATGTTGCGTTTTTATTACTTCACCATTTTTTTATTTTTTCATCTGAATTTCACACCACACCATAAAACCTAATTAAAAAACATCAGTTACGTCACCGAGAAGGTAAGTTTTCCTTCCTTCTAATATCCTTATCCTTTTATTTCCTCACATGAGTAAAAGCAGTAGCTAAACCATTATGGATTTTTTTTAAACAGTATTATCAAGCACTCAGTGTAGGTTCGATACCATTACATCTTGGTCAACCAGGTCAAGGTGGTTTTGATAAATTTTTACCAGCTCCAAATGCAGCTATAAATGTAAGAGATTATAAAACAATAGAAGATCTTGTAAATGAAATAAAAAATATTTCAACGGATGAAGAAAGATTCAATAAAATGCTATCTTGGAAAGATAAACCTTTTTTGCCTTTCTTTCAACAAATTGTAGATTGGGGAAAAGTAAGTTTTATTTTATTTTGTTTCTCATACTTTTCGAATATCGGAAACTAAATGAAAGTTTTTTTTTTTCTTTCTAATAATAATTTGATTTCTGTTCTTCTTTATGCTTTTTCTTTTTATATTCTATATTTAGGTGCAGGACGTCTGTCGCCTTGCTTTGGTATGAATTGTCTCTTTACTCTTTGAACATGACTCTCAATGATAATGACTTATAATGAATCTTGATCTTTTTGTTTATTTTATTTTTTCCTCTTTGATCAATAGTTATTACGTGGAGTTTCATCAAATCCATATGCTCGTCCGGCCTTACCCCTTAAACCTTCCAAATCCCATGATAAGGGTGCTTAGGATTCAGATATCGACTGAAGTTATAACCTATTTAGGAACTCAAAACTGAAACAGCAACATTCTTCTCTCACCAATAATATGAAAAAAAAAAAAAATAGCTCATGAAGAGCTTTTTGATGAAATAGTGATTCGGCAATAGCACATTATATATATTCAAGTATTCTCATTACTCTCCCCAAAATTAGTCTGCGCAATGCTTTTTTCTCCTGATTTTTTTTTTTCCTTGGATGAGTTCTTGTAATATCTTGTAACAACGTTATAATTCTTTAATCTTTGCCTTTTTTTTCCCTCTTCTTTATTAGAGAGGTTCGATTGTACCTGTGATAATTGTAAAAAGTGTTGACAAATTCTCCAAGAAGAGTCTGTAAGTGAAGCTTCATGGCTAAGTAGTAGTTAATGCAAGTGTTGCCCTTGTTAATTTGACCAGCTGCCAAAAGTCTACATCAACTTGAGAGTGGTCTTGATTATGCTTACAAATCTGATGGTATGTGTATATCGAGAGCGCATGGCCTCCTCCACTTGGAATCAGATCACGAAGAATAAAAAGAAAACGATCGAATGAAGAATTAGGAAGGCAAAGACAAAAAAATAGCAAGTTAGAAAAAAATTAAAAGAACAAAATATTAAAACAACAAAAGAACAAAAGAACAAAATATTAAATTATCAAAATATCAAAATATTGAAAGAACAAAAAATCAAAATATTAAAAGAACAAAAGAATCAAATATTAAAATATTAGAAGAACAAAAGAACAAAATATTGAATTATCAAAATATCAAAATATCAAAATATGAACGCTGTCGAATTATCGGCTGAGATTCCGATTCGATCTACTTGGATCCCATTACCGTCCGTTCATTCATTCGTACTTTAACAAACAAATTATCAGCGTCATTTTTGACTTCATTCACGATTTACTTTTCATCAGTCAAATTTATTCAGCTTGGACCGATTTATTTAAAGCACCTTTGGATCCTAAATCCAAACTGAACTCTCATCCAGCCATCATTCGACAATCTGAAGTCTCATCAAACCATGATTTGATCAAGAAACCTCATTGGATTACTATCAAACGCGTCGATCTAGGACTTAAACGTTATCCTCACGATATCAAACGTGAAGCAAAGATCTTGAGCTCACTCGATCATAAAAATGTAAGTCATCCAAGACTAGTTGACTTCTTCACTCGATTCATTGACTAATTACTTCCTTAACATAGATCGTCCCTCTTCTAGCTACCTCTCATGACTCACCCACTTTCTCACTTTATATACCCTTCTATCCAATCACCCTCACTCAATTATTACAAAGCTCTAAACCTGAGTTTACGCCTAACTTTCCAGCATTTTACTTTTTAACTAAAAAGATCATCCATCAACTCGCATCAGGACTTTCTTATATACATGAACGTGGTATAGCTCATAGGGATGTAGCACCATCAAATGTTGTTTTCGATCAAATGGGTACAGCTATTTGGATTGACTTTGGTACAGCTTGGAGTCATGAAACAGCAAAAGAAGAATTGGATCAAGATAAATTAGAATTTGAATTAGGTACAATGCCTTATCGTGCACCTGAACTTCTTTTTGGTAGTAGACATTATTTAATTGAAACTATAGATCAATGGTCGTTTGGAGTTTTGATTTCAGAATTTTTTACACCACTTATTAAAAGATCAGATTATCAAATCAATAATTATGCACGATTTAGAAGTGAACCTATGATTAATAATAATGAAGCTTTATTCTCATTTGGTATTGATGAACATGATCAAAAAAAGGAGGAGAATGTTTTGGATTGGTATAATGATACATCTATGTTGAAATTTCCTGAAGAAGAACAGAATTGGTCTTTACCAAACTTGAAAGGAGAAGTGAGTATAAAAGAAGGAGATCAAGAAATGGAAAGAAAGACACTATTTATTGGTGATTCAGGTGATATTGGTTTAGTTAACAGTATCTTTAAGATTTTAGGTACACCTGATCATTCCACTTGGCCAGTAAGTCACACATCTTTTTTTATTATATATACATATTTGCTTTTGATAAATTTGTTCTGTAATTAATTCTTATTGCTTTGAAAATCAAATTAATCAAAATAGGAATCTAAAGATCTACCTGATTTCTCAAAATTACAATTTCATATATATTCACCTAAACCAATTGAAACTTTGTTACCCAATTTATATCCAAAAAATCAAAACCAAATAAAAGAAGAAGAAAATTTAGAAATCAAAAATTTTATTAATTTAATTCAAAATTTATTAATTTATCAATCGACTGATCGTCTTACTTCTTTTCAAGTAATTTCACATCCTTATTTAAATGATTTAAAAGATCAATATGATGGTAAATCTTATAGGGATTGGATGAGTTATTGGATCTTACCTTCTTGATTGTTTTTTAGTGCGATGTTACATATATATATATGCTGTGACAATTTTTTTTTTTTTTTAAAAAAAAAACAAGATCTCATCGGTTACTATTTATTAGAGTTTGGATGATATTGAGCAGCTTTAAAGCTGACTTGTACTTGATAGTCTACGATATTTGAAAATTTACTGGCTTGGTCGTGTGCCTTTAGACTACTTGGATCATCTGTGAGGTTATTGTAGTTTGGATGAAGGTTGTCCAAATAGAAATTAATGTATCATTCTTTGCTTATGTACTCCTTACTGTAAATCCCTGCCACCATAATTGTCTTACATGTGGGCAATAGATTCAAGCACGCAATTCACATACTCAGGTGTGCTGTATTAGTGGAAATTTGGTAGAATGGCTTGGTAGACCTTTCATAAGAGGTAGTATACAATGCAGTTGTAGATCTTTACTATTACTATCAACTTAGGATAAAGGCTTGTAGGAAGTGCGGAATGTTTAACTCAAAAGCACTATAAAATAATAATAATAATAATAATAAAATAAATAAATAAGAAGTGCTGTGACAGGCTATTTGTCATTGTCCCCCCTTTTTCTGGGGGGGGGGGAGGGGGGATGTGAGATTATATTGGATCTGAACCATGTTCAGACCATGTCTACACGGCTGATGTATTTATGCTAATCTGGGGATACACGTAAATTACCCAGACCAGACCCCATCAAGAAAAAAAAAAAAAAAAAAAATCTGGCTGAATCTTGGACCCACCCAAGCCTTCAAATGTAATGCCTCAGGTGGGCTCCAGGATTCAACTGAATCTTGAATCCAACTAAAGTCTTTAAATGCATGACCTGAAACCTTGGTAAAGTTCTATACAATGACAAGTAAAACTGACGGAATACACTTCAGGAAAAAAAAAAAAAAAAAAAAAAGCCAGCGGTACTTTACAAACTCAATCAAAATCAGTCAACAGTTCGCCATGGGGCACTTGCACGATTACACTTAATAGCAGCAAAATATGCTTAATTCTCAGTTCTATCTACTTTCATTGAAGTACCTAAATATTTGTACACGTACACAGAAAAAAAAAAAAAAAAAAAACTGAAGGAACTATTATAAGAAGAAGAAGAAGAATACATCATTGTATTTTCAATTTTTTTTTTAATGAACGTTAACAAACATAAAACTTTTATAGTCAATGATTTAGTTTTAAATAAAGGTTTAACACTTGAGCGGTTGATTTCAAAGTCAAAAACCCGAGTTAAGTATGATGCACTTTCTTTGTCACTACATCTGCCTTTGGATTTGTAGTTTTATTTGTTTCAGTTTGATGTCCTAATATTTGAGTTCGAATCGATTGCCATTCTTGATCATCTAAGTTAGAGAATTTAATTAATTGAGATTCATTTGAATCAGATTCAAGTGATGGTGATGAAGCCGATAAGATAGCTGATTGAGATGCAAGATTAGCAAAGACTTGTGTTTGGTCTCGATAAAGTCTATAAAATATTAAGGGTAAAAATAGAATAACATGAAAGATCAGTGATATTGAGGTGGCAATGACTCAATGGGAAAAAAAAAAGAAGAAAAACTGACCGAAATGCTTCTTTATTTTGTACTTCATCTTCATTCTTTAAACGTTCAAGTCCAGCTCTTTTAAAAGATCCTTTGAGAAAATGTAATAAATGAAAGATAAAATCTATATGTGGACGCCAATTTGAGAATCTAGATCTTATATCAAAACGACCAGTATTAGGATCAACTAATGGATGAAAGCAATCAGTTTTAAATCTAATCTTAGGTGATTCATTTGGATATGTAATTGGTATATCGATTATAAACCTATAAATAGCACCAGCGTAATAACCTCTATGAATGAATAAAACTCCTTCCCATACTGTATGTAATTTCAGAATGTCAGTCGAAAAAAGAAAAAAAAAAGTCATTGGGATCGGAAAACATAAAGGTAACTGTAAAAAAAAAAATGGGAAAACTGACGATAAACATTAGTGGGTGAAGGTATAACCCAAACTCCAATTGGACAATGACCTGGTGAGCGTAAACTAGCGAATTCCAATGTAATTTCTAAATTTGACATACTTGCTCCTTTCTTTTTTGTTTTGTTTTTGGTACTTCTTATATAGATGATCGATCGGTTTAATCAAAGTAGTGTGTTTTGATTAATTTTTTTTCTTTTTCTTTTTCTTTTTTTTCTTTCTTGTTCTTCAAATTTCGTCGTCGTCTTCATCAAGATCAAAAGTTGAATAATCGGAGTTTGAGATTTTTAGATGGATGACGTCCTCGGGGAATTCACTGAACGAGGAGGTTTACATATCGAATATGTCAACTGTAGCTTTCACTCACTGGACAGGTAAAGTTTTCCATAAAAAATTCTTTCTACCCAACATAGTCTCCTAACTTTTTTTTTTTTTTTTTTGAAAAAAAAAGTGCTTTTGTTTTTACATACCGCACTATTTACAACTGTTAATTTTGATATGTAATTGTCTAACTAAAATCCCTCTTTGGACTTTCTCTTTTGAATGGTCTACCAAGCCTCCGAAACAGACTCTTCTGTGGAAATGCAAGGACAAAGATGTACAAAAAAGAGTAACAACAGAAAACAAGTGGAAAAGGGTCATGTGTTATATAGGATCAATTCCCGGTTTTTGTCAACAAATTGAACCCTTATGTGATTTCATATTCTGTGTTTGCTTTGAGATAAATAAACCATCCTGTTGTCTCAAAGTACTGTGCTAAATATGGATACATTTTTGGGTTGTCTGATATCTCAATTACTGAATGAAGGTTAACTCTGATTTTCTCCTTTCAAATTATCTTCCTGGACTCCTGCCTTTGCTTTGAGTAATGCTGGCAATGAATTGAATAATGTGTCAAGTTTTTAACTGCATTGCAGTTGTTGCATCATTTGCTGGGTTTGGCATTGATTCAGTAGAGATATTTTTGTAACATGCTATGTCCAAATCTTAATTGGAAGGTGGCTGATGCCTGGCCTTGACCTAGTTTATTCAATCCATCAGCTATCTTGGAACTTGATGTGTGGAAAGGTAAGACTAGATCCGCTCCCCTTTTGTTAAGTACACATGGTAGCTCTTTGTGGGCTTTTCAAAGAAACCAAGCTAGGTCTTGGTGGGATCTTGGCTGTGATGGTTTTTTCAGCAAGTTCAATGTGGCCTGGCTCTCATTGAAGATGGCCAGTATATTGGGGGTGTCTGGGTACTCAGCTGAAATATTCTTCAAGTTTATCATTGCAATGAACAAGCCCATTGCCTCCATCTTGTAATTTGAGATTCCCATTGTTGGACCATATGCATGGCCGAAAATCATGTGCTCTGTTACTGCCACAGCTCCACCTCCTGTATTGAGAGTGAAGGATCCATCCATGAACAAAAAACCAGTCCCTCTTCCCTTTTTGGCTTCTACTTGGTCAGGAATTTTCTTGGCAAATTTTTCCCATTTTTCATCCATGTTTGATATCTCACAGATCAGTTCATGCCATGGCAGTTCAGGGTAGGGGTAGATTGTTTTTCATGGTGTAATTGTTGGTAGTAGAATGTTGGCTTTTCTCAGGATTAAATGAATGGGGTTCAGGACCATGGTTAGGTTGGAGAATAATTTGGTTTCCAATATTTTCCTTGTCAGGTGACCCTCCAGTGCTGTTAGTCACTTGTAGATGAAATTATGTGTACTCCATATTGCTAGGTCCTTGAAGGAAATAAATCAGTAGTATGGTTTAGATGTTGTATTGGAAATCTCTTGAATTTTCCTAATATGAGATGACTGGCTGCATTTTGTAATATGCAAAACAGTTTTTGAGAAAGTCTGAAAATGAGGTGGTATGATAGGGTGAGCATGAGGTTTTGTCCTTGACTCAAATCCTGTCCTATGAATATGTGTACCAACCTGAAAGGAAAATAGAGGGAGAGAGAATTAGGTTTTTAGGACAGAGGGAGACATGGTTGAGAGCTTAGATGAGAGAAGGTTTGGGTAATGAGTAGTACCTAAATTGAGATAGCATGAGGGAAATAGACAGGGTATATTGTGAATTTCAATGCACTCATGATCTGTGTCTAAGATGAGATTACTGGAGAAAACTTGAAGGGAGACAAAACTTTTGAGAAAGAAAAGGAAAAAGGAAAAAGGAAAAAAGTTGGCAACACTACAGTATGATGTTAAATGCTTGGGATTAGGGATGGGGTGGAAATGTACTCATGGCTTCTTTTTTCAGATGGGAAAAAGAGACCAAGAGTGGGTCAAGTGAGGGGGTGATATAAACCTTTTTCATTCCAGGTATATGGCTGACTCTGTATACTAATTTCTGTGCCAATGGAATTGGTACTGTGAGAATAAGATTTTCAAGAAAATTTGAGAATCCTGGGGTATCAGGACTGTTAACAAAAGTGCTCAAATGGCTAGAAGCCAGAGATGCTACATAGAGCTGAGAGAAAAAGACAGACCTGTTCTCAAAGCAACAGGGATCAAAAAATGGAGGAGTAAACTGTAAAAAGAAAAAAAAATTGAAGTTGTTGTGAGAGTGAGTACAGAGCCTGGAAGATAGAGAGTAAAAAGTAAAAGAAAAGACTTACAGATTTCCTATTTCAATGAGGAAAAAGGATCTCCATTGGTCACACTGTCAACAACTTATATAGTGCAGTTTTCAAGCCAACAGGCTTATTCCCAAGTGAATTAACCTATGCTCTCAAGCCTCAAAGGGCTTATTCCCAGCAAAATCTAGCCAAATATTTGCAAGTGGTCATGTGTATTGCTTATTCCAGACACAACAACACTGCCAAGAAAATTGCATCGCATAGAGGCATGCTATGTCACATTGCAGGCCAAGATGCGATGCAATGGGTCTATTTTCCAAGGTAGGGACCTTGAAAAATGGTTCATAGCACTGCCAACATATTTTCATCGCATGCACTGCCAAGATATTTGTATCGGATGGGCCTATCCGATGTTCTATCACCCCAAGATATGCGATGCAGTGTCAGTAGGATTAGGTGCGATGGAATTACTATCGGTATCTAATGCTCTGACACCATATT
>MU167273.1:245297-286396 GCA_015951145.1 Cronartium quercuum f. sp. fusiforme G11 | reverse complement strand
GGGGGGGGGGGGGGGGAGGGGAGGAGAAAGAAGACAGTCACATTTAAACAATGCTCAAAACAAGCTTAAGTCTGGGATTTGTGAAAGCATGTGTTGTGGTATACAAAAGCTGACAAGAGAAACATAAGGGTGGTTTACTTAAGTGGATTTTCTTTTTACAAAGTATCTTGACTACAGGAAGTTAGTGTTTGAAGCTGTTCAATGTTTGATAGCATGTATCAGTATGGTGAAAAAAGTAGAAAGTGTAAGAGTAGTCAAGTCAGCAGCTACATCTCTCCTCACTCGTTTCGCTCGCGCGCCCGGCTTGTTGAGGAACTCCCCTCAAAGAAGGATGAGGAAGGGAGCTCCGGGCCGAGGCGAGTGAGATCTAATAACTGTCTACGTGTGTAAGGCTATGCTAGTAGCTATACATGTAACTTGTCTCAGTCTTGTAACCCCATATCTGTACCCATACCACAACAGGAATTAAGTGAAGGAGTTGACATTTGGTTACATGAGTGGTATGGTTGGATTCTTAGAAAGTGGTTTCATCGGCATTTTTTTTTTTTTTTTTTTTTTTTTTTTGGTAAGGATTGGCGGGCTGTATGTAAAAGAAGTTAAATTGGGTGGGAACATGTTTTAAACTTGGGTTAAGTGTCAATAACCAAAAAGTCAAAGAAGGAGTTATTGTTTCATCACAAGACAATGTTCTCCCTAGACCTCTTTTAGACTTAAAACCCCAAAACAGGATTTCCTTGCAGGGGTTAGTTGTAAAATGATCAACAGTCTGAAGTATGTTCTATGAGATATGACCTGGTACGAGCAGGCAGTTGGGTACTGCGAGCACGAGGATTGGAAACAAGATCTCGAGGCAATGGCTCGGGAGGAAAACTGACCTGCTTGAGCAGGGATCAAAAGTGAGGAGAAAGGGAGATTAAACAAAAGAAAAATCTAAGAAGAAAACCAGTCAGGAACAGAGACTTTGAAAAAGATGAGATGATAGTAAGTGCTTACTCTGATTCTCGATTCTCAATTGGATCATGATGAAAGACAATCAGAGTATTGTTCAACGAGCGATTCTATATCTTTGTCCTTACCCCAACACACAGCACCTCAAATGAAAACAGCCAACACTAACAGTTTCACTCGAGCCTATTTAGCCTAATCATAAGTAAAAAAAAAAAAAAAAAAACACCATTTCTCTCTACACATAACTTTCCTCTTTTATCCTCACGCTACAACATCATAATAACTATCTAATCTAATCATGAAGTAATCCAATATGAGAGAGGTTAGTATAAAAAGTATGATCACGGGTATGAAGAGATTGCCCTTTTCACTGCTCACACTCCTCAAATGGGAATAGTTGCTACACTACACTAATCAAATAAAAAATGAGTACTACACTATGCTTTGACATTAGTAAGATAAAAGTCTCC
This sequence comes from Cronartium quercuum f. sp. fusiforme G11, assembly GCA_015951145.1. Classification (NCBI taxonomy): domain Eukaryota; kingdom Fungi; phylum Basidiomycota; class Pucciniomycetes; order Pucciniales; family Coleosporiaceae; genus Cronartium; species Cronartium quercuum. Next base: position 284,978 of record MU167273.1, on the reverse strand, counting down.
TTTGTGGTGTGCAACAATGTTGCACATCATGACAGATTGTTGCGGACCACTCTTAGACCCTCAGGTAAGTGCATTTTTTTACAAACAAACAACTATTGCAGATGACAGAGTGTTGCAAAAAAAAAAAAAAAAAAAACAGCTCAGGCTACAGACTTTGCCTACAAGAGTTCAGACCTGCTGGTCTAGATTCGGAAAGGGCTCATGAATAAGAAAATGAAACTTTGGTGGTGCGTCAACAAGTATTACAGGTGCCACACAGGTGTAACCCCTGTAAACATGTTTACCCAGTTGCACACAAGATCTTGGGCTACAGACATTGAGTAGACATCGGAAGTGTTGCTTGGGACTCGGAAAACATATAGGAATTCAGTACAGGTGGTCTTGTCACGAGTGTGTCCAAGCTACGGGAGGTATGCAGTTTGTATCTAAAACTGAGGCATGCTCAATTCATCTATGCCTCAACAAGCCATAAACCCTCATTCATTTTCTCTTTTTCATGTGGTGGGCACAGCACGGCTTTGGTGACTTGGGTTGCACCCGTGCACCACATAAGCTCTTTCACAAACTATGCATAACAAGTTGGCTTGCCATAATAATTATGTATTTAAGGTTATCTTACGATAAATGCATCACACCTTACATGCATAGAATATCTCTTGCCAATTGGTATGTTTGTGGAATGATTTGAGTGTGTTATTGGCTTTGGTCAGCAAGTCACCTTACTAGCAGAAGATACTTCAAACCATAACTGATGATATAAATCACAAAATATGTGAAAAAAAGAACACTGTCAAAAGGAATGAATATGTTTCACATCAAATAACTTTCTTTTTGTATTAATCCATATCAATTTCCATATCGTCTTGTTGCCCTTTAGACCTCCTTTCATTCATTTTTTTTTTAGCTAATTCGATTTGATCAGATAATTTCCCAGATTTAGCTAAAGCCATTAATAAAGCATTAGCTAAACCAATATGATTCTATATATATTCCGACCCCCCAAGAAAAATCAGTAATTGAACAAAAAAAATGTGAGATTATTAAATGAAAAACTTAACATGTCGTCTTACTGAATTCTCAAATTTCCATCTTTTACGTTTTTCTATTTCTTCATCTATTTCAATATGTAATTGATTCACTAAAAATTCTTGAGCTTGTTTTTCTTGTAATTTAAAAAGTTTGTTTTCAAGCACTTTAAGCCTATCACCACATATAGCCATCAAATTGAAATGTACCTAATTTCCACACACACACACACACACACACACACAAATCTCAGTTACATTTTTGAATATAAATACTAAGAAAATCTTAATGGATTTTTTTTTACTTCTGTTGATGAATAAGTGTTAATCCTATTCTCGATCACTTTTTGTGCTTTTTCTGTCCAATTTGTTTCGATTGGGATTTGACCATGTGAGACTGGTAGAGGTTTGAGTCCATCTAGTTCATATAATTTGCCTTGAACTGGTATGTATGTGATGAAGTCTATTACAACAAATGTGAATCTAGTTAGAAACGTCCTAATAAAAAGTAAAAAAAAAGTAAAAAAAAACTTACGATATGCATCTTTGCTCGTTGAAGATTTTGGTTCATCTAAATGAAATGGATTAGGTCTTGCAAATGAATTATGTACTGATAGTGAAAAAAAAAAAAAAAATCTATTGGTTGAGAAGGCTTGGAGAAATGAATGTCAAAGAAAAAAGATACTGACCAGTACGAAGTTTTTCTGAATTTGTCAAGACTTCGCCTCTAGTTTGTGGATCAAGATCTAAATAGTTCGATAATATTAAGAGCACGGATATGGAGATAGTATGAGTGTATGAACGATATGACGTAAAAATTGATCTAAATAAATGACCAGCAAGTCTAATAACTCCCCAAGGATATGACAATCAAGTCATCAAACCCCTTAGGAAGTACTTGATCTGTTCCTTATCCTCATTTTGAAAAATGAAAATGAAACGTACCAGCAGAAAAAGATTTCAATTGATTCAATTCTTCACCCAATTCAACTGGGGGAATTGATACTCCATCTACAGTTTTTGCAGTGGGATCTGAAGTCACGTTCATTACAGCATTTAGAATAGCAAGAGTTGCACATGCATTTGCGATAACCTAATGAAGAACGTGAATCAGATCAGTTAAACCACTGGATGAAACTATTGAGTTTCTTTTTTTTTTTCGGGGGGGGATACGATAATGACTATGTAACGTTGATAAGATAGACTCACTTGTTGTGCAAAATAAGTTCCAGGTGGTGGTACCTCAAGTGTTCCAGCTTGTTTCAAAGGATCATTTTGATGAGAATCGATATACTTAAAAAGAAATCTATTTATTTATACCAATATCGATAAAAAAGATAATGGATTCGATCGGACCTAAAACTTGTTTTGCTTTTTTTGTTTTTTTTTTTTTTAAAAAAAAAAGAGATACGATTGAGAATGAGAAGCTTACATCAGGGCATGAACCGGTCTAAAAAAAAAATAAAAAAAAATGAGTTTGGTGAACTACTATGTACGGAAACATACCCAATATATATTTGATCTATCATTTTGTTTTTGTTTGTTTTTCACTCACTCTAACCTATTTAAAGCTTCTTTGTCTAAACTCCAAAGTTCTTCTACTTGTAAACCAATTACACCAAGTTCTTCCAATAACGTAGTGAAAATTGCTGGATCTGACTATATATTGAAAATCGTAGGAGGACACAGATATTAGGAAGGTCAGATTGTGATTGAATTGAGAGAAGAAGTCTGTTTGTTTTTCTGTTTACCTCGGTCAATGACCATCCTTCAGACATGATGAATTGGATTCGTGGGCAAGTGAATTGGAGAGACCTATTGTACGTCTGGCGAGGAAGGTGTGTGGAGGTTGATGATGATGTCGATGATGTTTGATTAAATGAAGTCAAGGTCTGAATGATATTGAAACTGGATCGACCTCACCACGCTGAGTTAGGGTGAGGTGACACGGTCAACCATAGCTGTGGGTTGAAGACGTCCAGTTTACGTTACTGTACTGTATAAATATCACAATGGACAGCTCGCCTGTTTGTTTTCGTGAGCGAGATGAAATTGGTACTGTACCCATATTTTTATGGGTCACACGAAGCTATTCAAACGAAATCGTGCTTTTACCCATCTGGCGGGGTCTGATAGCTTATTCCAGTATCTCGCTGATTGAGTTAATGATAATAGCTTTGACGACTTCTTGAGACATTTGGAGTTCGTGCACGGTGAACTGAATTCTCGAGGCTTGAGAGCTATAGGAGAATAGGTCAATGTTCAAAATCACGAGCGTTGATGAGGGAGAAGAAAAATAAAAGTAGACCATATCAGGTCAAGTTGAAAAGCATTCATCAGATCTAAATCTAAACAGAGGAAATTCGATTATAAAAAATAAAGGGAACAAGACGTGTTGGATCTAATCATACCATCCACCTCACTTTAACTCACTCCATCGAGTCACAAGAACCATTTATTATTTGACCCATCTCCAATCACAAAATCAAACAACTACCAACAAATTATACTCCCTGAATAAATCCTTACGCTACCCGCTCTCTAATCATTACGATCATAACTCTTTAATCTTCGATCCAATTTCCACTCAAAACGAGAACACATTCCAATATTTTTTTTACCATATACGAGAAACCCATCATAGTCATAATAACAATTAAACATGACATCACATATTCGAGTTTGCAATAAGTCAATGAAAGCGGGATCAAGTGATTTAGATCAAATTCGACGTGAACATAATATATCACCTGGAGGTTTTGACTTATTCTCTTCATCAGAAACTTTACCGAGAAACTTACAATCCGAAAACAAAGCATCATCATGCTTATTGAATGGTGAGAAACCACCTCGATATGGTGGACTTAGAGATCGACCACCTTCTAAAAGGAACGGTTGGATACCCCAACCTGATGAGATCGAGCTTGTCAAAAAGATGATCTGTACTACTGTCTGCAATAAAAAAGATCACAAGGACTCGTGTTCTCATATCCCCGTTCAAGATTTTAAGAAATGACATTATACTAGGTACATTTACATCAAATTATCTTACTCTGTAATGTTAACCAATTAAACATCAAGCTCTACTATCAATCCCATTACTCATGAGTTCGAAAGTTGATGAGATTGGACAGGCATTTGAAGTCTCATAGGTGATAGTTATCATTGGTACTAGTCTTTTCTTCCTGTTGAGAGTATTGTCGATCGCATATCATCATTTTGTTTTCACACTAAACTATCCCTCCTCTTTTAGTTCTTCATTCCTTTTGGGTCACACATTTATTTATTTTTTTGAATAAGTCTATCCCAGTAAATAATGTTTTTTAAGAAAAACAAAGGAAGATTGTGTTCCAAGTCATTCGATATCATGTAAAATTACAATGTCTTTAGTTATTTGTGATTTTCTGGAAGAAATGGACTGAAGAGTTTGGGGTAAAAAAAAAAGTTGAACTATAACTTAAAAAAGATGTTACATATCTTATGTCTTGGAAAACTTAACTTATCAATGGTGATAATCCATAGTGTGTGTATTTTAACTTGATAGTATACAATGCTCTGAAATTGATACTGTGATTTAAATAAGAGTGTACGGTATCATGATTCAGAGGCTCGCGCTTACAAAGCTACACAAGCGCTCGAGTTGGGTAAAAAAAAAAAAAAAACTGACACGCTTTACCCATCCTGAATTTCCAACGATGGTTTTTAAACCCAAGTAGTACCAAAGTCATGGTTTCCTTTGTAGCCTTGGAAGAAAGTGAATTGAGGCATTTGATGCATTTTTGTGTATGACGATTACTGTAATGTACCAAGCAAACCCTATAAATCAAGAAAAGAGCAGGAGGAAAGTGTTCAACTTTCAGATTAGACTAAGGGTTTTTTGTGACTTCTATGACGGCATGGATGTCTCATTTTCAAAGTTTTGAAACTCTTAATTCTATCTTATCTGTTGAGTTTTTTTTTTTTTTTTTTTTTTTTTTTTTTTTTTTTTTTTTTTTTTTTTTTTTTTTTATTCCTTTCAGTTCCTATAGAAGGAAATTTCTTGGTTCGTTTTATAATCATTTGATTTGGAAAGTAAGTAGTAGTTTGCAAAAGAAATTAAGATGATACCTCACTATTTATCACTGAAGATCCATAATCAGCGTTTTTTTTTTTCTGAGAGAGACTTGAAACTGATAATTTAAGCGCTTGTGACCATCATTGATAGAATTTTTTTGAAGAATCTTTGTTGTTGAAACCAAGATTAAAAGCTGACGTGAGAAAAGTGCTTGAGCAACAACAATACTGATAATGTAGCCTACTATAGCTGAGCACTTGCATCACGAATTACATAACAATCACCGCAAAAAGAAAGCTTCTTACTATTAAAAAAAAAAATCAAAAAAAATTATGATATGATTGAAATGCAACTATAATTCTTTGGTTATTTATACTTTGATTTCTTTGTGGCTCATAAGCAGTGTTAAAGTGAGGTGATATTCAATTTAAGCATGGGGCCCAAAAAGAGATCTTCAATTTAGGCTTGAAAATCGATCAGACTTCTGGTTTGTACCATATTGGTGGTGCGGACTGTAAATAAACAAGGGAGTTGTTGTGCTCTACAAATGACAATCTGACACGAGCAGGTAGTTAGCCTGCGAGCTAATAGAAAAAGAGATAGGTGTGTGTCGAGGCAAAGGCTCAACTAAAAATACTAACCTGCACACGCGCAGGCGATAGAGAGTGAGTGTGAGATGAAAGAACGTAATAACTAAATAGAAGGTATTAGACTTCTTAAAGTTAAAGGGAGGAGTTAAAAGAAATAAAATACTTTGATTCAATTTTGATGGGGAAAAAGAATAAAAGCAGTTCAACTGTCGCGAAGTAATTTACTGATAGAACGAGTCACTCCAGACTTCAACCCATCAGCCCCTTCAGACTCAAGGAAAATGAAATGTCACAACAGAACATGAAAGAAAATGAAACAACACAACGGAAAATAGAGCAAAAGTTGAACTGATGGAATGCGTACGACTCCTCTTTCCATTATCAGCACACACCCCATCTATCGTAACTCATCACCCATATACTCTTTCCCCATTTCAGACTGAGACATGGAGAGTTTGAGTGATTTGACTGTTCTGCAATAAATGATTAAATAACCCCATTACTACGCTATAGTACCACACCTCAACATACAACTACCATACTTCAACACGGACCAGACCTTGTCAAGAATTGATTGAGATGGGGGAATGTACATTGTTGGGGTTATATTGAGCAAATGTTGGTAAGAGCTGGCAAAGGCTTGGTACTGACAACACAGGGAGAAAGAGACTGTAAAGTTCTTATAGGTGTTATTTTGAGGTGAAGTCCTATTTTAAAATTCACTCTTGAAGGCTGGGGTGTACTGCTCCAAGTATATTATCTAAAGTTCACCACCGCCAGCTCCAAAGACCAGCTTCTTCCTACTTTGGCTGCCGTGCAGCACTAGATGGTCTCAAGTTGGAAATATCCTAGCACAAACTTTTAACAAACCCGACACATAATTATGATTTCCTAGGGCATAGCGCTTGATTTTAAAGAAGCCAGCACTAGATTACAAAAAAGACAACACCACAAACAAAAAATAAATTGAAAACCCCTACTGCAGGGCTAGCCCGAGCACTGCTGTGGCAAACCGCGCTGGGGTCTCGGGTCGGGTGTCCGAGCGTGGTATGCGGTACACGGGGCTCGCGCATAGCGGTAAAAACTGAGTTGCCCGTTAACCTAAACCTAACGACATCACTCTTGTCACTCTCATCATCCCACATCACGAGCAGCAGAATTCCCTGGGACACACGCACCTCGGACGCTGGTTTGTACCCATCACACGACCCTCGATCAACCCCTCAAGAAGGTTCGATTACTTTGATTATATCCTTAGTTCCTTCATATCGGCTTAAGCTTTCACGTTTCCTAATCTTCCCCTAACTGACTTTCAATCAGGCCCACTCACCGCCCCCGACAAACCGACATGTCCCACCGAAAATGGGAACACCCTCGTGCGTGCAACTTCTGGCCAACCCACTTTTCTTTGCACCTAGACCATATCGAGGCTGAACTTCTCAATTTTGCGGCTTGTTCAATTACAGGACACGGTTCTACTGGATTCTTGCCTAGGAAAAGGGTATGCGCCTCTGTCTCCTTGTGAGAGTATGCGCATCCTGAAAAAAGGAGAGCCGATAATCGACCTGTCCCTGACGCACATTATCAACTTTCTGCCCGTCCATTTAGGCCGCCCGACACCGTGGTAAAGTCAAATCCTTTCCTCGAGATGACAAGACCAAGCCCGTCCATCTTACCGCCATGCTCGGCTACAAGGCCGGTATGACCCACATCGTGAGCCTTTTTCTTTTTGGCTATCACATCTGCTGTATTGCTTGCGCTGAATGCTGTTTCCCAACAGGTTCGTGAACTTGAGCGACCAGGATCGAAGATGCACAAAAGAGAGGTCGTGGAGGCTGTCACCATCATTGAGACTCCTCCCATGGTTATCGTTGGTGTTGTCGGATACGTCGAGACTCCTCGTGGTCTTCGATCACTCACAACTGTCTGGGCCGAGCATCTTTCCGACGAGGTCAAGCGTCGCTTTTACAAGGTATGGGTCCTTTGAACCTTTTTCCATTAAAGAGTGTCGTTGAATCTCTTCCTCCTCCAGAACTGGTACAGGTCAAAAAAGAAAGCTTTCACCAAGTACGCCAAGAAGCACGCCGAGTCCTCCATCGGTTCTATCGCTCGCGAGTTGGAGCGTATTCGCAAGTACTGCACAGTCGTCCGTGTCCTTGCTCACACTCAAATTCGCAAGACTGGCCTCAAGCAGAAGAAGGCTCACCTTATGGAGATCCAAGTCAACGGTGGATCCGTTGCCGACAAGGTCGACTTTGCCAAATCGCACTTCGAGAAGACCTTTGACGTTTCCTCCATCTTTGAGCAAGATGAAAACATCGACGTCATCGCTGTCACTAAGGGTAAAGGTTTCGAGGGTGTCACCCACCGATGGGGTACCAAGAAATTGCCCCGAAAGACACACAAGGGTCTTCGAAAGGTCGCTTGTATCGGTGCCTGGCATCCGTCCAAGGTCATGTTCACCGTTGCCCGTGCTGGTCAGAACGGTTATCATCACCGAACAGAGTCAGTCTTTTTTTATCCTTTCGTCTTACCTTGCTTCAGCAATGCTCAACTCTTTTTTTGTTCTTCAGACTCAACAAGAAGGTCTTCCGAGTTGGAAAGGGTGGTGACGAAGCTAATGCCACTACTGAGTTCGACACTACCAAAAAATCCATCACACCTATGGGTGGTTTCGTTCGATATGGTGTTGTCAACAACGATTTCCTTATGCTCAAGGTAAATATCATTCCCTTCAATTTTGTCCTTTGATGTCAATTACTGATTACGCCTCTTTCTTCGGTAGGGATCTGTGCCAGGTGTTAAGAAGCGTGTGATCACACTTCGAAAATCGCTTCTCACTCACACGTCAAGGAGGGACTTAGAGAAAATCAACCTCAAGTTCATCGATACTTCCTCCAAATTTGGTCACGGTCGTTTCCAAACTGCTGCCGAGAAGTCGGCCTTCATGGGTCAACTCAAGTAAGTGATCATGACATGTTATGTCCCTTCTCGCCATCCCGAAACTCGTGTTCTTCATCACTGCTTTGCTAATGATTTCTTGGTCGGTTTATTTCTCATTTCGTAGAATCCGGTCGTAGTGCAATTGTGTTCCTATTTTGTTATGCAATTACATTAGTCTGGTTCATTTTTCTTTATGCTACATCTTGAACTTGTCCTGTATGCCCCCTGCTATCACTTGCCGGATACAATGAAACTCCGTTTGGCTTAATTTTACTGTGGTACTTCATTGAGTGAGGTTTTCGTGAGGACTACATTGAGCATTCCACCCGAGTTAGCCTGTCTTATTTGCTTTCTCCGTCTGGCCAGCTCTTTGTCAATTTTTTCTCTGGGAACATTCGCAGATGTCATTATAGGCATTCAGGCTGTTAACTTTTTGGCATGACCAGCGTCATGTGTATTTATCTCTGCACCCGCTGATCATCGACCGAGTCAGGTTTGACAAGTACACTGCGATAAGGTCTCCCTCGGCGCCCAGTCTTTCCAGGAGCTTCGGCGTCGCTTCCTCTACGGAGCTCTGGAAAAGCTTTGTGGGACCTTCAGACCCCGAAAGCTTTGCAGGACCTTAGTATATTCTCCGGAGGATATTATCAAAATTGTGGAAAGCCCCACAACACATACTCTTATCCTAAAAAAAGAGGTAGTCACTCTTCAAGGAGAGGCTGGTGGTGTATGTAAAATCAGGCCTGGTATTTTGAACATGTGATTGTTCTTCTTCAAATACACCAAAGCTGTGCTCACAAACCTTGGGATTCACTGTTGGGGGCCTTACCCTTTGGCACCAGATGCTGTGTTCAGTGCTTCGGTGTCATGTCAGTGCTTTGATGATAATTCAAGAAGTAGCTATTGATTGGTGGCGCGTTTGATTATATGAACATCCAAAAACACTATGTTGATGACTTGACAGTACATTGACCAGCCTATAAGCATTATGTTCACTTTGCCATGGCAAAAGGAACTCAAACATGTAAAGTTTATTACACCTGATACAAAATATGGTCCAATGATTTGGGTGAGCAACTCTCTAACCCAGGACCTCTGTCACACTCACTGACCTGTCATGTCAGACAAAGGGAAAGGTTAGGAGAGGAAAAGCACAACCATGAGATATCTCTAGTACAACTAGTCTAACCCAAATTTGAGAGTGGATACTGTTAGCCTGAGGTTTTTAGAGAGTAAATCTGGAGTTTATTCTAAGAAGTTTGATTCAGGCATAATCAGATCAGATGTGTATCCTAGGAATGAGGAAGAGAGAAAGAAGAGGAAAGAGGAAAGAGAGGAAAGACAAGAATGAGTGACATGGAATATGGACTTACTCTTGCCTAGCTATTTTTAGCATAGGGAAAGAGTGGAATGGCTGGGTGAGGATTTCTTGAAAGGGAAGGTGTCTCCTTCTTGATATAAGCATGACACACAACTCATATGTGCATCACTGTACTTCAACAAAACAGCCTGGTAAGAATGCTGCAAGTGGCAAGAAGAAGGTTATACAAAGGCAAACACAGACAGTCTGTAATATCATCTTTGTCCTTTTGGGTAGGCTTTCACCACACCTGATCATGTGGTTGCTGTTGTGATATGAGGACACATCTCTTGAGTAGCATACTAGACTGTCAAACATATTCTTATACTGTTGTAGTCAGAGATTCATATAGTTGTAGACTCGAGTGTCCAGGAGCGTTTTTCCCTTGTCTTTCTCACTGTTCATAACCTCGACCCAATGCTGGTACTCGGATTAGCTAGACCAGAGGCTAACTTCCTCATACCAGAATTTGGTCCAGGTATCTGAGAGATCCACAGTTGCTGGTTATGGGATACCAGGCAAAATTTTGGTATTTTAAACAACTTCCCCATATGCTACCAGGAGATAGCAGATGACCATGAAGCACACAGTGAGGATGAATTCAACACAAAAGCCAACTGCTTTGTAGTGAAAACCCCCATGTTCCACTCTGCTAAGGCCATTCAAAAGATTTGATGACTTGATCAAGAAATCTTCAAGAGTGAACATATGGAAGGAAAACCTGCTAAACAACATATTAGATGCCAAGCAAAAGACCCTATCTTCTCTGAACTTGCACACCCTCCTTTGCTACTTCCAATAGATTTCTACAACTGAACCTGGTATAAAAGTCTACTTCCTGGAAAGAAGGTGACCACTGCAAATACAAAGCAGATTGTATTCCTTCCTGATCCAAGCAAGTCAGTCCTACCAAAAACCTCATCCTCATGAAAAGCTTTCAGACAAAAAGTTCACTGAAACTTACTGGGACACAGCACCCAGAGGCTATGATTTGAGCCATCCAACATTTCCACCTTTGCACTCATGTTTGATTTCATCTCAAAAGTCCTCAGCACCTTCTGCACCTACTCCAGACTCAACTTTTTTTTACTTGACCAACATCTCCACCTTCACACAACTTTGGTTTTGGCCTAAAATTCTTCAGTGCCATCTGTACTCACTCAAGACTTGAATTCTTCTACTCAACCAAAATCCCCACCTGCACACTCAACTTTGGTTTCAGCTCAAAAGTCTTTAGCACTGCCAAGATATTTGTATCGGATGGGCCTATCCGATGTTCTATCACCCCGAGATATGCGATGCAGTGTCAGTAGGATTAGGTGCGATGGAATTACACTGCGATATGGTGTCGGAGCATTGGATACCAATAGTAATTCCATCGCACCTAATCCTACTGACACTGCATCGCATATCTTGGGGTGATAGAACATCGGATAGGCCCATCCGATACAAATATCTTGGCAGTGTAGTGCTCTCTTTACCTACTCCAGAATCAACTGTTCCTACTCAATCAAAAGCTCCATCTGTATACTTGATTTTGGTTTCAGCTCAACAGTCCCAAGTCCCTTTCAATTTACCTCAACCAACACCAGCCCCTTAAACCTTAATTGATGAGTTTTCTCAACATCCATCAAGACTTATGGGATGAGACCATGTCACAATTTCCCCGAGCAAGAAAAAGAGCCAATTCTGAATATCATGTGGGTTGCAAATTGATTTGGGGGCTTTTAAGGTTTAGGATGGAGGATATACCACACCTTGAAAATTTTGAATGATTTCTCAAACCGGGTACTGTCTTCAGTTCTAGCCAGATGCAGGTCACCAAATGGATTGAGGAAATAGACACAAGCTATGGTAAGTTATGCTCCAAAATCTCACTTATGTTGGTTTAGATTTTACATTAACTCCAGCCTCCTACTTAGGTGTGAAGTTGTTTGAACCATTCAGCTGTCAACCCTTATTCCCAGAGCATGTCTGGATGCCATGTGTCAGCCTTGAGGACTGCACAGCAGTCCCACAGAATGGAACCAGATAGCTTACATGGTAACCTGGAAGAATAGGTATAGTAAACATAATGTAGCATATGCATTACATGTGTCATAAGTGATGTACACATGTAGAAACATAGTGTAACATATGTATTACATATGTAATAAGATGTGTAACAATTGAACCACACCTCAGGCTCAGTTTCAAGAGTCATAAGCATATTATATACTTATGACAAGAGCCAACTAGCAGGCCCTGCCATGACAGTAACCAACCATAGACTGGCCCACATGGCCCTGTAATAGCATGAGCTAGAACCACAAGCCAGCCCATATCCTAAGAGTGAGGAGGAGGGAGCCTAAAAGGTATATAAACTCATCCCTCCTGCCCAGGAGTTGTCCTCTCTCCTCACCTTTTACCACACACACCAAATCAGAACCACTAGCACAAATCATTGAGGATAACTTATATATAAAAGTATCTGCTCAATAGTGCAAGGTTCAACAGGTGTACTTAAAATAAAGGTCATCCATCACTTGAAAGGGTTTGGTCAACCTTCACCTCCAGGATCCCTTGACTGTGAAGACTCACCAAGGGTTAGAGACAAAGACCACCAATACAGGAAGGAGCAAAGAGCTGTCACCTTCAGCTGAAGCCTGTATTTTCTAGAGTTGGCTCTTGCAGATAACTGTTTTGCCCAGTTATAAGACAAGGCACTCTGCCAAGGGAGGACCCTTGTACATCAACTAGAGTCTTAAATCCTCTTATTAGAGGTCAACTAGCTGTAGTCTATACTTGGTGGTACCAAGTGAAGACTTGCCTGTTGCTCCTTTTGAGCCTGAAGCTCAATTCAACTTCACACCCAGCTTGAAATAGGCAGGTGGGTTGCCACAAAGAAGCATCCTGCTGACACCATGATTTTCAATCCCCCTCTGAACATAAAACTGCCTTCCAATGCTTTTAAGTCATTTATAAGACTATTCAACATTATTCATCCTCTGGCATCTCCAGCATCAAACATCAAGCAATACTGGACTCAAATATGCCATGAGTCAATGCCTCTCACCAGTAAAGACATCACCACAGAAGCAGTGTTCTCTCAAGCTCAATCTCACACAACCTCCAAGATAGAGATAAATTACCTTGAATACCTGGTAATGAACCATCCTAGTGCAAAGAAAATTCAAGGAGAAAATTTTGATCTCACTGAATCTATCAATATTGTGGATAAAATTCTGCTTGGAATTTACTTTGTCAAGACCCATGCAATCCTTAACAGGACTGAACAACCAGAAAGTCTTGAAAATCAGGATGAGACAGTAAAAAAGAAGAAGAAAAATCCCAAGCTTTAGAGATTCAATTCTTTAATGAAGACCATCAAACAGTCAAATTTTTTCTATAGTCTACTCCATGGATATGCCTCAGCTGGCCTTTGGGGACTTTTCAGTGCACCAAACAACCACTTCGATCTTTCTATCAGAACATCATTTGCAGTTTTATCTCTCACCACAGATGTACCCAAAGCTCACCCTCAAAAAATGGTGGAGAACATATGATTCCGGATGAACAACTACATTCTTGGTTTGATCAGCTCTGCATTCAAAGGACAGAACAAGTATGCACAGGTAAAGGTTTCAAAAATTGATCTTTCTCAAGCAATTGATTTTGACTATGTTTTTGACTAGACATCCAAGAAACTATTTGGTATATTGCAGCCCCCAATGCCCGAGTGTTATAAGTTGGGTCCCCCAGTTGAAGGTATCACTTTCAAGTCACAAGGGGAAAAAGCTGGGATATCATCAATAAAATCTTAGCCTTGTTGAAACAATACAATATGAAATTGGAATGGTGGTTTGGTCTTTGTCTCAATATCTGATTTTTCATTATTATCTTTTTCAAAATTCAGCCTGATGATGGGTACTACAAACAAACAAAACTCAGAAACTCATTTTTTTTTTGTCTAGATTAGTTTTACTTTCTTCATTCTTTTTTCTTACTTTTGTCTCTCTTTTTATACATTCTACATGAAAAAAAAAAGACTTTCACCCTCTCCGTATTAAGGTGACTTGTCAACGAAAGCAGAAGAAGAACTTTTTTACTTCTCTGATTGTTCTCATTTTTTACCCAGAGCCAGCACATGAGCCTTCCCTTTATGCAAAGTAACTTCCTTTTTCGCTCAATGCACCATGCGCTGAAAGGTGTGTACTGTATGCCTGTGTATCACTGCACGGTTCACAATCGTACTGACGTTCATGAGCTGACATCATGATGAACATGGATCAGTGACTTGTATTGAATGGACAAGAGTAACAAGGGTGGGCTTGAGCCCTTGGGCCACCACCCCCCAGACACTAAGGCACTGGATTTGAGAGGGATTCTGAGGTGATTTCAAACATGACACCATGTGCTCTCGTCTATGAGTCACCTTCATATGAACAGGGTGTTTGTTGGTTTAGGAAATAAAAAATCTTTTTATCTCTTTTTCTAGAGGGAGTAAAATTTATTTTCATTTTTTTTAGAGACTTGTACATGGAAAAAACTTACAATTTTATTTTATTTTACTTTTACTTACCCACATATATATAAATGAAGGAAAGAACAAAGGTCAATTGGGGTCAGAAGCAGGGTCAACTGACCCTTCTGACATATCGGTATATATCACCTGACCCCCCAACATAGATGACACATGACAAAAACATACGCCCCCCAAGACGTCCTTGCAACGCATCAGTTGTGGCGTCGCGATTTTGCCCGTAGTGAGCGGTTAAGTGAGGCATTTGGCCATCTGCTCTTGTATGATGAGGGTCGGTTCGAGTCCTTGCTTGTCACACTTTTTGGCCCAGCTGGTGGATCTAAAAAGTTCTCTGAAAGGTCCGCCGAATCTCCGATGGAGGTTTTGAAAACCTCCAGCGAAGGTTGGGAACCCGGAAAAGCTCCTGAGGAGGAATCCTCTCCGGACCTTCCCAGGAGTTTTTCGAATATAGCCGACCGGAGCTTGTAAGAAGATCTGGTCGAAAAATCTTCAAAATATTTTTACCCGAGGGAGATTTTGTTGTAGTGTACTATTTGATTTCAGTCAAATATTATCCGTCAAAACAAATCGGACTTGCAAAAGTTTACCCCCTTCTTGTGAGAAAGGCGGCACAGTCATTCTTCTATCAGTTTCTGTTGATAGTCCCAACATCACTCCAAAGACGCTCAAAGGCCTGTACCAAACTATTTTCTTGAAACCAAATTGAGGATATTTGTTTTAAAGGTTCTTGTGACTTTCGGTTATGCAACATTTTTTGACTCATTTTAAATTACCACATTCTGAAGTACAGGTGATGAATGATATGTGCTTCATAAAAATTGGTATATTTCAGTCATAAATAGCTCAGTACAGTTTGCCTATATGAATCAGCCCTGAAAATAGTCCAGAAAGGCATTGTGAAAGGTACTAGGGGTAGGCAAGGTGCAGTACGATACAAGAGTCATGAAATTTCTAACAATGGTTCCACGCTATCAAGAGCTATGACTAACACAAACTCACCTTACAAGAGCGTAGCAGTTTTGGCACTGTAAATTTCAGTCAACTTGCTACTCCTGTGCTAGGTTAAGTGATATTAAAGCAGGTCTCTAACATTTCTCTCTATAGCCAGAAGAATCAGGAATATCAGCACCAGTGTATGTAGCTCAAAATCCTGCATGGGTCGCACATCTTGAGGTTTGAAATTGAACTCAACTCAAGATCACTCCAAGAAAGTAGAAGAGATGATGTAGACATCTGAATTTTGTCTGTGCATTAGGCAAATGGTGGATGCAGTTCTTTTCTTGACTGCTCTTGTACAATTGAGGTGATAGCTTATGATGAAGTAGCACAGCAGATGATACTTGCTGACCTTGATGTGTAGATGAGCAGTGTGAATTGATCTGGTGTATTTAAAAGTTTGGTTTTGGTAATTGTCCCCACTTTCCTTTTTCTTTTCACTCACTCACTTGCATCAACTCAGGTCTATTTGTGAAGTATTTCTCATCGTCAAGATTCCGTTTTATCAATCAAAAGTAATTTTTCTCTACTCACCATAACCTGTCAAACCTCTATTCTTTTTTTGGAAATCATGGTGACATTCAACAATTCATATGATACACCACACCACAGTTTATTTTCATGACGACTAATTCCAAGCTTCCGTTATTAAACTCTGAATTGTATGTTAGATTTTTTTTATTTTTTTCATTTCTTTCATTTCAAGTACGACACTGCACGATTCTCCCCAAACACAATTTCTTGTAATTGAATCAAGAATTGGCGGATATTATAAAGTAGATGCTTTCATTGTGTTTGAGGAGACTGCCGTCTTCACTGGCTGGTGTATCAAGACGTCAAGTTAGACAATAAGGGTAGAACCAATCTATCGAAACTAACTCTTGCGTGATGGTCACAGTCGCTTTATCTGCGTTTTCCATGTACAGACCGGTGTGCGACATGTTTGGGCCTTCAGGTCGTCCCAGTTGAGGCTCGAGAACCATGGGTGACCCATGAGATCCTCTAAACACTGGAAACGGTCTACTTGTTCGCTTCTCATTAGCAAACTGACAAGATTTCGAAAATCCTCCGACACGTACGAGGGATACAAAATCTTGGATTCCAAAATTTTTGATGCAGAGTGAGTGAGCAGAGAATGGCTGGGAGGAACGTATGGGACGCGATTATAAGCTTCTCTGTTATTTCTATCAAATAATCATAAAGAGAGAAATAAAGAGAAGGTCCTACCTGGGAGGAACGTATGGGACGCGATGAGGAAAGTCCCATGTTGTAACTCCCAGCAGCCTATAACTTCACAAGCTCAGCCTACTGCATATAAGGCTACAACCTATGACGTCACACACACTACAACAACAAGGATACTTGAACACAGCATACCACAACAATTTTCCGATGTAAGCACTCTTTGGTACACTGTTCATGTTGTGAATGTTGGCACCCGGGTTTGATAAAAGGATCATATCCAACGACTAGTTGATACATGACCATACACAGCGCGTACCAATCGGTCGCCACTGTGTAAGGCTTCCCACGAATCGTTTGGGGTGACCTGATAAGTGGTGCTCCACAAGGTTTGGAATCGTGTCCATTTATAAGAACTGTGGAAAGACCAAAATCTGTTAGCTTGATATGACCATCACCGGTGCGCAAGATATTATCTAGCTTTAATTTTCGATGAACAATCTTTATCGAACTCAATGAATCCAAAACGCAAGCAATCTCAGCCACATAAAATTTGGCGATAGATTCTATCATAGCGCCTTCGATTCGAATTTTGGTTGATAGATGTCAGCCCCTGAGTACTTGAGAAGTACCATGGAGCTGCAAATGTTAATATGAACATATTCTTACCACACCTCATAGCTCAGTTTTGAGAGCTGTAACTAAGAATTCACTGTAAAGCTGAATTAAAGTTGTGTATTACAGTATGAGTACATGCAGAGTAACCTGCTGTAAACCATGAACTCAACTGTAATAACATACAAGAGGATATAGTAAACTCTTGCCTTATAATGAGTGTATGCTCATAAAGGATTGAGGGTAAGAATATAAAAGATGGATTTGCCCTCCTCTACAGGAGGAGGGGAATCATCATCATAAAAATAACCTTCAAACTGTCTGAATACTATAAAAGATATTCTAGACTTTCTATATTTTAGAGAACTCATAGTCAAATACTATTATAAAATACTTTGTTGATTCATTCTCATCTCAGAAAGTCATCATCTTTTTGTATTCATCAGTTTCCTTATTTCTGTGGTCTGTCAAGGTGCAAAGCTAGACCCTTTCCTCACTACTTGCTATTTACTCTTGCTGAAGGGTTCTCAAGGGTGAAATAGTAAGTAGAGGATAAATCCTGAGGCTGGGATTGGCCACTAGACAGTGCAAGGAAAGGATTTGCATTGGCCATCACTGGACTTGCTAGACATCTAGTGTAGCTCTGGATAAGTCCAGTGCCCATCTGGCTTGCAGGTGTTAATCCTGGGCTATTGGGATAGTATAAGAACCCATTTTTCCTTCTTGGCCTTTGTGCCCATAGTCATCTTGTCACTTTGAGTGAGGGGTCTTGCCTGACAAAAGCAGGACTCTCACAATAGATCTCCTCCTGATATGAACTCTAAAACAATAGAAGGACCAAAAGCGACAGGAAAAGATCCATGATAACGTATTAGAAAAGGAACAATCACATTTTAACTTCTTGAGTAACTTAATCTCATGTTGTATCAGAAGACAATTCTGTTGAGGATTTTGAATTTCTTTTCTTTTTCATACTTTTTAAGGCTACGCAAGATCCATTATAGTTTTGTCTAGCAAGAACTACTTTTCCATACGAACCTTTACCAATTAATCGTATGATCTTGAAGTCAGAAAGGGAAAACTCTCCAAATTTAAACCCTGCTGTCTTTGATATAGAGAGACCCATGTTCAAGAGAGACCTTTTTTTTTTTTTTTTTTTTTTTTTGAAGAATTTTGGAATTTAAGCTCTTGCGTAGGTTGATGTAAAGAATTGAAAAAAACCAATTGATTTCATCAGTTATTGATAAACAGGGATTATTTGTTCGATAAATGGTGAACATTATGCTTGTTTAGTGATTACGATGATTTGATTCATAGATGCGATGAATACAGTAAATTGGGTGTTGGATGAAAAACTGAAAGTATAAGACAAGCACCCATTTATATGCATGATCATATGTGCCGAGTTTAAGAAAGGCACTGCCAGCATTGTATACTGTCCACTAAGGGACAATAATTGTCTGGGGGGACACTCAATGAAAATTTTCCTCCAAGTGGGTGAAAATCATCATTGATTGTCCCCCCAGACAATCATTGTCCCCTAGTGGACAGTATATAATGCTGGCAGTGAGGGCTCCTGAAGGCTCAGTGGCACCGTTAATGTGTAGGTCATTTTGTGGAAGAGAAGGAGTTTTGACCCATTTTTGGGGGCTCAGCAGCACAAAATAAGTGCATTCCAGAGCTGAACGGCTCACAGACCGTTTGCCGAGGAACTTATCCACACCCACAAAAGCTCGAAAACGCTTGGAATATGTTTGGCCTGAAAGTTGTGTTTAAGGATAAACAGCAGAGGTTTGAATTGCTGTGTTATACTAGCGTAAGACATGGATTTATATCTGAGCCCTATTCAAGTTCATGTTTTCCCTATCACTCACATGGAATTCATCCAGAGCATCCAGATTTTCTCAATAATCCTCGAAAGAGGGGCATGTGGCAACACGCGTGTATTGTACTTCATGGAGAGAGAGAGAGTGTGTATGTGTGTGACATGCGAGCCCAGGATTGCTTTGTGGGCGGTTGGCGATCATTCACCCATTAACGAGCAGGATGACTATGGGAGGGGTCCCGGTGGATACTTTGTAAGAGAGCTTAGATCTTACTACAGCTTTTGAGAATACGTGTAAGGGCTCCTCTCGCAAAAAAAGTCGGTTGACGGTGGGCCATCTGACCTTACGTCTGATATCTCATCAACTAATTGTTTACCATTGAATTCTAAAGTCGAGAAGAGGCCCAAAACGCGCTTATTAGTTATAAGACTCTGGGTCACCTCATTGTGCATTCCAGAAAGGCTCAACCTTTAACTCATCGTTAGTCCTCACAGGCCAAATCCACATAGATATCATCGATCATGACTCTGTTGTGAATGAACATTCAACTGATCGATTTTTAATGCCAAGCGAAGATCGCGAGGTGTGAGTCCATTGAGTGAGTGAGTAAAGAGCGTGAGATTGAGTTGATTATAATTGGTTAAATTGATATCGGGATGATGCTTGAAGGTCAGAATACAAGACAGAGCATGAGCCCTCAAAGTGGTAACCTGACAAACCTCATTTAAAACTCACTTTACATTCATCTGCAATAGGCCGCACTTGATCGTGAATCCACCCAATCGCTTCCCCCCACGTCTTAAACTGATTAAGAGTTTTTCTTAAGGCCCAGTGATCATTTCCTGATTCTTGAATCGGTATCACCTTCCATCCGGACCTGATCAAGCTAGAATTCTCCTTTTGATTGAGGACCTCATCGATGTCAGCTCGAGTTTTATAAATCCTCGTCTTTTTCCTTTCGATCGAAGCTTCCGAACATACTCGATGAAGGGAGCGTAAAGAATTGAAAGTGATATTTCTTGATGACTTGTTTATCTTTGAAAGTGACAAAGAACACCACAATCCTGGAGACGGCATCTGATGATGGGGTGGATAAGTCAAGCGTGGTCAAGATCAGCTGGAGGATGCCAGAGGAGGGAGAGGACGCAGACAGCCTGCCTTGCACCAAAACACGGGTTGGTTAACGGCCGTCCTGATGACGTCAACCGTATCTCAGATACCGTACGATTTTACCTTGAGCGAGCAGTTCAGCACCACGAACAACCTCACTGACTACGAAATAATACTCTACGGTATCATCAATCGTTTCGAACAAGCTGTGGGGGAACAATCGTACCAAGCAAGTACCAAGTTGAAGCCGAAGGCTTGGTCGTCAGGACTGAAATCATACAGTCATCATCTAGCAGCTTCACTGTTGGCCACCAGGATCAAGACTTCCCAAGGCATACAGCGCAAATGTTGAACTTGCTCAATTATTTTGTCCTGATCGCCATAGGCTTCACGACCATCGCATACTTCGTTTGGAAAGGCAAGAAACGAAACAAGGATGAAACTATCACTATCGTTGTTCTCGGTGACTTGGGTCGAAGTCCAAGAATGATGCGACATGCGATGTCATTCGCAGATCACGATTGGTCAGTCAATATCTTAGCCTATCCCGGTACGTCCTTGCTTTTTAAGGAATAGGCTTTTGTCATCATCCTTAAAAAATCTTTGGTGATCGATTTTTTAAAATATATATATATATATACAGGTACCCAACTCCCTTCAAAACTAACACAACACAAGAACATCAGATTCTTATCATTATCCGAACCTCCACCCATCATTTCGACCAATTTACCCAAGTATTTATTTGTATTGCTCGGTGGTCCACTTAAAGCCATATACTTGAGTATGAGCTTGTTATTTTCGCTGCTATGGTACGCACAAGATTCATGTTACGTCATGGTACAAGTTGCGTCCGATGTCATTCCTATCTTGAACATCAATAAATCTGATGTTAAACTGATTTTTTATTTATTTGAATATCAATGCCCTTTAGAACCCGCCAGCAATACCTACATTACCTATGGTACAACTAGCGAGGTTAATAATCGAATACAAATTAATAATCGATTGGCATAATACTGCATACTCAATACTGGCTCTCAAATTAGGATCAGAACAACATCCGATGGTGCGGATAGCGGAACAGTATGTAGTAAAATTTTATGCAGATTCGAAATCCAAAATAAAAGTAAAACGGGCACTGATGTGTCCCTCTCGTTGCACTTTTATATAGGATCGAGAGAGTCTTTGGGAAGAAGGCTTACTTACATCTCTTTGTGACCGAAGCCGAACGCGCATATCTTTATAAAACTTGGCAACTTGAGTAAGTACGACTTGATCTATTCCTTGCGTATCTGGGCTTTGTGAGCCTGAGGATCTAATGTATGCCAAACCCTTTTGGAGTTAAGGGGAGAGACGAAGGTCTTCTATGATCGACCGCCGGTCGATTTCTGTCGACTTTCCGTTGACCAGATTCATCAGGTTCAGTTATTTTTTCTTCCTCGAACCTGATGAAAGATTCTAATCCATAGATTGACTAAACTGACTTTGTTATTTTCTGTATTGGTCGGGGGTTTTTTTTCATTGTATTATCATCTGTATCAAATGATACTTTCTTTCATCTTTTGAAACAGCTCTGGAATCGACTACCGATTAATCGAGATCCGACCTTATTATCAATCTTTTACCCATCTGAGAACCTTTCGAGAAACCAAACCCTCATCACCAATCAAGATGAGAATTCAAAATCAATTAAATTTAAGTCAAATCGACCAGCGCTCATTGTCTCATCTACTTCTTGGACCCATGATGAAGATTTCAGCATGTTGATAGATGCTTTATCAATTTACACAAAATCGAAAAAACTCAACTCTAAATTACCCGGAATCCTTTGCCTTATCACTGGAAAGGGTCCATTGAAAGAGTTTTATCGTCAAGAAATTGAGAAACGTGACCGACAAGAGAATTGGGCTAAAGAAGCTATTAGATGTGAATTACTCTGGCTTGAGGACGCAGATGATTATAAAAAGTTGTTAGGTTCTTGTGATTTGGGTATCAGTCTTCATCAGAGTAGCTCAGGTTTGGACCTTCCTATGAAAGTGGTGGATATGTTTGGATGTGGTTTAACGGTCTGCGCTCGTAATTTTGCTTGGTATGTTAACTTACAAAGCTATTTTCTCACTATACAAGAATATGGTATCCTCGATCTGACGCTTCGGCACGTCAACAGTATCTCGGAATTGGTGCAGCATAACAAAAATGGCTTAGTCTTTAATACAGAATCTGAACTGGCTTCTCAACTTGAAGTACTTGAACTATTTCACTTCAAATTGAGGTATATTATATAAGGATTATCTGATTGCCAACTAATGAGTACTCTGTCATTTGTGATTATTTTTTCTTTTGTAGGATTTGCTTACAGATTTCATTGGAGATCAGTCTGAGGATTGTAAATTAAATCAACTTCGGCGTGGAATTCAATTAACAAAGTATGGAGTTCATCATACTACTTGGTCAGATTGGGATCAAGAGTGGCAAAAACATGTACTTCATACACTTACGTCACTATAGCAGTAACCCGATCTTGTGATATTCGTGCCTGTTGAGGTTATTATTCTCCGCAAGATGTTGGTTATTGAATCCATTAATGTTAAATTATATCTTATGCCTTCCAGTTTTTTATTTTATTTTTGTTTTGGTGTACATAGTCCATGTTCTTTTTGACTCAAAACGTGTTTGTAGTCCTTCAGGCGCGAGGAAATTTTTGAGTCAGTCACACGACAAAGCATTGTATTGGGATTTTGAAATCATAATAACATCAGAAGATGTTACAGATTCAATCTTGTAAATCATGTGAACAGGCTCTGATGGCTATTAGCTCCAGCTGTGTTAAAATCCGAAGGAACATGTGCTCTATCAAAGTTGTCTGCTTCAAGGCGCAGGAAAACACTTGAATATTCTAGGTGCTTGTACCCTTTTCTCATTTGTTTTACATATCAATATATAGCTACGGAAGTGAAGAAGTTCTATCAGGCTTTCATAGCCAGACAGTCACGAGGGCGGTGTTGATGTCAAGTTTTGATTTTCAGATTTATTGAGGCTCTTTATTTTCTTTGGTGCCGAGGCAGAACAGCAAGCAGTAGATGAATGTGACCTTGTACCTCATTCTCTTTGTGCCATCTCACTCCGTCCGTCCTCATCATGAGGCTGTGAGCACCCAGTTCAAATCCTGACCTATCATCCATCGAGTTGGCTAAGTTCCATACAGTTAGTTGGTTATGTGCATAAGCTATTGCTCTAGTTTTGGCCTAGACTGGGCTAGGCTTTAAGCTGAGTTTAGGATTGGGGTTCAAAGCTTTTTGTACCCCGGTTCCTAAGTTACACCTAAACATTTCTCTAAATTTTTTTTTTTGTTTTTTTGTTTTTTTGTTTCCTTTTCTCCGGTCGACTTCTTTTCTCCTTCGTCCGTCCGTCCGTTCGTCCAATCCATCTTCACGATCATCATCCACCTCCCCCCCCCCCCCCCCCCCCCCCCCCCCCCCCCACAAATAAAAGACAAAAAAAAATATAATAAAATAAAATACTTGTCATCATCACCAAAAAAATCATAAAAAATAATTAAAAATCTTAAAATAAAACAAACACATGTTCGTTCAATTTCCCATACTACTTATTTTTTTTTCTTGTTTTTTTTCCCTTTTTCGTCTACTCCCTACTTTCTCTCTTTCTCTTCTTTCTCCATTTTAGCTTAGACGTTTTATAAATCGATTCTTCTCCAAACTTTCATTCGGATTTCTACCCTTCTTTCTGATCCTTTTATAATCCTTTTTTAATTATACAGAATTTTGATATTGATCAAATTTTCTCTTGGCTTTCTTTTTTCTTTCTTTTCGTGTTTATCAGATAACAGTCCGCTCACCTTCATCTCGTTCAACAAACGTTTTTTTTTTTTTCAAAAAAAAAAAAGCTTCGAAACCAGAAACGGTCAGGTGAAGAAAACTCATTCATCTTTTACTAAGCGTCGTTTTGTTGTTTCGGCGTGTTGCCACTGTTTCTTGAGACTACCAAGTAAACGTCCGAACTAGTAAGCAGCTCAATTGTCTTCTGTTTTGAACTCTGTCAAGTCTCATACTAATTGATTCTTGTATTTAATCTTATTTCTATTCTCGGATCAAAAAAAAAAAAAAAACACTGAAGCCCGGGTTAAGCTTGTGCAACAGTCTCCCCTCGTCCCTCTCTATTTGACAATCAGCAGAAGAAGGTTTCGTTTTCTTTCTTCACGCAAGCCGCTTTCAGCCGCCACCCTCAAAAAAACAAAACAACAAAAAACACTTTTCAGTCTGCACCATGTCTTCCACTGGCGCTGCTCCTGTCACCCAGAGCGAGATCCCTCCTTCGGTGAAGGAGGTTACTCCCGTTGCCCCTGCTACTGAGGCTGCTCCCGCCCCTACGGAGCTTGCTTCGAGTGTTGCTATTTCGACCCCGCCCACTGCTTCGGTCCCAGCCGCACTCGCTCCATCTGCTCCGTCTTCGGTTTCGACAGCCACTCCCAACACTAGCCCTGCTAGTCAACCTAATACGTCCCTTTATGTTGGGGAGTTAGACCCGACTGTGACTGAAGCTATGTTGTATGAGATTTTCAGCATGATTGGTCCGGTGGCTAGCATCAGAGTCTGCCGTGATGCGGTGACCAGACGTTCGCTCGGTTACGCTTATGTCAACTATCTCAACGCTGCCGATGGTATGTCTTATTTTATTTTTTTTCAAGTTGCGTTTGTCAGGCCAACTGACCCTATCACTCTCGTTTCTTTTTCGGTCGTGATCATCTATAGCCGAACGTGCTCTGGAGCAACTTAATTATTCGCTCATCAAAAATAAAGCCTGTCGTATTATGTGGTCGCAGCGCGACCCGTCTCTTCGCAAGACCGGGCAAGGTAACATTTTTATCAAGAATTTGGATGAGACTATTGACAACAAGGCACTTCACGACACTTTTGCGGCTTTTGGTGATATCTTGTCTTGCAAAGTCGCTACTGATGAGACTGGTGCTTCTAAGGGCTATGGTTTTGTTCACTATGTCACGGCTGAGTCGGCCGAGGCTGCGATTAAGGGCGTGAACGGGATGCAGTTGAATGATAAGGTGGTTTTTGTTGGTATTCACGTCCCTCGTCGCGAAAGGCAGGCCAAGATCGATGAGGTTCGGGCGCACTATACTAATCTTTATATCAAGAACCTCCCAACGGAAGTCACGACCGAGGAGCTCCATGAGCTTTTCAGCAAGTACGGTCCTGTTACATCGGCCACCGTTCAAGCGGACGAAGGCGGCAAGCATCGTGGTTTCGGGTTCGTTAATTACGAAAATCACGAGTCGGCGAGTTTGGCGGTCGAGGCTCTTCACGACAAGGATTACAAAGGCAATGTGCTCTACGTGGCTCGAGCCCAGAAGCGTGTCGAACGTGATGCGGAACTTCGAAGAGCGCACGAGCAGCAAAAGTACGAGACGACGCTCAAGTACCAAGGCGTGAATTTGTACATCAAGAATCTCGATGACGAGTACGACGATGAAAAGCTCCAAGCAGAATTTGTACCTTTCGGTACCATTACTTCTTGCAAGGTCATGAAGGATGACAAGGGAGTCTCGCGTGGTTTCGGATTCGTTTGCTTCTCAGCTCCTGATGAAGCTACCAAAGCTGTAGCGGAGATGAACGGGAAGATGCTCGGCTCTAAGCCTTTGTACGTCTCACTCGCCCAACGCAAGGACGTACGTAAGCAACAGCTCGAGGCGCAGATGTCACAACGAGCGCAGATGCGCAGTCAACAAATTGTCAGCTCATCTTATTTCCATGTGCACGTGTCGTCTCTCTTCCGTTTACTGAACACAATCCATTTATTCCACAAATAGGCTGCTGCCGGGATCCCTGGCACGCCTTACGGTGCCCCGCCGAACCAAATGTACTATGGTGGCGCGGCAGGATACCCTCCTCAAGGTCGTGGTATGATGTACCCAGCGAACGGTGTACCCGCTAGTATGCCACCTCGACCTCGATACGCTCCTCCAGGTCAAATGCCACCGATGGCCATGCCCGGAGCCGGTCCTTACCCTCAACCGCCGCAAGGCTACCCCGGTTATCCCGCTGGTGCACCCGCTCCTCCAGTCTCATCGATGCGTGGCCTTCCTGGACCTCCTGGAGCGCCTGCGCCCGCTGGATTTCGAGGCCAAGCTGGACCACCTGTTGGTGGTCGAAACGGTCTTCCCTCATCTGGTCCGGGTGCCGTCCGTGGCGGTCAAGCTTCTGGCCGCGATTATCCTCAGCAATCCGCTTTGTCTGGTCGAGCTATTAGTCATCGTACATCCGAAGTACCACACACTGGCTTAAGCCCAGCTGCGTTAGCGAAAGCGAGCCCAGCCGAGCAAAAGCGTATGTCTTTTCTTTGATCTTTACGTAGTGTACCAACATCAATATTTCGTTCTGACTTTCTTCTTCCCATCTATCAATCAGAAATGCTTGGTGAAGCTCTTTACCCTCAAATTGCTGAGAAACAACCTGAGAAAGCGGGCAAGATCACAGGAATGATATTAGAAATTGATAACGCAGAACTTTTACATTTATTAGAGAATGGAGCTGCTTTAGATTCTAAAGTTCAAGAAGCAGTACAAGTTTTAGATGAGTATGAACGTAAAGATGGAAAGATTGAGGGATGAAGATAGATAAGGAAGACTTTGTTGTTTCCCCTCCAAATAATATTTGATAGCCTGTTGGGATTGGTCGATCGGTTTATATCTGTTGTCGTTTATCTCTTGTCGCTCTTCTTCGTTGGAGGTCTCTTCGTACATTTGGCTTTTAGCGATCGGCGGCTTTGTTGCTTCTGGGACATGTCGGCAAGTTTTAAACGAAACTCGGTTCACGAGGGGAAAGGGGGGTGGTGGTCTCATCAACAAGTGTTTTTTTTTTATCTTTTTTCCTATATAGTACCTTTTGTCTTGCGTCTTCTCCCCATACCTTTTTTCTACTTTACATCAACATACTCCCTAATGTGTATCATTCACAACTCTTGTTCCCTGTTTAGGTAGTTGTGTCTATGGTTGCGTGTTTTCCCCACGTGGAGCTGGTTGTTTGTTTTCACTTGAGGAATTTTTATGATTCATGCGAAGGTGAATGATATTTCTTTTCCGGTCTCAAAACCTTTGGCTCCTTAAGATTGAGTTAGAGGAATTGTACCACCTAACTTGACTTGAACGTTGTCGGGGCTTTTTTTTTCCGTGGGAAGTTTTGTTTGATACGTGATACGATATTTTTATGTTTACCTAATGCATGGATCTTTGTTTGATTTGGCTCTTTTTCTTGTGAGTGAGATCTTGTGGGTTATGGATTAAGAAAGGTAAATCACCGTCTTTCAGATGGCTTGACTTTCTGAATTGAGATATATCAATCTTTGGTTGATTCAAAGAACTTTTTATCCCCAGTTTATCGCAAGATTTCTTTCTTTTGTTGATTAGATACCCCGAAGGAGGACCGAGTTGGGGCTTTTACAAATTAGAGAGACCTGTGATATGGATTTCTCTTCAAGCTCACATTGTTTTTTTAAAAAAAATAAAAATTAATGAACCTTTATTTGATTACTATGACTTGATCAACCAAAAAAAAAAAAAATCATTTACTAGTTTATACAAAGTTCTCTGGAATTTTCTCATTTTCATAAAAACTCTCACCACCCCTCCCCACATAAATGAGATTTTTTTTTTTTTTTTTGAAGGAAATCCTTAGTGAAAAGTGATGAATTAGGGGGGGGGGTGGGGAATCTGTCTTCCTTCCCCCCCGTAAATTAACAAATAGCGGGTCTTTTTTTTTTTTTTTTTTTTTGGAGTCTTTTATCAATAAAATTTTTACATGAAATTATTTTAGTATTCTTCCGTTTCCAAAAAAAAAAAAAAAGAAAAAAGAAAAAAAGAAAAAAACTCGGTGTACATAAATTCTGAAAACAAAATTTTCTTTTTTTTTTTTTTTGGTAAAACGAGGGGAAAAAAAAAAAAACCACAGTTATCTAATTGATCTTTTATGTACTGAAGGATCCGAAATGTTATATATATAAGGTCTATGACTGCATGTATATTAATAACTTTTTGTTTTTTTTTTGAGATGAGATGAGGTGAGATCTTCCTCATGATTCAGACTTTTGATGATTTTTTTTTTTTTTTTTTTTTTTTTTTTTTTTTTGCTGTGTTAAGCTAGCGGAATGCGATATCAGCTCGCGAACTGGATCAGTGCCTACCTAAGGACATATTATATTCTTGAAAGAGATCAGTACTGATCACACCTCACACACACGCACACATTAATTACTTATCAAAATGATAGCAAGAAAAAAAAAATTGATGGACCAAATTATCATTATTATGTATTGAAATGATAGCCAAAATAGAAATGATGAATAGGTAGACAGACCTTTTTTTTTTTTTTTTTTTTTTTTTTTTGGATTCCAAGACATCTACATCTCAAATTGAGAGAGAGAGAGAAATTATACCAGAGGCAGAAAAAATGGACACTAATCCACATTTTCCTCATAAGTATTTTCTTAGACTTTGGAATGTGATCAAATGGATCAAAATTATAATCAAACTATATGTGAAGGTGTAAATTGAATGAGATGGGGTGTACAGATTCATGCGTGACTGATTGGATGTGATCAAAACTGGTGAGTTGGTTTTGGTTTTCAAAAAGTTTACTTTGGCTGCTAGACAGACAAATCAAAATCAAAATTTACAGTGTTTGATAAACATTTTATAATAATAAAAGCTTTTGATGATTTGACTAGGACTAGTTTATCTATTTCTAAATCAGATTCCTGGATGATTTGTCCAACTGCTGGGTTTTGGATTGGCCATCATTTTAATCTGACTTGGTCTGATTTCAAGTACCTTGGCATTTTTAGAGGACCGGTCCTCGCCAATATACCCTTGAAGGGACCACGTTCCTTGATGTTCTGGTGTGGTAAGGTTTGAAATTTGATAAAGAGAAATTAGACTTCCCGGCCCACAAACTTTCAATCATATTTTTTTTTTTAACAACCGGTCGGTTAGAAAAATATTTTGATGGTTCCCTCCATTAGTAGCTTTCCAAGGTCTTACTGTACTCTGTATCAAATGGAGAATCGATATCTCACACTTTTGACTTTGAGAGAGTCTCATTTGACCTCACAAAAACATTCCCTTTCAAGCTTTGATTGTGATTTTGTAGACTTGGAACCCTGATGAAATAGATAGATAAAGATGTTTTTTTTTTTTTTAGAGCTACTACTGTTCCCCATGTTTTTTACTTACAAAAAATGGACACTCGTAATGCCCAGTGGTGCCCATTAGGCACAACACTGAGAAAAAAAGAAAAAAAAAAAAGGGCAGAAAGGCGCGCCTATGAAAATTTCGGCACACCCTCAACCTGAACATGGACTGAGCTGACTATGTTGAGTTCAAGTTCAGCTATTTACACGGCTTTTAGACTTAAGCTACTAAGGGGGTTAGCATATGTAAGATGGCCTAAAGCAGGGTAAGAGGGAGACAGGCTTTTTCCTTGAACCGCGCGTGCTCACAACAAGAGTCGAGATTATCACCAGTGGTCAAGTTCAATGAGATGTTATCGACAGCTATGCGTAATCAGCACCTCAAGACCCGCCTTTCAAAGAACCCCTCCCTCGGCACACCGCGTCCAACTCTGACTCTTCCGCACGCCCTGGCCTCACACTGCCACAAGAAAGACAGTTCTGTGACTACAAAGCTTCTGTCAGTGGGACCTTCCGATACCAGGCGACTCAGTGATCGAGCTCCAGGCCAACGCGAATCCAATCATTTCCTGCGTCCGAGGACGACACTGGAGAAGTTTTATATCGCTTGGTTTGATTATCACTTCAATCAACACCCTTCTTCTGCATCATCTGTCACGCCAGTCGAAGAGTTGATCGACCAAGCTCATCAACGAGATAGACGGCAACTAGAACCAACTACACTTAAATATGAGGCCACCCCAGCTCACGGCAGAAGAGCAGACATTAGCAAAAGTCCGTTCAGCCCGTTTTGGGATCAAGAAGAGTTGCTCATGGAGTCACTGGCGCAGTTGAGACGACCCGGACCATCTGCTATGACCAGCGAAGACGATGGTGATGGTACTGTATCCATCGCTTATCTACTCGGCAATCGTTCTAGCAGTCCGGGATCTGAGATGAGGGAGGCCAAACAGATCGTCACCTGCTCAGGCTTCGCCCTTCAGCCTGAACATTCAGACAAAGTCTTAGTGGCGACCTGCGCACATCCACTATGGCAAATCTCCGGAAAACTTACCTCTCTTGGTTTGGGTAAAGGCGTCAAACAAATCAATTCTGCTGGTCTGGTGATGTCCAGTACGGGGAAGATGTATGCGGTCAAGGAGGTGGTCAGCGCTCTTGCCGAGTTTGATATTTTGCTCCTGCGTTTACAAGAGGATATACACGGCCGATCTGCCCGACTTCGTACCCTGCCTATCAGTCCTTACCCACCAGCAGAGCAGGCATCAGTTTGGATTCATCAGGCGCTCAGTGGCTCGCAATCAGGTTCAGCTCGCTGGGAGCCAACGAAAGTGATTGAGTATAAAGACGTGATGGGAATTGCGGCTCAGGTCAGTCTTGTGTGTCTTTGTTCTGCCATTCGGCTTCGAGTTGATCAGGAAGAACGATCTTCACATCCTTGCCTCCACCTCAGCCTGGCACTTACGACGATCTAGCTGGGTTCACATTTGATGCTATTCCTCTCCCAGGCTCATCTGGTGGACCGATTGTTGACGAGCACGGTGCTGTTGTTGGAGTGGTGCGAGGACATCAATCAAGTTATGGGGAAAGGACCAGTCGAGGGTTCGCTACGGTGTCAGAAAAGCTGTGGGAGGTCTTTTGTTTGCCCGGCCTGCTGACTCAGTCTCAACGAAACGCAGCCAAGGGCTCCAAAACTGCGGAATGATTTCCTCATGGTGCTATTCTCAAAGCTGGACTGTCGGGAATCCGGAGTGAGTGAACTATATATAGTAGGTTCGGCCTTGTTTGGAGGAATGAGCATTGATTTGTGTTATTCAAGGTGATCATGTAAGGCACCGTTATCTTGATAGCATAAAGAAACATTGCAATTGGTGGAGGACAAAGAGAAGACGCCAGGAGCTTAATTAGAGACCAAAGATAACGGTAAGAGATGACTGTTACACAAAAGAGAGTATGTAAAAAAAACCAAAATAAAAGAAATAATGTAAAATGTTCGAATCAACCTCGAGAGTAGCGCGAAGCAGGGCGGGTCAAAAGAGTCTGGGATGATTCTGACGACCGAGAAACCACCCGAGGCTGGAGTAGAGCGGTAAGCATTACAATACCAATCGTTTTTGGAGCCCAAGGGGAATATCCCCATGGACCACCTCTGCACCGATAGCGCCCAACAAGCCAGATGGTTTTTTTTTTTTTTTTTTTAAAGAAAAAAAAAAAGAAAACAAAGCTAATGAGCGACTCGATCGGGTTCCGTCTAGAGAGGCGTTGTTTGACAAGGGACAAAAGCGACCGCGGACAGAGGTGCATAACCTTTATAGTTGGGATTATAAGGCTGCGCCGTAGTTGTGCCTGATTGGGACAAGTCGTGGGTGGAGGGTGGGGTGATGTTACTGTGCGCTAGGTGTAGTATATGTAAAAGATAACTTGTACGAAGGTGTGAATCTGATTCAGTACAAGAATATAAACAGCTGAGTGATTAGATTTTTACTCAAGATACACTTTTCTCACTCAACACAGAGGATGAAGTGATGAAACTGAGAGATATAAAAGGATCAAGTAGAATGGAGATTGATATATAAAAAAATAAAAAAAAAATAAAAAAAAAATAAAAAAAAAATAAAAAAAAAATAAAAAAAAAATAAAAAAAGTTAAGGATTATTCATTTTTATCAGAAGATGCTCCTAGACCTCCTCCTTCCTAACCGGTTATATAAATAAATAAACAAATAAAACTTTATGAAAAAATTTGGTTAAAAGATGAGAGCAGAAAAAGTTAAAAGTTTGAGTCAGGGTGAAATATAATATTATATATATATATATATATAACCCTTATATCTTCCCAAGAAAGATACCATGAGGAGTTAGAGTCTAATGCTTTTTGAATGAAATAATTCAAGGGAAGTCAT
Source organism: Cronartium quercuum f. sp. fusiforme G11 (assembly GCA_015951145.1). Taxonomy (NCBI): domain Eukaryota; kingdom Fungi; phylum Basidiomycota; class Pucciniomycetes; order Pucciniales; family Coleosporiaceae; genus Cronartium; species Cronartium quercuum. The sequence continues at coordinate 252,640 of MU167273.1, read as the reverse complement.
ATAAAAAAAAAAAAAAAAAAAAATGAAGCCTTCAAAAATAATCAAAGGAAAAGGATTTTTTTTTTTTTACAATCTAAGGCATCTTTACCACAGCTCACAGTCATGTAGATCACCCTGAAAATTATCAAAATTTAAATTGTGAAAAAATAAATAAATAAATAAATGAAAGAGGTAACTTGGTTGGTTGGTAGGCTCTCATTAACAAACATATCATTATACTCTAATTATTATAATAGATTTCAACCTTTCAATGTAAATCTAAACCTTTTTTTTTTTTTTTTTTTTTTTTTTCATCCGGCAGATTTTTCTCACAGAATCTCAGACCTGACACTATTCCAGTGTATATGCTTAAGGGTGTCATCCACAGCTAACACCGCAAACACATTTCCATCACATCTGTGCATACTACTCAACATGGAATTCCCAGATTCAATGTCATAGGTCATTTTCCCAAGGCAGGAAGGGATCTTGGAAAATGCCCAATGGCATTGCATCAAGCCAGCTATGCTGTGTTGAGTCACATGGATAGATGTGATGCAAATGTGTTGGTGGTGTAAGTGAAGCTTGATGTCAACACACAAGATAACGGTAGACGAGCAATTAGATTGCCTGCAAATTAACTAGCTACTTCACTTCATCCACTTCCTGTTTTCAAAAAACAAACATCATCAAACTGACACAATCTGCTGTGGTGGGAAGTTTGCATTAAAGAAAGAGAGAGAGGATCAAAAAAACTAAAAAAAAAAAAGAAACAAGGAGGTAAACCAAAATGAAAGGAAAAATAGACTGCTCGAAAAATGAATTCGAGATTGGAGGGAAAGAGAAAATGTTGAGCAGCAGGGTAGACAAGTAGACAAAAGAAACGAAAATCATAGACCAATACACACATACACAGACAAATATACGATCACCAAATAGATACAAAGAAAGAAAAGCCCACAAACATCTCTCATAATATCAAAAAAAAAAAAGAGACGGGTTTTCAATTTTCTAAAACATACACTCTAAGAATCCATCATCAATCCTATTACTATTAGAATTCATAATACTTTCCATATCATTACCTCTTAACATTTCAGCTGCTTTACCACCTTTGAATGTAAAACCAACCCAAACACCTCTACCAAATTTTTCATCTTTCTCTTTTACTGCTTCTACTGCTCTTGCTTTCTCAAATACTTCTCCATACTTTTTCATCTCTTCTGGGTTACCGAAATCATCAAAATAACCAGCACTATTATTTTTTTCAATAGAATAAGAGAGTTTTTTTTTTTTTTTGGTTAGTTTTTTTTGTTGAGATTGGATGAGTTTGATAGAGGAAGAAAAAAAAAAACGTACTCGATCTCAGAGTCTAGAGCAGGTACGAAAGGAGCAGGTGTACGTCTCATATCATCCCATTGTATGCCAGCATAAAATTGCAAGCTACGAACAGCATCAAGGGAAGCAAGTCTACGATCACGGGAGTTAATTAAAGACGCAATAGCAGACCAAGCTGGATCTGAAAGATTGAAGATGACATCTTCAGGTCTATCATAATGTGGTCTACGTAACGCTCTTTGCCAATTTTTGAGGTTTGCCCATGTTTCTTCTGGACTTGCGCCTGCGAATGGAGCGTAACCTGCTAAGAATTCGAATAGGATACAACCTAGTGACCAACTACAAATTTAAAGAGAGAAAAAACAAGGTAATCGATGAATGAGAGCTCCAAAATGATAAATAAAGAAGATAGGTTACTCAACTAGTCAACTGAGAAAGAGTAACTCTGACCCTTAAGTACTTCAATAGCCATATAATCAGGACTACCGACAATCGAATCAGCATAACGTGGTTCTTGTAACCTAAGAGTCTTATAAACTGTTTTCATTTCGACAGTTGATCTCCAAAGTTGTAAATCTTCATCTTTAGCTTCATCTAATCTATGTTTGTGAGATTCAATTTTACCAGGATTAAGTGAACCAGCAGCTAAACCGAAATCAGTAAGTTTGATATGACCAGTAGCATCAATTAAGAAATTTTCAGGTTTCAAATCTCTATGTATATAACCAAGTTTATGTAATGCATCTACAGATATAAACATTTCAGCTGAATAAAATTTGGCGTGTTCTTCTTTGAGTACACCTGAATTATTTAACAAAGTTCTAACATCACCACCTGGTACGAATTCCATAGCTAAATAAATATTAGACGGATCTTGGAATGCGTATAATAATTTAACTAACCAATCTGATTTTGAAGTTGCAGTCAAGATATCACGTTCAGTTAAAACATGTCTAATTTCATCCATCTTGAATAAAGTTTTCTTCTTCATTTTTTTTAATGCTACTACTTCTTGTGATAATTTATGTCTTGCTAGATACACTTCACCATAACCACCTTGACCTACTTGTACTATGATATGAAATGAATCTAATTTTAATTTTGTTCTCCTTTTTCTTAATAAAACTCTTTCTCTACCACAATATGATCTCCATTCGATACCTGCTTTTGATGGATCTATTTCTGGAGATGTTGACGTTGATTTAAATAATGCTAATCGCTTCTTTCTTCCATTCAAATAAGTCAATAGATCGAAATCTGTTATCGATGAATAAAAACAAAAGGAACAAAAGAAAAGAAAAAAGAAAAACATTTGATCAGTTATCAAGTTAATGAATAAAATTATTATAAGCAATAGAGAAATAAACAAACAGTAATCATAAAAGTAAAGTTGAGCCACATTTGCTTTACGTTTTACTTCAGGGTTAGATAAGACAGCAGATTCCCAAGCACGAAATCCTTGACCTTTTCTCCAACTAACCAAGCCATTATCACCACGAACGTCAGACATGAAACCAGTTCCATCATTAAGATAGTTGGGTCCAGATGTAGCAGCGAGAAGTTCAGTCATAGTAGGTTCATGTGCTACTGGAGCAGGTTTAAAAGAATGTGCAGGTGGTGGTACCATATTGGGATGATTTGGGTCTCTGATACGCGTTAAAGCTGAACGAGGTTGTTGAGGAAGAGGAGGAGGAGGCGGAGGAGAAGAAAGCGGGTTTAAGATTGGTGAGGCTACATGTGGGTAAGGTGAGATCATATCAATAGACGGATCGGGATTGGGGTTAGACCGATCGAATGGTGAGGTGACGGATGCGGATTGAGGGGCGGGTTTAGGTGAGGACATGACTTATTTCAAGAGAGGGTAAGGTAATCGAACAGAGGGATAAGGTAGATATTAATGCCAAAGAGGGCTTAAGCGAGAGTGTAGATGAGATTGGGGCGGACGTTGATTAGATACAGTAGAAGGATGAGAGAAAAGTACTTACTTGGATAAAATACATAAATAATTCAACTTCTCAACTGATTCGCAGGGGTATTTTCTAGGGGTACGCGAGACTCGGTCAACTACTGTTCTACTCTATAGTCTATAATTTATTATACACTTTACTAAATTCCACCAATCAACGTTTGAAGGGTAGAATTGTACAACGAATCAAATCGTCAGTCTCTTTCAGCTCACAACATCCTTTTTTTTTTGGGGGGGGGGGGGCATTTTATGTTGGTCTTTTATCCGCCAACATGTGGTCCCATCTCTCATCTATCGTACTCATCAGATCTTTATTTACCCTAAGCTATGAATGAGTTCATATGAAAGTCAAGCAAGATGGAAGTGTAGTTGGAGTAGAAGCCAGAGATATCATCAAAATAATTAAACTTGGAAAAACAGAAAGAGACAACTATGGCTTAAAATGTTTTCATATCTTTTCATTTAAACTTTGAATCTTTATGAAAGTTTTGAAGTTTTCATAATCAAGTACTCTCCTAGGAATCTGATGATGAGAAAAAACTTTGATTATGAGTTATGTAACCTGCTTTCATTCAAAACTTTTCTTTATTGTCTTGGTTTACCATTAAATTTGAAATAAACCGATATTAAACTCAGATTTACTAGATCTTTACCCCAGTCATATCCTAGTTGAGATCGTGTAAAGAAGTTGGTATTTAAGAGAGACAAACGGACCTTTAAATCTTGTGAAAATACCTAACTCTATGATATAAAGAAACAGATCAAGTCAATGAAAATGAGATCAACTTTTTTGATTCAATGAAAGAGGCCCTAGCAAGGAAAGGTGATTCAAAGCTAAAGGTAAATAAGGGGAAGCTGTGGTGGGTTGGGTATTCAAAAGGCTGATTAAAGAGTAAATGTAAATAATGATTGATATAAATCGATGAGAATATTCTGATACAAGGACACAAAACAGAGGCGATATTTATACAAAACGGATCAGAGCAACAAAAAAAAAAAACTACAAGTTCCAAAATCAACGAGCACGAGCTCTCTCCTGAAATCCACAAGCCTATTTCAGCAGATGAGAAGGGGTGTGTAAGTTTGAAAACTGGATGAGTATCTAAGCGGGAAAAGATGAGAGTGGGAATAAACCACAAGCCTAAGGACCTCACTACTGATATTAATGAGTCCACATTTGTATAGCTAAAGGACACCTTCTTCACTCATTCCACCAGATGAGGAAGAAGGTTATGGTTTATTAGCAGCACAGGGAGACCAGTTCGTGTGTAAAATCTTGAACTGAACAGATGAACGATAAAATAAATAATATGGACTCTGGTATCAAACTCATGTGAGACTGACCAAAGGGGGTATCATATTAATGGACCAAGAGAATCACGTTGCCAAATCCGCAAAGCCATTGATCAATTCAAACCTAAGATGATGTTACAGTAGGAAGTTTCTGTTGGACAAAAATGGACTAGGAATGTTCACTTGGACGACGTTGACTGACAAACGTGCTTATAAGCACACACGAAACACTATCAGTTACTTGAGTAAAAGGAAACACGAAAGAGATGATAGTGAAAGAGAAAAAGATGATGATTGAATACAAGATGAAAGTATACACTACAACCAGATCTGGAGCTCTCGCTTTGATATCTGAGAGCTCCCCAGGATGTTCATTTTTGGCTGAGGTAGAGACGTCCCTGAGAGCTGGCCATGTGGAATATCTCTGGAATGTCCCTTCCGCAGCTGGGACTTCCCAGAGATATCCCCCGAGTGATCCCGTTGTGACAAACTCAGAGCGGGCTCTAGGACGTCACTTTCAGTTGGGATCTCTAAGAGACATCTCTGGGTGCATCCCGGAGATGTACCAAGAGAGATCCCCGAGACGTCCCTAGGACGCACCCAAGATGAGTATGCGACATCGGCCCATTTGGGCCTGATTTTTTTTTTTCTTTTGCATTTTAATTAGGGATGCGGATTGTATTTCGAACGGGGTGTTTTCAAGACCTCCTTCGGTGCGGTGACCGGGCTAACCTGGAGGGCAATCTCACAGGAAGGGAACAGGGAGTAGGGGTGTAGATTATAATTGGAAAACTTTTTTTTTTTCATTTCGTATATAATCGGCTATGGATTTAATACATTTAAATTTCTATCAAAACAGGAAAATGAAGTTCACCACAGCCATGAATGGGAAGAGTTTCATGGCAAGTCGAGATGAGTGATAGAATCCAAGTGTGCCAGATTCACCAAGGAAGCCGGCCAGAGTCGAGGTCTTTTTTTTTTTTTTCTCAGTTTCTTATGATTTGGAGATGTTGATGGTAGAATTGAATTGAGGTGGACAAATCGAAGATGCACTGGAAAACAAAAGCATTCGGCTTCAAATTCCATTTGTACATAGACGGGCTTAAGTTGAGAAAGAGAGCCCGAACTAAGTACATGGACCATGTATCATTCATTAGGAAAAGTCCCCAATAACATTGTGGATGTTGCGTATTTTTGTGGAGGTTGATCTCAGGCTTCCAAGGCTGGTCAGTGAGGAATCAGATGTTGTTCGGGTGGGGCCAGAAGTGGCTGTCCCAGAATGGCTGCTTGGCCAGGATTGGTGCTGACAGTTGGACATTGATGAACTCTATTCTTCACCGACTTGGCTGTCATCTTCACCCTGCGGATCATTGTTGCCATATTCATCTGTGGACATGGATGAGACATGCATACACTTGGCCCTCTGGAGAGCAGGAGTTCCGAAGTCGTGAGGTGCAGGCCTAGTGATTTGAGAGGGTAAAGAAATGCCTTCTTCCTCAGGAGATCTTTTTGGAAAGTAAGTTGTGAAGCTTGGTATTTAGTGCTCTCTCCTCTCGCATCGCTCGCTCACGCAGTCCGGGATCCAACAGTGAGTAACCGGTCTGGTGAGAGAGCGTGCGGAGTTAAATAGGTTGTTGACTAAACCTAAACCTAAACCTAGGTCTGGGCTTTGTTGATGACGTGGACCTGTACTCCTGTACACCCGTCTCCGGCCATAACACCTGGGAGGTCTCCTCTGCGATCGTCTGCGATCGATCCCTGGGACCTGTCGTGGGTCATCCCTGGGATGTGGCCGGGCGTCGGACGTTCCAAGGATGTCAAGGGAGGGATCCCAGAGATATACCAGTCCGGGACATCTCTGGGAGCTCCCTGGGGAGCTTTCCGGGATATATTACATGATCAGCTTCCTGGGAGCTCCCAATCTGGTCGTAGTGTACGATGTTTCACACTGTACTCCACCAGTTAGTAGCATCAACAACTACACAGTAAGTCCAACAGACTCAAGTTTGAAAATTTCCAGCACACAAAAAAAAAAAGCCAAACTTGAAACAACCTAGTAAAAGCATTATGTGTTACGTTATTGCTTATATATGTAATAAATTATGATAAAGCGTGTATCACAATTCTCGAAACGCTTGCGGTTTTCAGAAAAGATTCTCCAAGTTCACCCCCCATCAACCTATGGGTTTAGGGAGGAATGGCGGCCCAAGCCTCCTGGATCTTCTGCCCGCCATTCAGTCAGATTAAATGGAGTATATGCAGCCATGGATCTTGCATGGAACCAGTATGAGAAGTTTCCCCACCTGCTGGAATTCCTCATGTCCCTTAACCTTGTGTGTGGTTTGATTGTGCTATCATCCCCTCTCTCCATCCTCTGTCCCTTCTGGCCATTCCCAACCTGCTTCCAGCTCTTCTCTTTCCTTTTAAACAGGTGCCATGGTCTATGTATTCTACCCTGTTGCTATCAAAGTCTTAGCAGTTAAATACATACTTGAGGGTCTCTCATACAATGAGGTTTGCACATGCCTTCGATGCTCAATATCAAAGGATTCCTTGATAACGCAGCAATTCATCATGGGGCTGAGATCAGCCACCTCTGTGCTGACCATGGTGAGTGGTTTCAAAAATTGTGTTTGTTCAGTCAAGATTTCAATCAAGCTGATTGAAATCTTCCCTGTGTACAGGTGTCAGACTGGAGTACCTTCCTCCATATTATCCAGAACTGAACCCAATTGAGCTGGGTTTTGGTGTCATCAAAATGAGGCTA
>MU167273.1:218611-243865 GCA_015951145.1 Cronartium quercuum f. sp. fusiforme G11 | reverse complement strand
ATTGGAATTTACAGGTGCCTCTCCTGCATGACAATGGGCCTGCATAACCCATAACCCCCCTGAAAAATGGGATTTTTATCTTTGAAAACTGCAAGCGTTTCGAGAATTGTAATAAAGATGTTTGTATCTGTCAGTCATTATATAAATTGGTTTCCTCATTTTATGCCATGACGGACGGATCTCACTCAATATTTTTAGTGTTCAGAAACTGCAGGGCTTATAATTGACCTGCCAGACATTCTGAAACACTACCCCACCTACAATGATGCTGTACACGGGAACTCGAAACACAGGCAATCATGCTCTGGTTATCATAAAACAACTCCTCTGATTTAGGAAACGACTTACCATAATTCTGAGAAAGGCTTCAATACTGATCACTGACAACTCTACGTTGCCATTGTCTCCTACCTACATCTAGTATGAAGCATAGACCAGGACTTTTCAAGATGGTTTTTTTTTTGCAGGAGTGCGTATTCACCGGTGTATTCAATGGGTTCAAAACAAAAGGCTTTTCATTGGAAAGAGGTATATTTAAAACAGAAGATTCACGACTCGAAAATTTGGAAACATTTAAGCCACTTAACCCCAAATACAAATTCAAGAAGCATCACAAATCTGAAGCCGCCGGTGTTGACTTTGAAGATTTTATTAACGACTTGGGAGCTTTGCAGAAGACCTTCCAGAATGTTCGTACCCAGGCAATTAATGAAGATGTCAAAATACTAGCCAAAGAGGTACCTCAGCTTGAAGCCAACCTTCGTGGCAAACTTGGAAACGAGGTTCTTGCCGAAGGCTATCACTCAGAAAATGTACTCTACTATGCACTGAAAGCTTTACAGAATGATAATATGCCCATAAGAGAACGCATTTGGGCTCTTAGTGTCTTGAAAGTTGCTCATGATCAGCTTCCTTCTGGAGAGATAGAGGCGATTAATACAGATGTCAAGAAGGGTCCAATATTCCGAGGTACATTGGAACTCTCCCTTCTTAGGGGTATGTTATCTATATCCCTTTTTTCACAGTTGAAAATTTCCTAACAAATGATGTAATACTCAAGGATTTGAGCAACTGCTGATCGAACAATCAGGAATTATTTGGCGAAAATTCAATCCAGAGGTCCAGAAGATTGAGTCTGGTAAGTACCCTCCTAAGTTTCATAGTCTTACAATAGTGAGTTGAGCTAAAAAAAAAAAAAAAAAAAAAAAAAAAAAAAAAAAAAAAAAAAAAAAAACAATGTGCCATTTTTTTATTTTTTAGAACTTGATGACAGGCTAAAGATAGTTGAAATGTTTGTCAAAATCAAAGGGCTATTCAAAGAACATGGAAATCCTCCCGCAACAAAACAATTTGTCAAGATTCATGATCAAATATATGAAGAAAGTTTCCTAAATCAAAAAGCAAAGCAGAATCTAGCAAAAAGATGTATGAAACATATGAATAAAGAGTCCACCTCTGACCTAGAAATTTTGAGTAGTTATCTCATCCTTGAAAATCTTGCAAAAGATGATGATCAGATCAGTGAGATGATCTCTCAGAAACTTAATAACAAGATTGACTTCAAACTTGCTTACCATCATAGCTTTGCTTGGTTCAATCACAAAATGGGGTTATGTAATCAGAGTCATGCATTGTTCAACAAGTTATCAATCCAAATCGAAGCTGAAGAGTTAAACTCAATTGACTCAAACGACCATTTTAAGGTAGCAATTACACCTTTTACAGACTTAGAAGCAGTCAAATTACAAGACTTCAAAAACCTGATCGATCTTGTAAGAACCAAGCAAGATGTTATCTACGAGAACAAAAAACTTGTCCTGAGAATATTACATGATTCGAGTTTTTACTTTGAAGGGGCTGTAGAATTTCTCAATGGAGAGATGAGATGGATCTGTAAGTCTTCCAACTTACGACTTCTCCAAAATTGAAACAATTACCATGCCCGTCTGGAAGACCCCTAACGTCGGGGGATCTGGAGAGTATAAAGAAGTGATTTTCTAACCTCAAAGGACCCTGATGTTAAGGGCTCTCGAAAAGGGCATTTCGAATTCTCCTTCTTAAATTTTGGTTTCCTAAAAAAAATATTCTATGGAAACCCCTTAATCTACTTCTTCCTTCGTATTTCCCTTCAAGGAATTATTTTCCTTCAAGAATCAAAATATGTCATACATTTCCATGATGGTGTTTCCTCAATCTTGCAACACACTCAGGATTTCACTATTCAATTTTTTCAGTCCCTGTTCATGGCTGTGAATAAGAAAAAGCCTTTGGTGCAAACTGGAGGTTTTCATTTCTATTTTTATCAGGTTATTGACTTGGGCACATATTTGTGCATTGTTGTCAAAGGGACTCCTACCAATTCGCATCAAGGTTAATGGACAATTCTTTTTTTGCTTGTGCAAATTTTATGGCCTCTTTGACATATATATATATATATAATTCACCTATAGACTGTTTGACAATGAAAAGAAACAAAACTGATTTTGTTTATTTTTCATCTTTTGATCTGAAACTTTATAGCAGTTGATGAGGAAAACCTCTTGTTGAGACCAAAACTTGTGATTCTTAATCAGGAAACAGTTTCAATCTGTCCAGTGTGTTTAGAGAGATTTTTGCCAGAGCAAGAAGTTGTACAACTTAACTGTGATCCTTCTCATTTGATGCATAAAGGATGTACCATGGTAAGTTATCACTCACAGTTCCACAACATGAATTATTCAAAGTTTTCAGATCGAATATGTGAACTTGATGTCAATTTTTCTGTGCTTAAACAGGGACTGATAGTGAATTCAAAAGTTCAACCAACCTGTCCAGTGTGTAGGAGTTTTATGTGTGAACCGCATTCATTGGTAACTTCAATCAGGCCCCAGTCTTCCTTACCTACCTCTGTTGATAAGTTGCCAGCTGTTTCTTCTATTGGACAACCGGGGAAAGTGCACACAGGTTGGAGTAGATACTGGAATTGGTCTTGGCGCTAATGGCAGATGATTAACTTGCCCTTTCTGGGTGCTGTGGAAAGCGATAAAAATAGGAAGGTTTTGATTGATATTCAAGATTATAATTTAGCTCTCAGGACTTAATTAAAATGGATAACCCCAAGTTATCTATAATTTACAAACAAAATATACTTTATATAAATACATATGTTTAACTTCAACTTTCCTTTAAAAAAAGTTTGCACAAAAAGAATAGCTTTACTTAACATTTTTCTTAGTTTAGTCAAAAAAAATCCTTTCTTTTTTTTTTTAGGAAGTTGCTTATTATTATCAACAACCTAATAACTCTTCATTGTACAATACATGATTATGATAACAGCTAAATAATTAACCGAAGAAAATATATATAGTAATGTAACAAGCTATAAGAGTTTCTCAACAAGTCACTATCTACTGCTTTGTCTGAAAAAAAAAAATGTATACCTCTGTCTCAGATATATGCCAAGATGAGCTTCTGGCAAAATATGAGACAATATATATTTTTAAAAAAATGCTGATTGGTGGTGAAGATAACGCTTGGAAACTGTTCACCATCCATTGTTTTATCCCAAGAACACCACCATCAATCCTTCACCCCTCAAAAATCAACTGACCAATTCTTAACCCTTCCCTACTCAACCTAACACACATGACACATCTCCAACATCAAACCTTCATTTGATCGAAAGAGCAAACGATCTACCAGTCAAACGACTGATCCCTTCACATGAACAGTTGAAAAATCAATGCCGTCACTTGAACTTTGATTAAGATTCTCAAGTATAGACTTGTTCATGTGATAAGTCAACTTATATAAAAATCACTATGTTCCACCTGAAGATGAATGACCATCAAAAAATCCCTGTCTCTCTTATTTACAAGGAAATACAGCTTATCATGTATCACAATCCCACGGAGAAACGAGATTTTTCTTCTTTTTAAACATACGCATCTCTGATGCTTGTAATATACATGTACTGTAGCAACCTTTAAGGCTTTTTATAAAATCTGCCCTACAAGTTTCATCCTTACAACGAACTAAAATTCAGCTATGGTTACTGTATTTCTTTGGCCCAGATTTCAACATAGTGAGCTGAAGTGAAGCGATTCTGGTCGGTCGATTGAGTTTGAGTAATTCAAAATTGATTGATTGAAGCTAATCAATTAAAGTTGAGTCATTAAAGTTAAGTGAGGTGAAGTTGATTGAGCTGAAGATGATTGCACTGGAGTTCATTGATTGAATTCAAGTGATTAGAGTTGGGGTATTTGAATTAAATTATTGAAGCCAAGTGAACTAAGGTTGATCAATTGAACTTGAGTGATTGAAGCTGATTGATATCGTACAATGAATCAAACTTGAGGGAGGCATTTGGAGGGGTCATATCTAATGATTGAAGTCAAGTGAATTTAGTCAACCTATTTGAAGGGTGTAATTTCCTAGTTAGCTTTTTTTTCAAAGGTGACTAACAGGACAGACCAAATTTCTCTATCACTTCTGGTTTCCACATTGCACAGCAGGAAAAACCAGGGTTCAAGCCATATTGAAACCAAATTGTGTGATTGGGTTCTGATTTGGTTAAGTCTGTACCATCACAACAGAATCACAAGTCTTTACTGGGTCCATAATAGGGGACCATTGTATAATCCTGTTTTATACTAGTATTTATGCTAACACCCTTTAACACCCCTTCCAAAAATGAGGAGAGATCCAAACCTGAATTTTGTGGAACAGGCCTCTCCAGTTTGATAGAGGAAAGAAACAAGCTTTGAGCCAAACATCCTCTTTTACAGGTAGAGAAAGGAGCCAAGCCTCAAGCTTATAATCCCCTTTTCTACTGTACTATACTGTAGAGAAGAGAGTTGGGAAGTTTGAGGGAAGCTCCTTCCAATACAGTAGGCTTAGCAAACTCCTCTACAATCTTTGTATATAAGAGAGCCAAGCAGTTTGAGCTTGGCTCCTTCCCCTGAAGTACTGTACAAGGGAAGGGTACTGCATTTGAGCTTGGCTCCCTTATCTTTTCTATGACATGGTACAAGGCCAAGCTACAGATATGGAGGATGCACCATCCATCTTGACCTATATTCCTGAGGAATTGTCACACAAGTCAGTTTCAACTTGGTCCAAACCCTAAGTTTTCCCACTGTGTTTTTGTGTGCATAATATGCACAATATCAATTATACCAATATCTTGACTTAAAGCACTTATTTGAAGTCTACAAAGTTCCCTTGGTTTGCCCAGCCCATTCAAGACTTTTGGAAACCCAGGGGCTTTTTTTGCTCAGGCAGGGCCAAGTTGATAGCAGAACTGCTCATCCCTTTTTCCTTTTCTGAGAAATTTGTGAAGAACCTTGAAGGCAGAGGGGTATTTTTACAAATTTTAGGTGTAATGAAGCATTAATAAAGAAGAAAGGTACTAATGAAAGTAGTGGAAATTCAGTGTGGACAAGATGGGGTGGTTCTTCTTGTTGTGTGAGGCTTGAGTGTGTTTTTTGTATGTGCTTATTGAGGAATAGGTGGATTTTTGTGTTTTTTTTGTTTGTGAGTTTCCTATAGAGATTGATAAAGGGTTTTTTTTGGGTTTTGCTTGTTTTTCTCCACTTTTTCTGCTTGTGGTGAAGACACCAAGATGTTCTCTAGTTGTGGCTCTTGTCTATATAAGCCAGCCAAGTGGTTTTTCCCTAATTTCCTCTTTTTTTTGGCCTGTCAGACCTGATTTATAATATATTAGATGATAGTCGTAGTCCATCTGATCAAGAGTCTGTGTCCTTTCAGTTTTTTAGAGTCTCAGTTTTCATGAAAGTGAGTCCTGTTCATGTCCTGATAGTTTTAGAGTAATTTTTAGTCTTATTATTCATAGCTTTTAATGCTTGTTTCCTCCCTTCCAAGCTCTGCCAATAGTCTAGCACTGTTGGAATTCCACAGCATCTGACACATCACCAAGCTTGTTTGTATCCAGCTCTTTTAGCTAACTGTCCCACTTAGGCCAGAAAATGATCACATCAAGGGCACATGCATATCTGGTGGTTAAAACAGAGAACAACAGCATGATTACAAAGCTTTTTTCTAGCCTGTCAGAAAAACAAGACACAAATTAGCTAATACCTCTCTGAATGAGAATTTCCCCTCTGGCTCTGAGGTTTTGACCAGTTTTTCCGAATCATGCTTGTAACAGAGAATTGATTCTAGGCCTTTGTTTTCCTCTTTAGCAAGTGGAAGCAAATGAAGATTCACATCCCAAAGCTAAGTATTATCACACTGGAAGGCCTCCTGGAATTGAGCCAAGCCATCTAAGTTGAAGAATTCCTGGAGCTCATCAGCAGTATAAAGAATGGATGTGTGGAGAGTGGTGGAGGTGACAACATGTGCAACAGCTTGATGGGTAAAATTTCAATTCCCATCTGAGGTTCTGATGTGAGCAAGTGGGACTGGCTTTTGAAATTGTTCAGTGGGTGGGACTGTGGTTGAGAAGAGTGCAAGAAGAAGGCTTGTGAGGAAAACTCAAGACTGATTAAGTGTGCCCACCAACAATGGGTGGGTCAAGAAGAAAAATTCATTTGCAGTGCCAAGGGGAAGGATGACCAACTTGAAGGAGAGCATGATAGGAATTCAAGAAAATATAACTAACCACTCTATTGAGGAAATCAGAGGTAGTTCCATCACCTCCCAATATAATCACCTTTGGCTTGGAAGTTGGCTATACTTAGGGCTGGGGCCCAAAGACCTCTTCATATAATCTTGAAGATATCTTGATAGTCTCAGAACATGCCTGATAAAGTGCGTAAAGCACTGATAAGCTTCTGCCCTACAACTTCTCTCAATAAAAGATTCTGACCTATTACCAGGTACAGAGAAGATGACGTGAGCATGAGTGTAGTGATCTTTGGAATGATAACAAGCTGTTCGCATTTAGTCAAAACATCAATATACAGAAATCAGTGAAAAGAAAAGAGAGAGATATGAGAGGTGAGAGGCAGGTGGATATTGAGTAAGGGAACGGGTGTAGAAAGTGGAATGGCGGAACTTACAATCTCTTTCCCAAGATGAGGAAAGAGATCTTAAGTTGGGATTTGTTGGTTCCTCTTATATCAGGCTGCTTGCATATAACTTGTAGAAGGATCAGCTAAATTATTTCTCTGCAAATAATTTCATTGTATCAATGGTCAAGAAGTTACATTTTATCAGCCCCTGAGTACTCAGCAAGTACCATGGGACTGCAAAGGTATTGTAATTATAAGTGTAAACAACTCATAGCCCAGTTTCAAGAGCTATACATGATAGAACCTGTTGTAAACCATCACTGCCAAGATATTTGTATCGGATGGGCCTATCCGATGTTCTATCACCCCAAGATATGCGATGCAGTGTCAGTAGGATTAGGTGCGATGGAATTACTATCGGTATCTAATGCTCTGACACCATATTGCAGTGTAATTCCATCGCACCTAATCCTACTGACACTGCATCGCATATCTGGGGGTGATAGAACATCGGATAGGCCCATCCGATACAAATATCTTGGCAGTGCATAGCCATAAAATGTGAAGGTAATAACACATTATTACCAAGAGATTTACACATACAAAGTTAGGTTTACCTTCTACTGAGTAAATATGCTCATAGAGAAGGAAGAGTGAAGACTCAGAATATAAAAGGAGGACCAGACCTCCCTGGACACTTTCCTCTCTCTGAATCATCAATAAAATAAAACTCAACAGTCTGAATACCTCTCTAGGATATTTTGGACTTTCTTCTTCTGATATTCTCAGTCACTGGTTAATATACAATTAACCTTGGTGATTTCTTCTCTATAAAAGAAATAGTCTAGTTTCCTTACTGGTCTTCACCAGTTATTTTATTTCATTGTTCATCTCCAAGGTTCATCACTAGCACCTTTCCTCTGTGACCCCCTCTGCTCCATTCTTGAGAAAATCTGGATAGATTTCAAACACCTGATGAAACTTATCAACCGCCTAGATGGCTATGATCTAATCCAAGCTCTACACAAAAAGGCTGACCTGGAAACATAGACAAGATAAGAATGTAGTATGGAATAGAGATAAGAAAGAAACTGAATATAATAGTTATGAGACCAATTGTTATCTACCTGGTGTGCGTGGTCAGCAAGTGAAAAGGTAGAGGCAGGAGTCAAACAATAGTTTTTTATGAGATCGATCTAAGGCTTCTTTTAACAAGAGTGGATATCGGTCTGGTTATGTAATGGAAATCACAATAACATAAAAAAGAAGAAAGAAAGAAAAAAAAAGGAAATAATACGTACTTCTCTTTCCAAAGATGGGGAAAGAGAAGTACGGTTCCAAATAGTGTTGACTATATGTATCATTCATTTCTTACTTGATAGTCACTTGGGGCAGTCCCTTCTTTGGGGTGAGCTTTCAGGTATGTAATTTTCAGCTCGCTTAGTCTATCTGAGAGGACTTGCAGATACACTAATCATAGGGGACTTGCAACGTTATTTGTCTATACTTGATTTACCCTTCTTTCATTTGCAGAGTTGATTGACTATCAACAATCCTTGCTGAAGGGTTCTCAAGAAGTGTAGCAAGGTGGTAGAGGATAAAAGTTGAGTGCGCCAGCTTCTAGACAGCATGGGATATAAAGGAATCTGTGTGAAGCTCTGCTGATCCTGTGGACATCTAGTTTTATTCCCTAGATAGGATCAGTACTCATCTGGCTCTCAGGAGAGGTTCCTGAGGCATTTGAGCTGCAAAGGAACCCATTTTCAACCTTTGGCCTTTGTGCCCACACCTTTTCCTTGAACAGTAGTGAGGTCACTTGCCAGACAGAAGCAAGTGGCTCACACATTTATATATCAAGGGGTACAGTTAATGATGGTGGTATAAAAAATAGGTGCACAACTATTGATGGAGGAGTGGTCTTATGGGTTGAGACAGAGGTGATGTACTGATTAAGGCAGAGATGAAGCACTGGGGTATTGGAATGACATCATCCAATGAATTTTTGTGATGTTCATTTAGGGTAAATGGGATACTCACATATGATCAATTCTTTGTCTGTGGATGAGGAAGATGAAGGAGTTACATTGAAGCTTAGTGGTATAAATCCTATTAGGCTAGAAGGAGATATTTTGAACTATGGAGGTCTCAAAGATGCATCGCAAAAATGGAGGAGCTAGGTGGATTTGAAGTTGAGGGAGCTATTTTGGCAGATTCTGATGAATTGGGATAGTGTTATTGGAAAGTTGTACTAATAAACAAGGGTCTAAAAGTTAGTGTGATAAAAATAGAGTGGCATGTTTCGTTATCTGAGGTCTTGGTGTAGTTTTGTGACTTGTATGCATGAATATCTGTATGTCTAAATTGGAAATAGGTGGATTTTTTTGGTTTCTTTTCATTCAAAAGTGTGCTGTGGAGGTAATCAACTTGTATTTCAGGGTGGACACTAGTTTTTTTCCTTGTTCTCAGGCTTGTGGGCAGGCCTAGTTGTGTGCTCTTTGGATTTGTATAAGAAGAAGAGGGAAATATCAAGTTTTCAGCATCTAAGACCTTGTTACCTTATAAATTGTTAAAGACTCATCAAAGACTCATACTTAGTCACCTTCTCAGTATCCAGATATTGCAGTGTATGTGCTAAATAAAATATTAGTGTTATTATTGTGTGGTGGGAAGCTTATAAGTGTCTTTTGACCTTATTTTTTGTGTTTTCCAGTATTACAAGTTGATTCTTTGAGTGGGTTAGATCCCCAAGACTTAAAGACTCTTGTAGAATTGTTCTGTGTGCTCTGTATCATGGTAAACACCACTTCTTAACTCATTGCCAGGGTAAGACCTGTGATAAATCTGTTGAAGCATAAAGAGACATTACAAAGAGAAGCTTTTTTCTTCCTTTGTTGTTGAATTCAAAAATCTCTTACTCAAGCTCTGCCCACCTTGGGAGTTCCACAACACTGAATTTTTGGGACCTATGTTATAAGTATGGCTCACACTGTAGGTTTACAGCATTGGCTGGAGATGCTTTGGAACCTCTTTCCAAACTCATACCAAGCCACCTAGGTTTTCAAAATCCGGCCTTAGAGGGTGGTGGAAGGTCTTGTGGGTACTGTATGCGCTGTATGTCACCTGTCAGACCTTTCAACACCCTCTGAGCTGTGAAATCCCCGGCGTCAGGATTTTAGAAGTCCGCCGTGATTTATCAGTGACCAAAAGAAAATAACAAAGCTTTTTGCTAGTTTTGTAGTGTTTTGTGCCCAATAATAGAAACTTGCTACCTGGTGGTCTAGACTTAACTGCAAGGTTAAAAGCAGTAAGCAAAAATGATTTTCTTCTTGAGCAACAACATATCATGGAACCACTGTAGTATGACATTCAAAATTAACACCAATTTCGGGTTTACCTGTCGAAATTATTTGATTTTGACACCTTTCCCTAAGGCCAAAGGAAATGCCCAAAATCTTTCAAATCATGAGAGACTTTGTGGTACCAAACTTGAATCATCTTGGACATATACTACTATCAACTATTGCTAAAGTACAGTAGTTGATTTACTATGCTGAAGTTCAAGCATGAGCATGAGCTGCAGTATTTGTGCAAACTTTGGACTTCATGAAAGGGTTGGATTACCAGTGTTCATTGTTGAGATGTTCTCAAACTGTAGGTGCACACTGTGTGCCTGACTAAGGAGTCCAATTTATTTTCAAATGTATACCCACATCAATGAAATGGACAAGTTGACCATACCCTCCAATCACTACTGTTCACAAACTTAAGCTCAATCCTATCACTTCAGTCTTCACACACACCACCACAAACTTCTAACTCATTCCACCCTAAAGTGTTCATCAATTGACTTGTGTTACCTACATAGAAGCAAAGAAAAAAGACCTAAAAACAACATCTCAAAGAGCCAGAGGAACAAAAAAGGGGGAAGAATCCAATAAAACTTTTGCCTATGTGGAAAAGAAAAAAACACACACATTCTGATTATGAGGAGAATAAAAAGAAGAGAGCAATAGGAGAAGATAGACTTGGTAACTCATCACTCAATTTTTCTTTCTGTTCCCAAAAAGAAGAAGAAGAAGAAAAATAAGATACCAACAGAAAAGCTTGAACTTCCCCCTGGCCCTAGACAATACACATTCTCTACCAACTACTCACAATTAAACAGTGGCAGTGATCTGAAAACCCCCAAGGCAACAAATTAGTCAGAAACTTCCAACAGACCAAAACGAAAAGATAGAAAAGGGGGCGAACTTCATTAGCTTTCTCTAATGCGCCAATCATCTTGATACACTCCTTTCTCCGGTTCACCACTAGCTCGCTCTCCTTCATCAAATCATCCAACACATCTGGCCGATAGAGTTCTGCACCAATAGCGCACATTCGCTCATTAGTACTGAGACTAAGGACGTGTAGCGAGGGTGAGAAGCGGGTTTACCTGAAAGGAGTTCGCGTTGGAGATCGTCCTTTGCATGTGAGACGAGCTTGAGCATAATTGCTTTCGGCACCATATCGATTACCGTCCGTTTGACGATATTGAAGTAAGACGTAATGAGCACTGTCGCGCGCGCACCTCTGATCTTCAGTTTTTGTCAGCCCTGCATTCTTTGAGGACCGGACACTCACGTTTGATCACATCTGTCTCGATCACCTCTCGTTCTGACAACACGCCCGAAGCCTTAAGGACTTGAGGTGGAGGCTCGATCATGGCACCTAAAGCCCCTTTCTTCCTTGGTCCAGGTTGACCACCTTTCCAGAAACTCCCAAAGAATCCAGGTTCTTGTTTAGCATCGACATCGAGGTCACGACCGTTGTTGATCGCTCCTGGTGGAAGCTTGCCATTCTTATCTAGTTGAGCAGGTGCGTTCGAGGGTGGGGGCTTAGAAGCCTCAATCTTGGCGTTGACGAGGGCCATGGCCTTGTGGCCGGAGATGAAGTCTGGGTGTCCAGTGTTGATGTAAGTGGCTTCGGCTGCGACAAGGTCGGAGACGAACTTATTGGTTGGCATCATTGCTTTCTTATAGAAAGACACAACGACTGAGTAGAAACGTTCTTTAAGGGCGGGGTAGCGCTTGAAGCCTTGCTGTTGATGAAGGAAGCCAAAGGAAGATCAGTGTGGGGCGGGGAAGTGCAAGAGTAGGATAAGTATGGACTGACGTTCTTGTTGAGGAGTTGAGTCAGAATCCGGATCAGCTCATCGTAGACAAGTGCTGAGCATTTCAGGGCCGGCTCTTCAAGACGCTTGATCTGCTGCTTTACAATCACCTCGAACGCTGTCGTGCCCACAAACAGCGCTGGTGAAGATCCCTAGAATGACCAGAAGATCAGTATCCTTCATTCAACGATGTAAACAGGTTTTCACTGTGTGTGGGGGGAGGGGGCTTACAGAGGAGTTATAAAGGATAGTGCGGATATCGCCATCTTTGACCTGATCATAAGGGTCCAGCTGCTTGACACCGTTACTAAAGAGCTCGTGAAAGACGAAAGCGATACGAGCACCACCGCTGAGCTCATTGATTGATAAGTCGTTCGAGTTGCCGTCGATGACTGTACGAAAATCGGCACAAAACTCGGTGATGATCGAGAGGACGACGTTCGACGAGTTTGGTTCGCCGAACTGACCACCAAGCGCGTTAAGCTCCGTTTGATACTTGACAAGCGACTGACCGATCTTATTTTTGATCTCTGGAAGCGTATTACGAATGTGATGCATAAGGATCTATAGGGACCCAACATAAGCAATTCAGACAAAAAACTGAGGTCAATTTGTTGGCTGATGTGCTTGTTCTTCGAGGCTAACCGACTAACCATGTTGAGCTTCTTGGCCAAGAAGGGTGTACCACAGTACTGGCTTTTGGATCGGTAGCTGGAATGGTTCTCGAAGAAATCTTTCTCGTTATCGAGCGCGGCGGTAATCTTCTTCTTCTGGTCGATGTCACGCTGCCCACGATTCACCACTGGTACATAGCCTAACCTGAGAGGGATGATGCGACCAGCTAGAATGTCGATCACGTCCGTGCCTTGGTCCATTAGGTCGACCTTTGTCAGGACACCGATCGTCCGACTGCCTTCGGGGTCCACCTCCCGTGCCAGCTTCAACCCATCCGAGTTCGCCAGATCGGTGTTGGCGGCTGTGACAGCAAGGATGATAGAATTGGGTTTGGTGATGAATTTGAAAAGCATGTCCTTGATCTGCTTTTCAATGTCCCGCGGCTGGTCGCCCACCGGTACCTTTGTCAGCCCCGGCAGGTCCACTAACGTGAGCGTGAGCACGTGTGGGGAAAATATGCGCAGGTTGATCGGAAGGGGTGAGATTCCAGCGTTTTTTCCCGTCTTTGACTCTGTGTCTCGTACAATCTCTTCTCGGATCTTGTTGAAATCAAAAAACTTCTCGCCAGGCACTGATCACCCACGCGCAATGTGAGAATTCACATAAATCGTGTTAGTTAATAATTCTGGATGGCTGATGTCAATGATGGGAGGCATATAGATGGGATGACTGACAGTGCAGAAACTCTCCCCATTCGTCTGGGTTCTGATTCAGGTCCTCGCCCGGCTTAAGTGGAGCAAGGTCGGGTGGTGGTGTTGCATCGGCGCCATTTGTGGCAGTAGTGGTAGGAGAGGCAGGTTTAACAGTCGAAGGTCGATTTATAAGCTGCAATACCAGAGGTCGACGGGTCACAATTCCAGCTGGGAAGCGAATAAATTCATTCACAGATCAGTTCTCGAGCTTGAAACGAAGGGGCCACACCGAGAGAGATGATTCCACTAACTTCCGCGAGGCAGGAAGTCTCGGCCGACGAGGTTCTCGAGAACTGAAGATTTTCCTGAGGACTGTGATCCAATGACGGCGATCTGAGGGAGATCTATTGGATTGGAGACTCCAACCTGTGGATGAAGATACAATCTCAAGATTTAAGTGTCTGATAATCTAATTTCTGGCTAACTTAGTCTTGGTGACTGACCGAAGCGAATGCGTCCTGGAGCTTATTGATAGTTTTGATCAAGCCTTGGTCCATGGCCATCTTGAGGGAATACTGAGTGAGTGAGTGGTCGTCTCTTTGATGATGATGCGGTGGTGGTAATGGCTCGGTGCTGGAACGTTTCGTTTGATCGGCCAGGGCGGGCTCGGTCTGCAGCCGGCCATGGCAACAATTACTTCAGAGAAATGCTAGTACTGGACTCCCACAAATTGTATGTAATGTAGCGCTGTAACTATGTACAATAAGTAAGTCTCATGATAAGACCCTTTAGGCTACCTGATATACTTATTCTTTGACAACTCTTCTGTCTTGTGCCTGGGTATGATCATCATCAAAATGCACACTTGTATCAATGAATTTCTTTTTTGCATTGAAACCACAAATTCAACTTTTGCCTCAATTAACAAGATGTACAGTACCCAAAGAAAGCAAAAGAAACACTGGTGGATTGGCCTCCTTGATTAAATTGAGTGAATTTTCACACAAGGATCCAAAGTAGTTGGAGTCAGTGAGGGAATTACACTAAGGGTGTGTTTGGCAACCAAATTCAACCATGGTTTTCTGACTTTGAATAGATACCCAAATCTGGTACCCTGTCTGGTACCATGAGAAAATGAATTCTGAAGTCAAAAAACCAACTTCAGAATCCAATTTAAATCCACTTTCATCCAACTTCAGAAAATCCAGTTGTCTGGATTCTACTGATTTCTTGAAGTCAATTCTTGGATTCTTCTCACTTCTATCAGCCCTCCCAGCATCTATCAACCCCTTGGACTTATCCACAACCAATCCACAACTGCTACACTCAATCACCCTCCCTCCCTCAACTCAACCATCCAAAATCATCAAGATGCCACCAAGGAATCTAGGTTTGTCCATCCCACAAACCTCCCAAAAATGTATAGCATACCCAATCAGAATCTCTTGAATGCAGCTGTTGTCCTGCAGTTCTGAATCACAACATGGAACTTTCTTGGTTGCCAAGGTACCAAGGAGCTCTTGAGCAGCTTCAACTACCAATCCAAACAAGTTGAAACCAGTGGGAGTGGTGTCAGACTCATCCAAGTCAGTCAATGGGTGTGTATCACTTGAGCTGTCTGAATTGCCTGAATTGGATATGTTCCAGAGCCTTGCCCAGGTAGTTGGATTGAAGAAAGGTGGGATGGCCAAGAGATAAGGTTGAGAGTGGTTGTGGATGATCAAAAGGATTCAGACTGTTTGTCTTGAGGGGAATTGAGGACTTGTTCAAATTTTTATGTAAAACCTAGTGAATCAACTTCAGAGTTGGTTGACCCATTTTAGGTGTTACATGATTCTGCCTCAAATTTGAGAAGAATGACTTCTCACATGTACCCAAATTTGGGGTTCATTTGGGGAAAATCTAGAGAGAACTGACCTGAATTAACTCTGAATCCCGGTTGGTTTGTTTGAAGAACCAACTCTGAAGTTGGTTTTTGAAATCACAAAAAAGGACAAGTCCCCAGTTACCTTACAGACACACCCCAGCCAGCTCCAATCCCTCTCTTCCTACCATCAAACTAACAAGTTTCAACATGTCTGATTCAATCAATTCAAATTCATCATCTGACTCAGACAAAGTCAAAACTCCTCCACCAGTAATGGACTTGCTTCAAATTTCAATTGAAGCAGCTCAAAGAATCCTGGAAAAGGCCACCCTTGAAAAATTTCATTTCCAAGATGAGGATTTTCCAGGAGTGGCATACATCCAAGAAGTCCTGGAAGGCTTGCCAGTAAAGTCTTGGGAACTTTGCCAGATGGATAAGCCAACTTTCAGATTGCTGTTCAACTTTCTCAAATCTCATTTCAAAGCAACCAACTGTGTTTCAATTGAGAAGAAAGTTATGCTCTTCCTATTTGTGGTGGGTAACTTGGCCTCCAATTGGCTCAGTGGTGAAAGATTCCAGCGATCTAGTGAAACCATAAACATTACTTCAATAAAGTGCAAGCAGTTCTTGAGGCAATAGCGAACAACTGGATTGTTCAACCAGGCTTGAGTGCTCCCTCCCCAGACAAGATTGTGGATGATCCTTGCTTGAACCCCTGGTTTGTGGACTGTGTTGGCACAATTGAAGGCACCCATGATCCTGCAATTGTCTCACCCCACCTCCAGCCTGATCATTGAAACTGGAAAGGTACTCTCAACCAGAAGTTTCTGACTGAGTGCTCTTTTGACATGCTCTTCACTTTTGTTCTAGCTGGATATGAAGGCTCTTGGCATGATTCAGCTATGCTTCTGAATGTGCTTCAAATGGGAAACTTTTATGTACCCAATGAATGGTCAGTTTTCTTGAGATCAATGCCAAATTGAATTGATACTGATGATCTAGTAGCATCCTTTGTTACTTTCAATTACCAGCATTTGAGCCTGTGAACAGTTATTGAGAGGATTTTTGGCGTACTCAAAAATTGATTTCTAATCCTTAAAGTATCCTAGTTGCTGAAAGATTGCCTGGCCAAACCTCCGTCTCAGGGCCATTATTGTGCTCAATTCATCCTGGCGTTCCGTCGTCGCAGAGAAGCGCCGTCATTGATATGCCGGTAATTGGCTTTGAGAAGTAGAAGCTGTAAATCAAGAAATAAGTAAAGGATGCCATTGGGGAGGAAGTGGAAAGTAAGGACAAGAGGATGATCACACAGATCTCACAGGATTACACCCCATTTGCGCCTCACATTTGCAAACGAACACGCATACACTGAGGTCACAGTCTCGCCTCCCATGGTTGTCAGCATCCAAGTCAAGAGAAGTGTGATGTGGTGATCACCATGCGTTGAATGTCCCAGGTGTTCAAAGGCACAGCGGCATCTGGCAGTTCCATAGAACTTGGGATCTGTAGAAGGATGGAAATACCCGGAGCAGAAGCCTTGGTATCAAATCATAGGAGTCTCGAACTCCGATAGAGAGACGTGGAAGAAACGCAACTTCCACGTCCAACCACCTCACTCAGATCCCAAGTATCAACTCAGAGAGTAGAACTTTTTTCCCTTTAACTAATTTTTTTTTCTCTTTTCCTTCCTCCCACCCCTGCACCCTACCACTCAGCAATCCCACCATGCCAGCAGGTCGTCAGCCTTCGGCCCACCCCCGCACACATTACTAGAATGAATAGATTATTAATATGAATGGACCATGCATTCTAGCGATGAATGACCTGACGACGCGGTTCTACCTTTGCAGTGAATATAAGAAATGAAGATAAAAGAGAACAAACCTGCCACAAGTGTATTAAGTAAGATGGATGGCTATCATATCATTGTGCTTGATGCGTTTCTGTAACATCGCGCTCCAGTTGGACTCATTTTTCGGCTGATATGTAAGCTCACAATCAGTGCGGCAGAGTCTGGTTCTTAGATGCCAGGATTCGAATTGTGAGGTTGCGGCATCGGAGTCAAGCGGGACCACTGATAAGCAAAGGAAATGTTTCAGCCGGTCACGGCCCTCACAAGGAAGAGTGTTTGATCTCTACGATACCACGCTCAACACACCCCTCCTTACCCTGTGACGCGTTTGTGTACTCGAGTAAAAAAATTCCTGTAAGAGCTACCAACCTTTCGGTGGGTCCGGTTCTGACAGAAACCATATCGACCAGGACTTGTGGGGTTCGCGTTTGAGTTACGAAGGGTGAATTTTGAAAAGATTCTTACTCAAAAAGGTTTCGGATCCGAACTTGAAACACCCGAAATTTGCTCAAAAAAATAAATAAATAAACACTTTTAAACGTACTGAGCCGCCATCAAGACCCCTACTCAAATCACTGCATTTTTCAACTTTATCTCTGTTTTAAAAAGGTCCAGTAGAAAGTGACCACATAGAAGATAGTCTTGCGCTACATCCACTTGAAACTCTTTACGCGTCTCACCCTGACTGAGCTCAGTTGGTAGCTCACTCGAAGTAAACTTGATGTGAGGTGTTTAACCCATCACCATCTCGCAACTAAAGAGGACCCTATTCTTCCATCGACACAATGCACTTTCACTTTTTCTTTCTTTGGTTTGGTACTCTCGTCACTCTTAACCGTGCCGCACCTAACGCTCTGAGTAACAGAGATATCACTTTTGAGGTTTGCGCTCCTACTCGTTCTGTCAACCTGGTTAATGTAGCGCCCATCGGAATCTCGTGAGTCTGACTGGGCTGAAATGATTGGTGTCACTCATAGTGAAATCAAATCAAACGATGACATACTCTGATGCTAAGATTGATCGCTCATTCATCGCAGGTTCGAATTTTTTACGTTTCCCGATTATATAAGAGAGGTCCCCAGTACCTCAGAATGCATGAAAAATTTGGCAGATGCACTAGGAAGCCCCATACCGTCTCGCATTGGGGGAACAACAGCGTAAGTGAACAATTATTGCAAGATCGTTATGATATTTTTCCCTTTTTCTTCGTATTGATGAATATCATATTTGTTTCAATGTTCCAGGGATTTTGGACAATATGATGCTGAATTATGTGATGCTATTGATTACGAACTTACAGAGGATGATGAAGAGGTACCCAAGCAGCTCACATTCGGACCTGAATACATTCGTCTCGCTTCTACCTTACCTGGTAGTGTTATCCTTGGTCTTAACCGAAAATCGAATAACTTGAACAACACATTGGAAGCTGCTAAAGAAGCTATAAACACAATGGACAACCTACACGCGATTGAAGTTGGAAATGAACCAGAGTGTAAGTTGAAATTTCTCTACCGCTTGGTTATAAACTTGATCGTGAAATGTATATATATATATATATATATTCATGTGTCTCTTATGTTTTATATATATATATATATATATATATTCCAGATTGGGGAAAATCAGCACCTATTGCTGAGGACAAACCATGGACTTTTGAGGAAAATGTTGCGTCTGAGCTTAAGTGGCAAGAGGCCATCAGTACGAGCTTGGGAAGAAAGGATATTGTTCAGGCGGGAAATTATTTGGGTCATTTCCGGATATCTGAGCTCGCTAAGCACGAAGGAAACTCAACGGGATTCATCAAGAGTTTCGGTTGAGTAAAATTTCTTTTCCTTCGAATCTTGAGAGATGTGAAGTGTGTGATCGATCTGCGGCTTTTGTGATTCAAAGCCCCTTAGCAGACAAGACAATATCGCCAATCCTCAAGAAGAACCTTGATCGTTGTGATAATTATAATGATGCTGACATTTCTATTGTCTGCTTTAAACTCATTCAAAAATTAGGCATCCACTCGTACCCACAGAATACTTGTGGAAAGTCAAAGACGAATTTGACAATCCTTATGGCGCATAGATCAATTGTGGAGTACATGAACCGCTTCAAACCCGATATTGAGGAAGCAGCCAAATTGAACAAACCAGCTTACTTTTCTGAGACAAATTCTGGTAAGTGGTACTAAATATATTAAACTTCTATCATTAACTTTGTCGTGAAGTTCAATCGATTTTGATATCTTGGAATTCCACCAATCAGTCGCCTGTGGAGGTGGTCCGGTCTCACCTTCTTTTGGAGCTGCCTTATGGACCTTGGATTACATCATTCAATCCCTTCTTGCAGGCATCAAGCACCTCTATTTTCATCATGGAACCCTAGGAGAAAGTACGAACATTTGGCTTCATGAGTCGTGCTGAAATGTCCATGTTAAACTTCATGTTGTCGTTTGTCTCGTAGGTCGATACTCCTTTTGGGGTCGTTTCGACCTCGGTTCGCCATATTACGGCGTATATTTTGCTGCGATGGCTCTGAGGGGCATCGACGGTATCTCAATGCTTGATGATGGCCTAGGGCTTGATGCGGCTTATCTGCTCACTTCAAAGTCTGAACCCGTTCGAATTCTTCTCTACAACTCCCGTTATCGATCCGCAATAGAATCAAGACAACCTCATTCCAAAGTGAAGATGACTATAGATTTAGCCAATACTAAAATCGCCAATCACCACACTGCTCAGATATTTAGATTGCAGGCCAGTAGCTCTGAAGCACGTGTAGATAGAGGACAGAGCCCTACTATCAGTGGAATTCAATTTGAGAATGGAACATGTCAAAAAAAAGAAGGAATAACTGAACCCGAATATGTAAATGTCGTAGATGGAAAGCTGCAAGTTTTAGTTGAAGACTCTGAGGCAGTATTAATTCAACTCTAGTTTTTGTTTCATCATTTTTTTTTTCCAAATTTTTAATCATCATTGCATCTTGAACAAAGAAAATGATTTAATCTCATGATGTGAATTATTCCATTTCTTTGTCAATCACTAATTAGAACCTGTGGAATACTGTAAACTATATATGATGTTGTTCGAATAGGCCTTCTTTTTTGACACAAATGTATTACCCTTAATTGACCTTATCATTTTTGTTGGGCTGATTTGATGAGCATGGCTTATCATCAAAAGAGATTTTACACTTTTCATATAATTGAAGTTGTTAGTGCGTTCTCCAGAATATTCCAATTACGACCTCAGAGTCAAGATTTGCAACACATCCATCTAACAAAGGCCAGCCTAAGGTGTCAGTTGAAGCACTGTTTTGATCAAGAATGACCCTACGGCATGGAGAGAGAGATGAGTGGTGTTAGCTTTTGGGATGGGTCAGAGTGTTGTCTCACGTGAAAAGGGTCTCGATCGGTTCAAAGTCCGAGGATCATCATTCGATTTCGGTGCATGGCCTTCAGATCTGCATCGCAATACACCACATCCCAGATCGAGAGAGGAAATGATGTCATCTTACTCGTGAACCCCTCGGTGTCAGTATCTCCCCTTTAAATACATATGTCAATTGCGATCTACCACTTGAACTGGAATAGGACTCTGCCTCCTCATCCACGCTTTCAAAGAACCTTTTCCTCCTATCCTACTACAAGATTACCTTACCTTACAGACCCCAATTCAAATCTTACCGAACAATGGCTTCAGATTCTCAAAGCTCAGATCACGGTCTTATCCTCAATGACCAACAGAAACAAATCGTTCAGGATTCATTAGACGTCCGTACATCGCTGACAAACGTAAAGTATAGTAAGAGGAGCACACATCAGCAGAATCTCATGTTCCGGTTTGCTGGTGTACGCACTTAGCTTTTCTGTTGTAAACCTTCGCTCGAGATTTTACATAGATCATGGTCGACGTCTGCACATTTCGGAGATCCGATAGCTTATTGCGATGGATTTGTGAGTGAATGAACTTGAATAGAATAAAAATAATAAAACAGTATGAGTCAGCTGACCGTCAAAATCCTCATCATGTTCTACAGGACCAATACGCTCCACAATGGTTTGCGATGCCTAAGCTATTTCCGAAGTAAGCACTACCTTTACATGCCAATTGAAAGAGAGAGAAACATGAAGAGACTTTTAACTCACTCTTCGTCAATATATATATAGGTCAGAGACATTGAAGTGGAAGGTAGTCAAAGTTGAACCTAATCTCATAGAATGGGAACAGGTCAGTAATTTAATATAATCTTCAAATTTCAAGACAGATCAGTCGTTCCAGACCCTTGATGGGTTGATTTTGTATTCTTGTCCACTCTTAGACCCAGGAATACACGATTTGGGGATTCAACTACGTGAAAACCATGGAATCTATCGTTCATGTTGAGTTAGGTGAAGATGGAAAAATCATCAAATTTGAAGATCGATGGTAAGCTTCCATACACGTCCTTGTGAACCAATTATCTCTACTCGGTTAACTGATTCATGTTTTGTTTTGGAATAGGGAAGGAAAAGAGCCTTCTTCAAACGCTTTGATTATGATATTCCGAAAATTGAATGCTAGAGTAGTGCCTTATATGATTAACATTCCAAAAGATGATAAAAAAAATTCTTGATTAGACATCTTCTGCACTCTTTTGAAGAACTTCCCTTTTCTTGTTTTTTTTTTTTTTTTTTTTTTTTTTTTTTTTTTTTTTTGATGAGCTTTGTAAGTTCATAAAAGTAAATCAAAAATGTACTATATGTTGAGGAATATGCGTGTAACCAGCTTTCAGTATACTCAACACTCAATCATCCTCAAGGTCATTTTTATCTTTGTTCGAGTAAGGTGAGTTGTGTTTCTTTCAAAGTTCCTTTCTCTACTTGCCTTTGTATCTCAACATGAGAGTTGTACAGTTCTCAGTTCACAGGAGACGCATCTGAAGTGCAGGTTCGTGTAGATATAGTAATGTTGTCAATGTTGTGTGTCAGTTGTTTCCTATTACAAAAACATATCAATCATAAAATGATATCTACAAAACCTATTCTCGCTTAAACACAGATCTTGAATCCTCTGCACTGTCAAGAAGTGAAGCTGTTCAGCTTTCTCGTCAACTCACTGATCTCATAACCTTCAATACTATAAGCATGAGTGGTGTGGCATTGAGACCTTGAATCTATCGAAGCCAGAGATTTAAAGGTCTTATCAGACTTTGTTAGGCTGTACAAAGTTTTGAAATCTCGTGAGTTCTTCTGGAGCCCACCACCGGCTCAAAGCTTTATGACAACCCAGATATCAGGTCACACCTTATCTGCTAATTCTTCAACGCAATGAAAACTCTACTTGCAGACGACCCTTGAGGAGTTAGCACTAACTCAAGCTCAACGGTCAAGACAGGTCACCCGTGACCCAAGTGAACTTTAATTTTCCATACATCAGTGGGGCAATTGGACCGGCCCAAGATGGTAGATTGCCATCGATCTCAGGTCGTTTGCCAACTATGGCGGGTCGAACATCCCCAATAGAACACAAGGATGGAACCATATGAGGATGGTCAAAGCTATTCATCCTCATACCAACCTCGTGTCAATATGATATTGATATGATGTCAATCTCATATCGCCATCTGAGCTCATCAGCCAGATCAACCGAAGCTCGAGTCTTCTTGCTCATAGCTACTCAGGCTTGTATCGAGGGAAGCAGAGCCTAAAAGACTGCTAGCTTCTGATCGCTCTTGAAGCAAGCCAGGAAGTTGATCTTGGCTCAAAAAAAGATTACAAAACTTGAGCATTTTGATTACATAGCTAACAAATGGTATGAATACTAAGCTACTGTAAAAAGTGTAGAGCTCGCACTTGTGAGAGATGCATGATGG
The DNA here is from genome assembly GCA_015951145.1 of Cronartium quercuum f. sp. fusiforme G11. NCBI lineage: Eukaryota > Fungi > Basidiomycota > Pucciniomycetes > Pucciniales > Coleosporiaceae > Cronartium > Cronartium quercuum. The sequence goes on along the minus strand of MU167273.1, from coordinate 220,884 downwards.
CACTACAAGACAGTAGAGAGAGACAGAAAGTAACAGCTGAAGACTATCAAACCAAAAGGAGGAAGGTTTCTTACAAATCCAACCTAGAAAGACCTACAGACCCTCTTGATGATAACAAGGGAGAAGGAATTAGCTGGAGAGTAAGAAACAAAAGTAAAGCCAGGAAATCACCAAAAGCAGATTGGTCCAAGAATGGTCTTGATGTCTTTGAGCACATCTAGAAAACTAGAAGTAGTGTTAAACAGGTTTTAAGATTGTAGATTGTATTAAAAGGGAATGAGAGAGGAGAAGGAGGAACAGTACACCGGAAACCAACAACCACCTACACAGAAGAAGAACAGTTACCTAAACAAGAATGATTGGAGAACATTCCATGTTGACATCAGTGATCAAGGGCATCCAAAAGCACTTGAAAAAGCTGTTTAGAAGTTGAGGGAGAGCTGTGATCACAACTGGGCCAAGAAATGGAAGATGAGAGGTGATGAGACATGAGAGGGCGAGGGAGGTCTGATCAGATGAAAAGTGGTTTGATGTGAGGAGGAGAGGGCTTCTCTCACTTGCTGGTGATGTCTTATAAAGCCCAAGATGAGTCATTGAGGTTTGGTTTAAAACCCTTGATGACTTCTCAGGGGATCCGGGGACTTGTCCTTGCTTTTAATCTTGCCAAAAGCCAATAACTATTTCCAACTGGTCCATTCAAACACTCAACTGTCCCCACACAGTCTCAGATCCAATCTCAGGTAAATAAAAATAAAGTAGGAAAGGACCTAAATGAAAAGCAAAAGAGAGAGAAATGAAAGTGTTAGTAGCAGTGAGTGAAACAATAAAATAAAAAGAAGAAAGGAGCAACTTACTCAAAAATACAATAAACAAAATAAAGATTGAAGAACTTACCTAGAAATAGCATCAAACAAGATGTCAGCCCTGAGGACTGCTGGGCAGTCTCACAAGCACTGCCAACAAAGACATCTAGGACAAGCTTGTCCTAGATTTCCTCGGACAGGCTTTGTCCTAGTTTTTCCTTGTCCAATCAAGGAACATCTAAGACAACTCTGGTCCTAGGACTTCTAGAACAACCATGTCCTAGTAGTTTCTGACAGAAACAGGAAAATGATTAATTGATTCAATCTTGAATCACTTTTCCACACAGAGTCTTCACAAGAGTCCTCACCTTCATCAATCACAAGAAAATTAATTGATGAAGAAGAGGAAAATTGGAAGACTCTTTTCTGTCAGGCTTTTGAGTATCACCATTGGATAGACTAGGTTTAGAATGGTGAGATACTCTGAAACATGAAACACAACTATGCATGACATAAATGATTGATATGTCACGGATTACAAAATTTGAAAAGAGGAAAATGAAATTTTAAGAAAAGAAAAGAAAAATAGTACGCAGGGAGATTAGATATATGGAAAATCTTAACAGTTTCTGCTGGCAGTGAAGCACTCATAAGACAGTACACTGAGTATAAAAATGAGAGTAACACTGTAAATAATTACATATACATTACAAGACATAAAGATAAAAACTCAGACTCAGTATCAATTGTCATGTGTACAGTAGTAACAATACAGGATATGAAACATGTATCATGCATAAGCATAATACCCCTTTGACTCAACCCCTGACTCAAAACAAACCCTTTAGAGAGGGAAAGAGCTGAGACTAGAATATATAAAGCCCCTCCTCACTCCTGGGCACAGCCCCTTTTCCCTAACCTGTACCACCAACACCCAAACTGAACAAAAGCACAACATTGAGGATCATCCTAAGGAAATCTACTCAATAGTGCACTGGTCATTAGGTGAAAGCAATATAAGGTTCTTGTAAATAATGGAGGTCAGATGGGACATCCATCCTAGCATCCCTCAGGGATTGCCCTTGGGCATCTGGAGATTCCCAAGGTAAAATAATAGAATATACTATTCAGGGCAAGCTTAAAGCAGTAGTCCAAGAAAACTAACCCTGTCCCTACTTTAAGGAAGGGAGTCATCCCATCTTCTCTGAGGACCACTGGTAACCTCAGCAATCTCCCAATCAAGAGCAACTTTAACAACTTAGCTCAGGCTAAGAAGGTTGGTTGGCTCCTGAATAAATCCTCTTCTTAGAGGTCAACTAACTGCAGTCTACACTTGGTGGTACCACCAGTGTAGATTCCCAGTCCTTAGTTGAAGGTTGAAGGTCTTAACTAGTCCTTCATCCTCTCATTCTAGCCAGGAGCTCAGTGTCAGGGGGATGCTTCTGTATGGCAACCCACCTGGCTATTTCA
>MU167273.1:191411-203613 GCA_015951145.1 Cronartium quercuum f. sp. fusiforme G11 | reverse complement strand
ATGGAATTACACTGCAATATGGTGTCGGAGCATTAGATACCAATAGTAATTCCATCGCACCTAATCCTACTGACACTGCATCGCATATCTTGGGGTGATAGAACATTGGATAGGCCCATCCGATACAAATATCTTGGAAGTGCACTTGTAACTAGACTACATGTAGGCTCCTGTCATAAGTCTACTATGCTTATGACTCTTGAAATTGAGCCTGAGTCATAGTTACTGATGTTACCTGCTTAAATTCTCATGTTACACTTCTTTATTTATATTTAATACTTACATTACACATGATTACTATGTGTACTCTTGACCTGTACAGTCTGTGGGACTGCTGCATAGTCCTCAGGGCTGACATTGTGTCACTCACTAGGATGTATCATCAGGTGTTCCAAGAAACTTTGCATATCTACAATGGTGTATCTGGTGTGTGAAGCAGCTGAGATTGAGGTAGGATTTGACAGAGTCCATTTTTGACACAATGTCACCAAATTGCCAAGGCTGTAACTGCTGGACCACTGTTTCCACACATTTCAAAGCACTTCAAACAGTTGCAGGGGCAGTACATAGTTGAAGGGATGTTGACCAAGATCATTGTAGTTATTTTGAGGATTTCTTGCAATATGTGGTGATACCACATGGTGCTGAACTCCAACAGTGCTATGCTGTTGGCAGAGCTTGGAAGGGAGAAAGACCACAACAAAGATACTCACTTTCTTGAGTATTACCTGGATCAATGAATAAGACAAGGCCTTCACAAATACTTGTAACTCTTCTGGTTTCAAGTCTTCAGACTACAGGATGGATCCTGGTGGATTTCTTGGATATTTATAAGGGAGAAAAACACACACACAAGTCCTCAATGGAGCAATACAAGCTCTAAGGACTCAAAAATCACAAAATTCAGGCACTACAGCTCCAATATAAGAGCAGCAAGAACACTAACACACTATCAGGACTTTAAATTCACAAGAATAATGAATATAAGACTCTAATCAAAACACTACACTATTGATCAGCTTACCAAATATAAGGGCTACTATGCTATAATTCAGGTCTAACATGGAAAAAGGGGAAAACAAGGGGGAAACACTTGGCTGGCTTATATACACAAGGGCCAGCAACTGGAGAGAATCTTGGTGCCTAGGCCACAAACAGATACAGTCAATGACATTGCTCACAGCATGATTTCATACAATAAACCTTAGTAGTACAATTAGCAAAAACACCCCATAGGAAAAAACTCATAATCCAGCACCAACCTCCCACTTAGCACAGCTCTTAAACCACTTGCATCCATCATGATGTCATATTTTTCCCAGAAACTAAACCTTCTGATGAACAGCTTTCCCACTTTGAACTAAGGAATATCTTAATATTAAAGAAACTGGTCCAATGCTCACTTTTCACACACATTGCCAGCATTAATGACTGTCCCTGGGGGGAAAAAGAATCTCAGAAGGAAAATGAGATGTTACACATTCTTTTATATTGAATAAATTTTATATTTAACACTTTGGAAATAGATCCAAGAAACACACTAAGGCTTCCTTTCATATCCCTTGTTCAGCTCTGATTTTCTAAGATTTTTTTGAAGAGCATTACATATAAATGTAAAATTAGGTAACATTACAGTTTCCCTGCTGAACAGCATTTTCCAATGGGGGAGTGTCATTAATGCTGGCAATGAAATATTCCGGAAGATTTCCTTACAAATAATGACACACCCATTACTAAGACACCCAATAATGTCCCAGTGTCATGCTGCTGACCAAATAATCCTCAGATACATGGATTTTATCCACTATACCCCTGGCCATCTGGCACAATTCCCTCATCCTTATTCTCTAGCTGCAATAAAGCACCTGTTAAACCCTCATTCTGTGGTTTTTAGCCTCTTATATCCTATGTAACTCCTAGATAAAGGTCATCCACAACTAATCACTGCCAAGATATTTGTATCGGATGGGCCTATCCGATGTTCTATCACCCCGAGATATGCGATGCAGTGTCAGTAGGATTAGGTGCGATGGAATTACTATCGGTATCTAATGCTCTGACACCATATTGCAGTGTAATTCCATCACACCTAATCCTACTGACACTGCATCGCATATCTCAGGGTGATAGAACATCGGATAGGCCCATCCGATACAAATATCTTGGCAGTGAATCCTTTTTCCATGGGCTTCTACACTGCAATAATTTTTCCTAAGAACCCTTAAGTCCATCAAAAAATTTGGGATTGGAAATTAAAAAGTGGATTTTCTCCTAAAGTTGTTAACCCACGGAGTTGAGAATTTTACTAGGGAAAGGTGTCACAGGTCCCCAGTGCCTGTCCCAGCTATGATTTCATAGCTCCAAAACCCCACCATTAACAATTTTTTTTAGTTTTAGCTACCTCAAGCCCACTATTATGTATATCTAAGTTCTAAGTCCGCCACCAGGCCATAAATATTGTAAAATTATTATAATTTGAACTAAACTAGTTATGAAAAGTCTGAGTAGGCCAAAAGACTCGAAATTGAATGAGGAATATGGTTATGGAGAGCAATCTGTAAAAATATGTATATTTAATGTAGATAGCAGGTCCAGAAACATCAAAAATCACCAAAAATAGGTGTTAGTGCTATAATTATCACAAGTAAAAGGTTCCATGTTGAAGAATAGCGATGTAAAAGGTTGTTTTATAATGTAATGATAATGTACTAGCCCCCTATACTTGTGCTAGACTCTCAGTATGTCCACTGCTATAACATTTGTCCATTTTGGTGCACCACAGCAGCTGGGGCTGAGTCCTGTTGACTTTGATGTTCACAAGGGGTTAAGTCAAAATTGGGTTTGATCCAGACACTATGGGTGTTTGCATTAAGAATTTGCTGAGTTTGGACAGTTTTTTCCATGAAAATGTCTGCTTTGGGTGAATTTCACTAGAGTCATGTTTCACAGGTGAAGTGTACTGGTGTAGCAGTGATAAACCTATACAAGCCAGAAAAAAAATGGACAGAACTCAGGTCCAGATTTTACCATTTCCCCTAGGACAATATGGTGTGAGAGTCTTGTCTAAAACTGTTAAGCTTGTAGGCAGCCCAGACAATACTTGACAAAAAAAATCAAGGGAGAATACAAAAAGTGTACAGTAAGTGGTTTTATGTCACATTTGAGGTATGTGACATTGATCTGTTAGTTTTCTACATGAGTACTGTGTAACTATGATTAACAAATTTCTCACATATTCAGATGTTACATGGTCTTCTCCCCAGTGACAGAGGCAGGTTAAGTATATCCCATGGGTTGGAATGCAGGGGATAGTGGTAATTTTTTTTTTCATTTCCAGGAAGCATTGGGCAAAGAGTAATAACATGTTTAGAGAATTGAAAGTTCTGCAAAGTTAGATGTTCAAACAAAAATAAAGAAATTAAAAGTAAAAACCTTATATCAACAAAAATTCACAATATCCTAGTGCCATTTCATATCCTTTTTTTTCAACTTGGATTACCATTCTGCCTTCATGTTCAAGAGTCAGGAAAAACAGAGAAAAAGTTTTCTCAAATTACCTCAAATGTAGGGGAGTAGAATAGGGGTTTTTTGTTTGAAGCACATTGCAATTTGAATGTCAGTATGGTGCACCTGAGCATTGGCATACTATTGCCACATTACAAGGCCCGCTGAACCAAAGCTCCAATTCAAGCGTGCAAGGCAGAGCTAACTGATGCTGACTTTGGGCCTTTGAGATACTGTACTTTAGCCGGACTTACATCTACCTGCAGGTTGAAACACTAAAGATGATCCAGCCAATCAATGACAACCAACCTTCTCACTTTTGTAGGTCCATACATTTTGCCTTACTATCCTACAACTTTTCAGATCATAGCAAGGCCTATCACGTCTCTATTTTGCAAAAGCACTCATTCACCTTTGTTTCGTTTCTTACTGAATTGAATGCTTTGTCACATAAACCCTCATAAATTCAAATCAATCTTAAACCCTCCTCCTCTTCTTCGGTCTCGGTCCCCCGATCTTGACAACGGTCTTATCCCTAACCGCACGTACAAGTTCTCGAATCCCGGTGCCTGCAGCACCCATCAAACTCGACACGAAAGCGTCTCTTCCGTTCCCAAATCCATCAAATACTATCTCTAATTCTCTTGGAAGACCTTCTTTGACCGCTCGTTTTGTGACATCTATTAATCCAGTCTTCGTTGGCACAGATGATGTTGATGTACCAAGGAGAGCACCGATACCTGAGAAATTCGGGTCCGGACTATGTGACACTAACTCTCGGATCTTCGCAAACATCGCCAGAGTAGCTTGGGTAGCTGCTTCGTACTCTTGACGTTTACCGCGTTTGAACCCCACTGATCCAGCTGTGACTCGGGCAACGACGGCACCGGCCATCGGGAATGCCTTTTGATAATCTGTGTTTCCTGGCCAGCTCCCAGGGAGATGTGCAAGTGGGGTATGGGTGAGAGTGAGACGGGTGTTGTTGGAAGTAGAGCGAACGAGGAGGGAATAGATTGTACGTTCGCCGGACCGGCGTCGAATAGGGTCAGAAGAGAGATCGAGTGAGGGGCGCATAGCGCCAAAAGACCTAGGTGGGTATCGAGATTGGTTTGGCTCGATGGCTCTGTTGGAGCGGTCGTAACGGGGCCCAAAGCGATCAACGGCCTGAGGAGAGGCAAAGTCTGGGGAAGACGCTGAAGAGGGGGGAGGAACGGAAGCAGGGCTAGCAGCGGGTAGGACATCGTCCAGCGTGAGAGTGGGGCGTGTTTCTGTGGATGGTGGAGGTAATCCTTTTTGGCTATAAGACCGCCACGAGCCTGGGTTCAGTGCTGGCCGGATGATGAAGGCAAGAGGGTGGAGGAGCGTGCGGAAGGACGTGGTAGACGATGAGCTAGGCCTAATAGAAAGTCGGAGACAGATTGATCTACCGGTATAGATGATGGTCAGGCTTAGCCCTGGCACTGGTTCATGCAATCAATCCAAGCAACGAAGGCTGGCACTCACTGAGAATTCATTGTGGCCGATGTTTTTATGGGTCGTCGTCGTCGTTGTCGTCGTCGTTGGCCAAAGACTCGATTCAAGTTGAGAGTAGAGGAGCAAGCTGGAAAACCTTAGGCTGCGGCACAGAATGTCACGTGACACCAGATGACTTATTGACATAGCAGCTATGTATTCCTGCACCGTCGCCACCTGTCACCCGCCGCCGGCCTGCTCCGTTTTCATAAGACATCATCCAAATTCCAGTCCCAAGAACATCTCCAATTATCGATCAAACCTCCGCCCCTCCAACATACCAAGATGGCAGTCAGTCTTCTCCCTCCAGGTCTTCAATCCTTGCGAGTACTCATACCCCTCGTTCCGCTCATCTCCTCCAGCTCTCCACAGTGATCTACAACACTTTCATGAAGCGCAACGCCGTCTTCGTCTCAACCATCTTCGCCGGCTCGTTTGCCTTCTCTATCGGATTCGATAGTGCTACGACGGCTTTCTGGGAGCGTCACAACCGTGGCGTCAGTCGTTTTCTCCCACTATTTTTACCCCATGACGATTTCTGACATCCACGGTGTGATCAATGCTCTCTACCTTGATCTAACTTTGGTTTCCTCATTCAGAAACTATGGGCTGATATTCGAGACAAGGTCTGAATTAGCGTTTGGCGACTTCTTGGCTCCTATCAATGTGATGATGCGTGTAAACTGACCTGTGGCGGTATTTTGTGGCTCGTGAATGGGCATTGTTTCAATCATAGGTCGTGTCTTCTTAGAGATTTGGATAATATCTCTGACCTACCTTTTTTTCTGCTCCTACATTGTTGTGTTGTGCAATCTAGATTTCTTTCGAGTGAGGAACTTGTCGAGATTTCAGTGCTATCAATGTGAAACAGGAACCTGGATGTGATAAATTGTGGCTTAGTTTGTCAGGGAGTGGCTTTTGTCAAGCCACTTCCTGGCTAGAAATCTAGTCTGCACTTGATACACCCAAGTGTAAACTTCAGTTAGATGACTTCTTAACAGAGGGTTTGGAAGGACTTGGTCTTTCTAGACTGGGTTCTTGGTCAAGGAGAGCTATAGTTGAGCACAACAACTGTCTAGCTCCAATCCTTGTATTCCAAGCAGGTGCTTCTTATCTCTGCCTTTGGTAGTCCTCACTGACAAAGGGTCTATGAGACACTAAGGTTTACCAACCTGGATGGTGACCTCCAGTTATTAACACCTGTGTCCCTTTGCACTATTGGTTAGATAACTTCTATGTAAGTATCATCAAAGGTGTGTTATTGGGTTTTTTGGGTAGTTGTGGTAAAAGGTGAGGGGAGGGGATAACTCCTGAGCAGGAGAGATGGGGTTTATATACCTTTCAGGTTACCTCCTCCACACATTTAGAATGTGGGCTGACTTGTGGTTCCAGCTCATGCTACTACAGGGCCATGTAGGCCAGTCTGTGGTTGATTACTCTGATAACAGGGCCTGCTATTTGGCTCCTGTCATAAGTATACTATGCTTATGACTCTTGAGACTGAGCCTGAGATTTGGTTCAATTGTTACACTTACTTATTACATATGTAGTACATATGTTATGCACTGTTTCTACATATGTTCATTACTTATCACACATGTAATACACATGTTACATTATGCCTCTACATTTCTACATGTCTGGTTTCAATCTGTGGGACTGTTACACAGTCCTCAGGGCTGGCAGTTCAATTGTAACACTGTAGTACATATTCTGCACTATACTCCTACATATGTGCATTACATATTACACATGTAATTCATGTATTGCACTATGTTTCTACATATGTACATGTCTGGTTTCAGTCTGTGGGACTTTTATGCAGTCCTCAGGGCTGACATAGTGCCATTTAGAGTCAATTCTGAATCTTATCAATTCAAGATCTAAGTAATTTAAGAATCATCAATCATCAATGGAGACACTGCCAAGATATTTGTATCGGATGGGCCTATCTGATGTTCTATCACCCCGAGATATGCGATGCAGTGTCAGTAGGATTAGGTGCGATGGAATTACACTGCAATATGGTGTCAGAGCATTAGATACCGATAGTAATTCCATCGCACCTAATCCTACTGACACTGCATCGCATATCTTGGGGTGATAGAACATCGGATAGGCCCATCCGATACAAATATCTTGGCAGTGAGATGATTTCTTGGCATGTTGTTGGTTTAAGACTTGGTGATTTTTGTGTGCATGTGAGAAGTCATCAGTGCAGATGAGTGCTTCTTCACTCCCTATGAGTTAGTAATGAATCATACTATTGGTCAAGGTGATCATGTAAAATGTTTATATGATGTGAAAATAGTTTGGAAAGTGAGGGGTCTGACACCTACTGTGATACATACTTACACTGCAAGACAAACCAGGGATGCTATCTAGGTAGACAGTGGTGATCAAGGCCTGAAGAATTTAATAACTAGATGAAGCATAAAAGACTTATGTGACAATGCACCAAACCTCATTGGGCTGTTATAAGACATGAGTCAAATCGCAAAGTCACTTTCTATTCTTATTGAAAGATACATATGTGCTCACTTGTTTCTCTCTCTCTCTCTCTCCATCTCTCTGTCCATTTGCTATGGCATATGAATTTTTCTTGAGTTTGATTTTGACAATTTTTGAAAAACTGGGTTTTCTTTGGAAGGCAAGTTCATGGTCAAGGTAGCAAGCAAATGCTCAATGCAATTAACACTGGCCTTGCCTACATTGATCATAGCAAGACCAGGCAATTTTTTTTTTGTGAACATAGTTTTGAGAATCATTTTACTATGTGACTCTATTGTATACTATTTAGATGAAATACAACATGCTACTAAATGATACCAGAAAAACTATGCTTACTTCTTCCAAACTTCTACATTCTTACTACCACAAAGCAGAAGATAGTCCAGACCAGAAAGTAAAACTTATTTTTTTTTTTCAGAATTCTGATACCTTGATTTCACCCCTAGAAGTTAGAACCCATTGAGAAAACAGCTAAACTTTTTTGAAACTGCTGAAGGACTTGGCTAATTTTGAACTCAAACACCTGAGATAACTTTTGAAATGTAATCCATTCTTGCTGACTTGTCTATCCATCAGACTCTCAAGCCAGAAACCAGCTTTTAGGCTAGCAAAAGGGCTTTGCTAGTTTGAACACACACTTACTGAAACTTTGTTCCAATTTTCAATTGATTGAGATCATCCAGATAAGTCTCTGTGCAAAACTTTGGTTCCACCTATGATCAGGATTGATGCTAAATATATCAAGCCCACATATAAGTGACATGTGTTCCTCCTCTTGTCAACTAGAAGCTCAACTCTCTTCCTCTGAAGTCATCAACAACTCTAAACTGGGGACCCCATCCCAGCAAATATGCTTACATTCTCTGGACACACTTCCAAAAAAGGGAGAAACAACTGGCCAGATTTTGCAATGAAATAATATAAAGGACAAGCTTATTTTTAATACCCTGAAGGAGAAAGGAATGGATGGAATCCTGGCCTTGGATCTCCTCAGAGAAATTTTCACCAAGATCTTCAATCTAGAATTAATTGAAGAAGACATGTGGATGAAGATCTTTGACTGCAAAGACTAGGGAAATACTGAGGATTTGAACACTCAATGTATCAATCATTCTAGTTGACTACCATAGAGGCAGGTTGAAGCCAACCAGAAGTTTGATGATTCACAGGAGTGAAGACCAGAATGGGCAAATTCCCAAAGTTCTGAGATATTCTACCTTTTGGTCTTGACAATTGTAAGTAAGTGAGTTGTCAATTGATTTCAATTTATCTATTCCATAGTCAACTAGCAAGATTATGGTGTCAAGTGTTGCATTTCCTCAAATTCTTCCCTGTACAAAAAAAAAAAAAAAAAAAATCTACATCTAAAAGACTTCTTCAATGAATTATGTATTGAATTTGGTATAACAATTCTTTCATCAATCATATTTATGAATGAACCAAAGTTGTCTACAAACATTTATACAGATAGTGTCCTTGATGATAACATCTGCAATAAGAAAAAAGATAGCTGAATTACAAAGAAAGAGTAAAGAGAATGGAGTGCTGCCATAAGATATGTATGGGAAACACTGGTAGCAATTAAACTTCACTTACAGTACAAACACCAGTGTGGGGCTTGCCTGTTGCACACACTGTCTCCCTTTTTTATCATTTTTGTTTATTTTTTCAAGTGGTTTTGTTTTAACATACTGCACTATCTACAACAATTTTTGTTAGATGTGTATTTTTGTAACTACAATCCCTTTTTGTATCATCTTTATAATGGATGGTCTGCCTAGCCCCCATAATGAACTTCTGTGGAAGGGATGGGCCAAAGAATCAACAAGAAATGAAAGATACAAGTAAAACTGGGGACCACAATTTAGTATAGAAAAGAATAGGGGGAAGGAAGTGCATAGAGTGTTCCCTCAATTTATTTTATCAGTGTGACAACCTATGAGTTGTTATTGTCTATGTACATCTTGAGGGGTGCAAACTGCCCTGTCATCTTGAAATATTGTGCTAGGTGTGGATATGTTTTTGGGTTGTCCAGGATAGCTATCCCTCTTTTCTTTTTATTGTGTCCTTCTGAATCCTTGTCTTTTCTTTGTGGATTGTTGGCGATAGATCAAGAACTGTGCCAGGGTTTCAATCACCTTGCAGTTTTCACACTGTGCATTGAGTTTGGCATTTATTCCAGAAAGGTATTTTTGTAAGGCATTATGTCCACATCATAACTGGAAGATTGCAGAGGCCTGTCCTTTTTCTACTTTATCCAGTTCATCATCTATCATGGCACTTGTAGTTTGGAAGGGTGAAACTGTTTCTGCTCCCCTTTTATTGAGTAGAGATTTTTCATGGAGTAGGAGGCCTCCTAAACTGATTGGTAGGATTAGCCTTTCTTTGTCTTCCCCTGCCACTTGTTTTGCCACCTTGCTTGCTTTTTTGTTCAGGTTGATCCCCTCATGGCCTGGATTCTAGTACAGGGATACTCTTGTTCTGTTTGGAAATTCTGTGTGGGCTTTCCAGAGGCACTGCCAAGATATTTGTATCGGATGGGCCTATCCGATGTTCTATCACCCCAAGATATGCGATGCAGTGTCAGTAGGATTAGGTGCGATGGAATTACTATCGGTATCTAATGCTCTGACACCATATTGCAGTGTAATTCCATTGCACCTAATCCTACTGACACTGCATCGCATATCTCGGGGTGATAGAACATCAGATAGGCCCATCTGATACAAATATCTTGGCAGTGAGGAACAGTGCTAATTATTGGAGGGATCTTGGTTGTGATGGTTTTGCCAATAGGTTAAGTGCTGCTTGGTTGTTGCTGAAAATAGTTAGTGAGCTGAAGGCCATTGGGTACTCAGCTGATATGTTTTTGAAATTCACTAAGGCAATGAATAGTCCCCACTGTAAGACAAGCATGTGTCATGAAATCCATAATGAGTATAAGTACAAAGGAGGGTTTCTATGAGTATGAAGTCCAAAGGTTGAGGGAAATGGACTTCATGCTTGACTCACTAGGACATATAGAGAAAGTGAGAAGTGAGAAAGAAAAATAAGACTCAAGTTAACAGTTGGTGGTGTGCTCACAACATTTGTCTAGGTAATGATAACTGTATGACAATTTGAGATAAAATATGAAATAAGAGAGAAAATGAAATAATGGGAGAATACATTTTGAAATCAATACTCAAGACATGCCAACAAATGCCAATACCCACAGCCCTTTTTTACTGATCACTGGCCACCTAGGGAATCCAGTTGACCTCCATGGTTTCTCAAATGAATGTGTTTTCACCATCAAGTCCAGCATGGGTGGGGCAGATGCATGAGCTTCATCAACTACAGTGACTTCATGCAGGCTGTTGAGTGAGGAAACTGCAATTCCAAATTAATTCTGCAGAAGGTTCTCTGACCTTCTGCTGCATGGTTAAGTTAGTTCCATAATATTACTATGCAACATACTCCAGATTCTAGGGTCATCCTCTATACAATCAGTGTCACTGCCAATATATTTTCATTGCATGGAAGCTTGCTATGTAACATAGCATGTCTTCATGTGATACTATGGACCATTTTTCAAGGTCCCTACCTTGGAAAATAGACCTATTGCATCGCATCTTGGCCTGCTATGTGACATAGCATGCCTCTATGTGATGCAACTTTCTTGGCAGTGTGTGGACCTACCCAAGTCCTCAAACTTATGGATTTGGGCAGGTTCAAGATTCAGCTGAATCTTGGACCTGCCCAAGTCCAGTGCTGATGATTGTGTTGTAAATTTTTTCTTTAATTTTTTTTTTCCTTTTTTTTTTTCAAAGTTTTATTTTTTATATCATTGAATCATTGTACATAGTTTTTAAAGATGTGAAGTAAAAAAAAATTGAATTCATGAAGTAAAATGATTTGATTTCAAACCAAAATGATCTGATTTAAAAAAAATTTTATAAACATAAAAGTTATAAACAATTTCACAAAAAAATAAAGTCATCAGCAGCTACAAAGCATACAAAAAAAAAAAAAAAATTACAAAAGATTAAAACCAAAAATGATTTAATATTCAGAAGTTCAATGATTTAATTATGAACTTATGTAAAAAATCTAAAAGTAAATGATTTGAAATAGATTGATTTAAACATGGCTAAATAGTTTTACTTGATTTATAAGGTAATTTGATTTGAAAACATCAAATGGTTTGATTTTTTGAAAAAAAAAATATTAGATAGTTAGATTAAAAGGATTAAATAGTTTGATGAAAATGTTTTAGTTAATTTCAGCCCTGAGGACTGCCCAGCAGCCCCACAGACTGTCAAACACCAATTACAGAGAGTACTGTAATAGTACACATGTAAACACAAGTGTAACACAGAGATTACACATAGTACTAATAAGAATACATATGTAATATCAAACTGAGGAATGCTCAGCAACACCACAGAGTGTCAAACACATTCTACAGAAATCACTGTAACAGTAAAGATTCTTAAATACCAAGGTAACATAAGATTACATATAGTACTAATGAAAGTACATATGTAATCATAAGAGTAAAACAATAATAAACATATGTAACAAGGAGTAATCACAGTGCAGGCTCAACATCAAGAGCCATAATTATGTACTTACAATAGGAATGGATACACAACTCTGTAATAGGCACTCAACCACAAGTTGGCCAAGAATT
>MU167273.1:164784-188660 GCA_015951145.1 Cronartium quercuum f. sp. fusiforme G11 | reverse complement strand
GATACTATGGACCATTTTTCAAGGTCCCTACCTTGGAAAATAGACCTATTGCATCGCATCTTGGCCTGCTATGTGACATAGCATGCCTCTATGTGATGCAATTTTTTTGGCAGTGACTGATACCTGATAACCCCAGGTATTCCTGACTGCATAGTTGTATAGTTATGATTGGAAAAAATCTCACCTTTTTGGCCTGTTTTGTTTTTTCAGGTTCTCTGATCCCTGCACTCTTTATGCAGGTTACCATTTCCTCTGCTCTCTGTAGCTTTCCTCTGGCATGTTGCCATCAAGTCTTTACTGTACTGCACTGCCAAGAAAATTGCATCACATAGAGGCATGCTATGTCACATAGCAGGCCAAGATGCGATGCAATAGGTCTATTTTCCAAGGTAGGGACCTTGAAAAATGGTCCATAGTATCGCATGAAGACATGCTATGTTACATAGCAAGCTTCCATGCGATGAAAATATATTGGCAGTGCTGATACCTGATAACCCCAGCCTGTCCCTATTCTCCTTAGACTCAACTTATCACATAAGTTTTTTTTTAAAAATGTTTGATAAAAGGAAACTAAGTTTAGTGATGGTGAAATGAAAGCAGTAAGTTTTTGTATTTTATATTTTGTCTTGTTCATTGTTTTTTCATTTCTTATGTATATATATATTATATCATTTGTATTTATATTATATTTCCGTTACTTATTTCTTTTTCTCAATAAAATATGTGATTGTTATAATGTGAGTATATTTATATATAATTCTCTGAATTTTTTATTGCTTTCCACACCAGGTGGAGAATGGTAGGGTGAGGTGAGAAGTGTAGTGAGGTGGGTAGTTACAGATTAGTGTAGTGTAGTCAGGAGGAGATAAAATCAGGAAAAATAATAAAACAACAATAAAATAAAAATTAATTATAAGTACACCAGGCATTACAGACATATATACAGATTAGACAAAAGGAGGTAGTGTACCAAAGCCACCAACAGGGGGGGATTAAACACATGGGAACAGGTCCATTCCATAAAGCTTTTAGGAAACACACTAACCCCTCTTGTAACAACTGTTTCCTCACTTGTATTGTAACTGCAGGGTATAAAAGCAGGGCTCACCGCCAGCAAAAATTACCACATCACACATCACATCATGTTATAAGAATTCTGGTCAGCTTCTTTTTCTCTTTCAAGCAGTACTTATATTAGAGATTCTAAAGCTCATTCTTTTATTTGTGTGGTCCAATTAATTTTCTGCCCCTTATTTTTAGACTTTATAAGGAGACCCAGGCCTATCTTATTGGGTGGTGCTATTCATTACATCTTTTCTCTCTGTTTGGACTTCAATCAAGATTATCATATTAGTCTATTCTCATAAAGTCTATCTGGTCTAGGATTTGGAGCATTTGTGGTAGAGGATAATTTACCTTTGTACTCTGTGTTGTCATCTGCTGATTACCTTTTGAGGCTCCCTATTTAGTTTAGCTCACTGCCAAGATATTTGTATCGGATGGGCCTATCCGATGTTCTATCACCCCAAGATATGCGATGCAGTGTCAGTAGGATTAGGTGCGATGGAATTACTATCGGTATCTAATGCTCTAACACCATATTGCAGTGTAATTCCATCGCACCTAATCCTACTGACACTGCATCGCATATCTCGGGGTGATAGAACATCGGATAGGCCCATCCGATACAAATATCTTGGCAGTGGCTCTTACTAGTGTAATGTGTTGTATTGCGGTAGCATACTATTAGATTCAAAGTTTGTGTTGGTTAGTAATCATCAATGATTCAGTTGTTAGTTGTATTAAAGCCTCTTATATATTAGAGCAACCCGCCCCGCCCCCCCTTTTTTTTAAAAGTTTTTTTATTAAACCTTTTTTTTTTCAATTATTTCTGTCTTTTAAAGCCCAGCTTGATATTTTTAGAGTAGGCTGTTTAGCTCCATATTGGTTTATGAGTCTTTTAGTCTAGTATTCCGTTTACCTGCTCAGTTTCTGCTAGCCTTTTGGCTAGCGATCCCACACCAATGTAGATGATAGATAGCTGTATGAAGTCAGAACATTCCGCCGGAGGCAGGTATCACATGCCGTCGACAAAGCGGCTAGGTTAGGTTAAATCTGGTTAGAGTACACTACGCTTATAATGTTCGACCTCTGCTCGGCCGACCAGTTGGCCAATACCGGATACCGGACCATCCGAGCGGAGCGAGACGAGTGGAGAGAAAGACTTACCTGGAAACGCACTCAATGCAGCTTAGAGCGCAGGTGGTCTCCGGTACAGCCCTGTTGGTGGGTCGGAGTCCGGTGGAAGTTGGTGGAAATGGTTTTCGAGATCTTTTGGGACTCAAAAACCAATCACTGTCGAGTTGACCGTACTTCCCTTTTCGTGAAAGATTTCTATGGTTACCATTCATACCTACCTAAGACCTTCGTAGGTTGTCATGAGGAGTATAATTGTACTGATTGCATCTTTATTGAGGCTTACACTATCACTGCATACGAAAAGAGGTGTGGCACAAGTGATACGTATGGAAATTAGATGTGAAACATGTAGGAGAGAGATAACAATCTTGACACCGATGCATTCCTCAGGGACAAGGAACACAAGCTCGGATGAATACTTCGTACACGCGGTCCGAGGCAATGTCCATCCGTGAATACCTCGTGCACTCGTTTTCCTATGGCGTCATTTAATTCGCGGATGCTCGTATCAACTGATGCTTTTTCTGCCGGGTGTAATATGGTGCACCGCATACAACCCACTCCTCCTCCTGCTGAACTCACCTCTCGGCTCTGTTACCAAGGTATGTGGTATGAGCTCGGCTCCAGGACATCATACTTCAATGAAACTCATACTCAGGTTTCATTGGTGTCAGGGGGTGAATCCATTTTTTTGTACTCTTAAGATTAAACGCGTGAGATGAACGTGTCTTGAGAATTTTTCACTCCAGTTTAACCAATTACCGTCTTTATCTCGATATTCCTCCCCATGATTCATATTCCTATTCCTTCCCTTTCAACAATACCTATATGAATCACTTTACACACGAAAACTAAGCACTCTCTTAAAACCATAAAGTACTCTACAACAATCACTATTCTTTCAAAACCATATTCTGTGGTCTTTGAATATCGTCTTGAAGCCCATTCCACATAGCCAGACATGAATCTCCTCGGTATCGTTTCATCATGGGTGGTACTCCCTCGGCTGGTGTACCATTGCAAGGCTTTACCAATGGAAACGTCATTCTTCTCAGGAGGGCACCAGGTGGCACAAGACCTCAACGCGGGCAGAGGAGCCATCCAGGAGCTTGGAGAGCTAGGACACGAATCTATCATTGCGTCCAAGCCCAACGGGCTTCACAATGGACAGGCCGCCACAGACATACTGAGGCAGTCGCGGACAGGTATATCAGTAGAACATACTTCAGTTCCAATTTCACGCATTGAAAACTTGAACGCTGCGAGCACTCCTCAGTTGGGAAAATTTTGGGCTCTACCGAAGAAGTGGATTCAGAGAATTTGGAACGCTGTGGTCAATCTGGTGAAGAAACGACCATCAAGCCTGTTTATTGGAAGAGATGAGTTAAACGAGATTGATGCAATATACACTTCCATTATGAACGATCGAAATCCCGTTAAAGTCCTCTCCGAAGATTATGTGGAATCGAGAATACAGCAACTCGAGCAGGTTCAAGAAATACTCAACCAAGGTTCTTCTTTACACGATCCACGGTACGCGAAATATTTATCAGAATCCGTCAGGCAAGAGCAACTTGCACTTCTCCCGACGGTCAAAAACGAGCTAACTCGCCTACGCAGTTTGGACGATGTGAGAAGAGAAAGGGAACTTGTTGCTGTTGAAAGAGAGGCGAAGAACCTTCCATATGACGGCATCCTTGAAAAAGTGCGTCAACTGTTCGCAGAAAAAACGAATTCTCCACCACTCAACCCCCTTGCGACACACGAATCAGAGGTAGATTCACGATTGAACGAACTGTTTAAAAGTGCCATTGAGAATCATCGTGAAAGAGCGATTTCTCTTCTCAGGGGAATTGGTGTGAAACTTAGACGTGCAGGGGCAATGCAGGATGACTTTTCGAACCACCAGATCCAGTTCGATACAGTGAATATCAAAAACATGCAATTCGAGGGTTCAGAAATTCAGACAGGACTGGGGAAAAACTACCCGCCAGTCGTGGCTAATTATCAAGGAGAGAAAGTACTGGAATACCAAAAATATCTCGAGACGCTCAGCAACAAGGTTGATGGGTTACTCAGCCATGAGGAGGATCGAGGTCTTACAGAATACCGACGCATCCTGACCAACCTAAGACAGGCTGTTCTGCAAGAACAGAGTCGTGTTGATGAGGCTATCAGCAAAGAATGGAAGTCTGTTGAACTTCTGACTCCTGAAGAAAGAGCGACAAAAGAAAAAGATGCTCTGGACGCGTTAGCCGCTAGACTCCATGCTCTTAGAGGAAAGGGGATCCCCAGGCGTCCACCCCCGGACAGCGCTTCGGAAAGGCTTCCATCCCCGCACAGCAGTTTCCACAGCTCTCCAAGGTCTGACTCAGGGATTCTAGACTAAGTACTGTAAGTCTTGCCCTATCCTCGCATTTCTCACTCAGTTTTTCACCACGGTTGATCATCTTATGTTTGATGACGTCACCTCTCAAATTGACTCTCTGTTCTTTCTTCCTGATCATCTTGATTTGAAAACAATCTTGTTGACCGTCTTCCTTGGATCCATCAAAAAAACCAGTAGTCCCCTCTTAAGAAAGGTCTTTTGAAGATAATAATTATAAAAATGATTCCGAAAAAATTTACTCCCACTTTTTTTTTTTTTTTTTTTTTTTTTTTTTTTTTTTTTTAAGAAAAAAAAAAAAAAAATTTTTTTTTTTTTTTTTTTTTTTTTTTTTTTTTTTTTTTTTTTTTTTTGTGTGTCACTTGGACTGGAAATTACCATACATACTTCTTTCAGTTCCAATGCTTTTTTTTTTCCTTTTAATCAGTGACCCTTAAAATAAATGCCTTACATAATCTGGAATGTTTTAGTCATGTGATATATTTAAAGAATTAAAAGTTCTGCAAGGTCAGATCTTCAAAAAAATAATGAAATAAAAATAAAAGCCTTATATCCACAACACAAAAATTCATAATATCCTAGTGCCATTTTACATCCTTTTTTTTTTTTCTTTCAAATTGGATTACCATTCTGCCTTCATGTTCAAGAGTCGGGAAAAACAGAGAATGAGTTTTCTCAAATTACCTCAAATGTAGGGGAGTAGAATGGGATTTTTTTTTTTTTTTTTGAAGCACATTGCAATTTCAGTGTCAGTATGGTGCACCTGAGCATTGGCATACTATTGCCACATTACAAGGCCCGCTGAACCATAGCTCGACTTCAAGCCTGCAAGGCAGATAGCTAACTGATGCTGGCTTTGGGCCTTTGAGATACTACTATACTTTAGCCGGACTTACATTTACCTGCAGGTTGAAACACTGAAGATGATCCAGCCAATCAATGACAACCAACCTTCTCACTTTTGTAGGTCCATACATTTCGCCTTACTATCCTACAACTTTTCAGATCATAGCAAGGCCTATCATGTCTCTATTTTGCAAAAGCACTCATTCACCCTTGTTTCGTTTCTTACTGAATTAAATACTCTGTCACATAAACCCTCATAGATTCAAATCAATCTTTTTAAACCCTCCTACCCTTCTTCGGTCTCGGTCCCCCAATCTTGACAACAGTCTTATCCCTAACCGCACGTAGAATTTCTCGAATCCTAGTTCCTGCTTTCGTACTACGTAGTTATGAACACCTTAATATAATGGTCTGAACCATGTTAATATTCGTTGCGCTAAACCATCATCTAATTAACATAATTTACATATAGGATAGAAACAGACTGGTGTATACAAAAATCATGGATGAATTACTAATCTCAAGTTAAGACTAGAATGAGAACTTTCTAGACTTGAACCAGACCAGATTAGTAGATGGCTAGAAATAATTGAGAAATAAGCTGGAAGTATTTTTTGTGAGTCAGCCAGAGAAGAATGGATAAGTAATTCATCCTCTCAATCTATATTGAATCCAAACAGTCCTGAATAATGAAGAAAGGACTATTTGGATTCTATGGCGGACTGGACAGATATACTATATTGGAGAGCTCCCGGGTCTAAGTTAGGTTTATACTTGGGCAAGAGAACTGTACAACATACAATTGTAGTATCAAGAATCAGAAGAAAAATAAAGATAACCAATACAAGATAAATCATGTGACATAGTAACATTTTTGAGTGTTTCCTTTTGTATACTCGCATAGAGTAAATGTTTGTATAAATCGTATTGTGTTTCAGTCATGTTTCCTTTTTCCTCACTCACTTCTTCTCGCTTATTTTCATCTATTCCATCTCATTTGTGATTATTCTTTTTGCCACCTTCAGGTGTGTATTCATTTAGTTTTTGTTGTTGATTTAAATCTGTTATCGCAAGTCTCAGGTGAGTCTATCCCTCTCTCTCTCTCTCCTCTCTTTCTCCGCGCCAGTCGCGGGTCAGTCGGGTCGGAACAACAAAGATGACCAGACTGTCCCTCGCTAGTCAGGCGCGGTAGATGTACTCCTCCAGTAGGTTTAACCTAACCTAACCCGCGTTAGGCTTCGGCTAAGCTGTGTATCCTACATATGGTCGTAACAATTTAAATCCAACAAAAACCACTCAAGCTTGCACCCGCGCTTCGGCCACTATCTTGGCATATCTTTAACCCCTTTTACCTTAACGGCTTAGGCCTTATACGAAACCTGCAGCACCCATCAAACTCGACACGAAAGCGTCGCTTCCGTTCCCAAATCCGTTACTATCTCTAATTCTCTTCGAAGACCTTCTTTGACCGCTTGTTTTGTGACATCTATTCATTCAGTCTTCGTTGGCACAGATGATGTTGATGTACCAAGGAGAGCACCGATACCTGAGAAATCCGGGTCCGGAACATGTGACACCAACTCTCGGCTCTTGGCAAACATCGCCAGAGTAGCTTGGGTAGCTGCTTCGTACTCTTGACGTTTACCGCATTTGAACCCCACTGAGTTGTTGGGCACTGGGGGCCGCCCACATCGGGTGTCAGGTGCCGGGATGTCACATGACTGCGGCACGGCCCAGGGATAAGAAGTTCTAGGCCGGTCGGCGAGCAGGCTCTCCATCTTCACTGTTGTTCCTGCTCACTCTCCGTCCCAAGAATTTACTGAACCCGATACGGCTTACTATAGGTACATGAGATATATCTTCACTGTTGTTCCTGCTCACTCTCCGTCCTGAGAACTTCCTGAACCCGATACGGCTTACTATATGATTCAGCTGTGACTCGTGCAACGACGGCACCAGCCATCGGGAATGCCTTTTGATAATCTGTGTTTCCTGGCCAGCTCTCGGGGAGATGTGCAAGTGGGGTATGGGTTGTTGAGGTATACAGGGGATTACAGAATGTGATTCTCGCAGGGTTTCAGTGCGTCGAAGATGCGGGAAGAAGCTGCTTGCTATTTGTATTGCAGAGGAGGGGCGGGCTTTATATACCCGTGAGAGAGTCACCAAGGACTGGATATATGTCACCGCCAGCAAAAATTACTCGGACAAGGCTGTCCGAGGTGTTCTCGGACAGTGAAGTCCGAGTTGATCTCAGACTGTGGTTGACCGAGATTTTCTCATCTTGGTCAGTGGTAGTCCGAGCACACCGAGATGAGAAAATCTCGGTCAACCACAGTCCGAGATCAACTCGGACTTCACTGTCCGAGAACACCTCGGACAGCCTTGTCCGAGTAATTTTTGCTGGCGGTGTGTAGGTCCTTGGTTCTTTAGATACAACGTACTGTAGTTTCAGAAAAGTTTGTCATCAGCCCCTCGAGAGTTGTTGGGAGATGGTCCATGTGCAGGGCCATCCCAGACATTCTGCAGGGAATGGTGGCGCCGGGTCATCCCTTCATCCTCCCCTCTCCTTCGACTTCCTTCCACAACCCTTTCGACACATTGGCCCCAACTCTCCCTCACCACTTCCTTCCCATCCATTCACCTTAACCTCTCCATTTACAAATCTACCACTGTGAGTAAGTATCAACAAGCTGAATATTGTTTATCAATATATGGTCAGTAAGTTGTCTTGCCATTTAATCACTTTTTCTTACAATTTACAATTGAGCTTAGTTTAAATCAATCCAAGTGTCAGCCTTGAGGACTACCTAGTAGTCCCACAGGCTAGAAAACAATATGATTACATATAGTAACCATATGTAATCCAATAAAAGAACACATGTAAAAACAAAATGTACATGAATGAAGTAACACTGTATAGATGTAACACATCAAGTTACATATGAGGGACATATGCAATATATAAAGTTACACATGGTGAAAACATGTAACATAGAAGGTTACATATGATGAACCTATGTAATGTATCGAGTACATATGTAACAATAAATAATCACAACTCAGGCTCAGTGTCAAGAGCCATTAACAGGTACACTTACAGTGTGGCCTATGTATTAGTCCTTGTAACTAGTACAAGAACCACAACTCAGCCCAGCATGACCAGAGCTAAAGAGCTGGACTATGATATCCTTGTATTGAGGGATCAAAGGAAGAACAGGTATATAAACCCTGCCTCCTTGAGCAAGAAGCTCTTTTGTCTCCTCAACCTTTTTACCACACACCAAATTGAATAACACACAATTGGGGATATATCTCATAGAATATCAGCTCAAGAGTGTACCATTCATTAGGTGAAAAAGTAACCAGGCCAGGCTAGTAGCAGCCTTTCTTGCTATAACCTTCACTAGTTGGGAACTAGCTGTGAAGTAGAGATAAAGCACTCAGATTAGAGGAAGTCATAAGGGTAGACTTTAATACAAACCTCTAATCTTCTACAAGGTCACTCTATTCAAAGAGCCCTTCAAAAATATCTACAAGGAAGCCTATTCAAAGGCCCCTTCAAAAATAGTTCCCTGGTCTCAAACCCTCTTCTCAGAGGTCAATTAACTGGAGTCTGTACTTGTTTACCACAGTACAGACCCATTCAGACATCTGTCTCAACTTGTCATAGTGAAGAGGAAGGCCCAAAAGAAGCCTTCCCCTCACACCAAGAATCATTCTAATTGAAACTGATGTGATGGTCTTTTTCTTTCATAGTTCAAAGGATGAATGGGATAAGTTAGCAAAATGGGGAGTCAGGAATACATTGTTTTCAAATAATGTTCAATGGTTGATACAAGTTCCCAGGTTATATGATGTTTATAAAAGAAGTGGATCAGTTGATTCTTTTTCTGAAATTATCACAAGTTCAGTAAACTTCTTCTATCACTTTAATTATTGATTGAGTGCTTTCATCAAAACTGATGATTGAAATAATAGATGTTTTTGAGGTTCTTTTTGAGGTCACACATGATCCTACTAGGTATCCCAAACTTCATGTGTTTCTTCAAAGAGTTGTAGGATTTGATTGTGTTGATGATGAACTGAAAACCAAAAAGAGGTAAGAAAGAATCCAATTCCTGATAGAAAAGCAAAGTTCAAAACTGGATCTAATCAACAAAATTCATAAACAAAAAGAAAGGATTTATTGAAAATATCCATTACCAAAAGACTGGTGTACAGATCAAAGTCCACCATACTCATATTGGATATATTGGTTATACTCAAATTTTGCATCATAAAATAATTGGAGAGAAGAAAGAAGCTCTCAATTCCTTCTAGAAATACCTGATTCAAAAAAACTTCATGTGCTCTTTCAAACATCATCCTGTCCATATGAAGGTGACTGATCAACAAGAGCACATGGTATCATGTTTGAAATCACCTCAGAATCCCTCTCAAATCCAGTGCCTTAGTGTCTGGGGGGTGGTGGCCCAAGGGCTCAAGCCCACCCTTGTTACTCATGTCCATTCAATACAAGTCACTGATCCATGTTCATCATGATGTCAGTACAATTGTGACAGGCATACAGTACATACCTTTCAGCACATGGTGCATTGAGCAAAAAGAAAAGGAAGTTACTTTGCATAAAGGGAAGGCTCATGTGCTGGCTCTGGGTGAAAAATGAGAACAATCAGAGAACTAAAGAAGGTCTTTGTCTTCTCTTGTCAACAAGTCACCTTGATATGGACAGGGTGCATAGACCTCATTTTTGGTTTTTTGTTTCTTATCCATAAATGTTGAAAATTTTGTAGGTTCATCAGTTGAATTGTTGGTGATAGAGGTTATTGAAAGTGAATCAGATTGGAATGGATTTATTCCTTTAAATGGTGCAGATTGGTTGTGAGGTCAAGGATTAGGCAAATTGGAATCAAAATCAATGGTAAGCATGCTGGAGGAGGAATTCATTATTGTTCATTTTTTAATTTTTCAGGTTGGAGATGGAAAGTGATCAAAACAGTTTGAGTCCAGTTTGAATCTGAACTTGGTCTCTGTCTGTCTCAATTTTTTTTCCATCTCTTGATTTTAATTTCCAATTCCAATTCTGTTTCCATTTCAATTTTAGACTCAGTCTATTTTGATACACATTGGTTTATAATATTCAGCATTAAAACATTCATATATGCCAAACATACAGTCATGTAACTGAGATGGTGTGTATAGAGTTTATTGAAACAAACTTTAGTACCAACCAATGTTGATACATACAGAGTTTGCTTTAGTCACTGGTTTTCAGGTTGACTTGAGTTTCATTTTATTCACCCACCATGACACTGTTTTTTGTACAAGTGAATTTAAAATGTTTTATTCTTTTGTGATATATTGATAAATTAGATTATGTAAGCAGTCACATTACAATATCAATGTACATTCAATTAATGATTGTTGAATAAATAATACAAGATTTGAATTATCACATTTAAACTTTGAGAAGTTTGGGGTGTGAGAGAAGTTCAGGAAAGGACACAGGTTGAACCCATATGATGCTATTCAAGTCAATTAACTGGTACCCTAAAAATCATAATCAGTCCATTACCTCTACTACTCACAGGGTTCATCATATCATTTTTATTATCTGAATTTTTGTTTTCTTCTTTTAATATTAATTTTAATGATGTTCTTTTTTCTTTTAATTCTACTTCTTGTTTTGTTCTTTTTACTCTTTCTTCTAACCAACCAGATCCCTAAAAAAAAAAGTATAAATTAGATTTTCTACCAATCAACAAAAAAAAACTTGTGTGTTCTTCAAGAGATTTTATTAAATTATCAACTTGTTCAGATTTAGATAAAGATGAAGCTTCTAATTTTTTTTTGAATCATTGATTTCTCTTAATCTAATTAAAATTTGATTTTGAATCATTTGACAATGATTTTGATTTTTTCTTAATTTTCTTTGAGAATTTGTAATTTTTAATTTTTTTTCAATTGAATCACTTTCAACATTTAAAACTACTTGATTCACTTCTATCTTAATAGGTCTTAATTTATTCTTCATTTAAAATAATTCTCAAGTGCATTTATATCATAACCAATTAAAGAATGATTTTCAACATTTGATGTTCTTTTAATTCTCCATAACCTTCTACAATTTCTTTTATATCTTCTTCTTGAATTTTTATATCTCTTTGTTCATTTTAAACAATATTTAGCTTGTTGATCCTTACTCAGATGGGTAGATTTGTAAATGGAGAGGTTAAGGTGAATGGATGGGAAGGAAGTGGTGAGGGAGAGTTGGGGCCAATGTGTTGAAAGGGTTGTGGAAGGAAGTTGAAGGAGAGGGGAGGGTGAAGGGATGACCCAGCACCACTATTCCCTGCAGGATGTCTGGGATGGCCCTGCACACAGACCATTTCCCAAAAACTCTTGAGGAACTGAGGAGAAACTTTTCTGAAACTACAATAAGGTCTGCTGAGGACCTGATATAAGAAATATACAAGAGGAGACTACAGATCTGGATCTGGTATGTGCAGATCCAGGGCTTTCAGGTATTCCAGATTTGGCCCCACACAGGGCCAGATTCGGTACAGCTGATCAAATAAGGTACAAGATATACATTAGGGAATCACATGGACTAGAACAACTGTACATACCATAAGATTTTAAGACCTGGGGTATCAGGTTTTAGTACAAGTTAGTTCTTGTAGAAAAACTAGCTAGCTAAGATAAGGCTATGAAAAGCCAGAGAAAGATGCCAACCTGCACACACATGTCAGGGAATGGAAGAATAGAGGAGGTTAGGTAAAAGTTAAAAACCAAAATAACTACACAGGAAACAAGTCATTAGTGAAGTAAAGTTGAGTATAGAGATTGTTAAGCTTTGAGTAAAAACACTTACAGATTTTTTCCAATGGGGAAAGAATCTGTAGCAGAGACAGAAGAGAGTCATATATATAAACAGAAACATCAAGTCACATTTCAACTTATTCCCTATTGTACAAAATACTGATAAGTTCAGCTTGAGCCCTCACACTATAGGCTTGAACCTGGAATGATCAGGATGGAATATGGTCAAGCCTTTTAGTGTGTCCCCTATTTCTCAAGTGTAATAGCTTATTCCCTTCCTCAAGTATATACATGTATATACTTATTCCAGCACACCATCTCAAGCACAGAGTACTCATTCCAAATCAAGCACACATGCTTATTCCCTCTCTCAAGTGTGAAAATGTATTCCCATATAAAAACTGATGATGCTTACATTGTATTATACTGCTACATGATCCTGAAGGCCTTGACAGCTTTTACTATGACACATATACATAGAACTACTAGGATATCTTTATATGCAGTGAATCTATAAGTTTTGCTCCACCTGGCCCGGAGCTCCCATCCCTCATCCACTTTTGACAGGAGTTCCAAATCAGGCCAGAGGTGAGTGAAACAAGAAAGAAGCAAGTTAGCTTACCTAACTGCTCTTCATGGGTGAGAGTGAGAAGGGTGTTGTTGGAGGTAGAGCAAATGAGAAGGGAATAGATTGTACATTTACTGGACTGGCATGGAATAGGGTCAGAAGAGAGATCAAGTGAGGGGTGCATAGCACCAAAAGACCTAGGTGGGTATTGAGATTGGTTTGGCTCAATGGCTCTGTTGGAGTGGCTGTAATGGGGCCCAAAGCAATCAATGGCCTGAGGAGAGGCAAAGTCTGGGGAAGATGCTGAAGAGGGGGGAGGAACAGAAGCAGGGCTAGCAGTGGGTAAGACATTGTCCAGCATGAGAGTAGGGCATGTTTCTGTGGATGGTGGAGGTGATCCTTTTTGGCTATAAGACTGCCACAAGCCTGGGTTCAGTGCTGGCTGGATGATGAAGGCAAGAGAGGGGAGGAGCATGTGGAAGGGAATGGTAGACAATGAGCTAGGCCTGATGGAAAGTCAGAGACAGATTGATCTACTGGTATAGATGATGGTCAGGCTTAGCCCTGGCATTGGTTCATGCAATCAATCCAAGCAACAAAGGCTGGCACTCACTGAGATTTCATTGTAGCCAATGTTTTTATGGGTCATTGTCATTGGCATCATTGGTGAAAGACTCAATTCAAGTTGAGAGTAGAGGGGCAAGCTGGAAAATCTTATAGCATCCACAGTCATTGCACTAAACCCCCTCATTGCCACACCAGGTCTACACCTATGCCATGATGCCCAGACTGCCCTTAACTTCTTCCTTGATGCCCACCCATCCCATTGCATTGCCCTTGTCAGCCCTGAGCACCAAAGTGCCATGTGCTAACAAGGACAATTACAACTCATACTCAGTTTCAAGAGTATAAAAACAATACTGTACTTAAAAACTGAGGATTATTATTACAGAAATGGAATCTACATGTAATATTACATATAGTTACATATTACAGGAAACACTGAAAAGACATAAGTCATACAGTAAATCATGTGTAAATATGTTACAAAGCGCATACACTTATAATGAGTAAGTAATAAGTGTAATATTATTTTAGATTTGGATTCTACGGACCAAATAACCCATAGTCTTATTTTAGAGTTAAGTGATAACTCTATTAATTAATTAAGTTCATATATAATCCATATATTTCAAAGAAATGTACTGTAGAACTTCAATACAGCGTAGCTAGTGTAGTTTTAGAGTTACAGTCAAAATGATGACAGTTTTATTAATCAAACACGTGATTCACACCGAGGAAATGTCACCAAATATACTGTAGCTGTAATATTGACATGTGTAATACAGTACAGTAGATCATAGACAGATCCTTGAGTAATACAAATAATTTACATGTAGTTGAATCAGTGACAGATCATATATCTAATATGTAATTAATCCACGAGGGTGACAAACACATGCATGTGAACCTTTCACACACTGTACAGTAGTTCAATTAAGATTTTACACACAGTACATACAAATTTGACATGGGAAATAGCTTAAATACAAAATAATCACAAGGAAGCTAATCTAGCTTGTCAACAAATACACTACAGAGGTGTATTCTATCCTTGGCCTCAAGTAATAAAAGATGTATTAATTAACCAAACAAGATAAATCAATATTCTCTATTCAATCACTACTGTAATCATGAAATAATGGAATCAAATGTACTCTACAATGAGAAAGTCCTTAGATTTAATTGAAAACTCAAAATTGTGAGTACCTTCCAGGCCTCAGCACACCTATAAAAGGTCACCCCTCTGCTCGTGGAAATAACCCATCATCATTATAACACTTCACATCAGAAATACCTATACCAAATAATATATTTTATAACATATTCCTATTTTATTCTAAGGAATCATTAGTAGAGTTGTATGTTTCATTTCTAGAAGTTAAATTTCATGGTCAACCTTCTTTCTCTGAGTTATTTGATCAATTTCTTGCTTTATTACATATACTAGAACTCTATCCCATCAAATTTCTCTAAAAATTTCAATGAATCTTCCCTCTAGAAGTAAAAGAAGAGTCAGTTGATTTGTCATCCATTTTCTATATCACTTTAGATGTGTTTCTGGATCAAGTACTAACTACTTGGACACTCTATAACTTTATATATTCCATTTTGGGTTAATCAATCCCTGTTACACAATTGTTGTATACTGAAATCTCACCATAGAGTGATTGCCACAGCCAATAAGAGTCAGTGAAGAGAAGTACAAGCATATTTTGACTTCTAGTTAAAGCCTGATATATTCAGATAAGGCTTAACAATTATTATTGTGAACATATCCACATAAAATAAAATAACTACCTTAGTAGCTAGCCAGAATTTTGTGATTTATACACTTTTCTTTAGAGCTAGGCTGACAGCCCTAATCTGGTGTCCAGCTCATGTAGGCATAGAAGGCAACAAACAAGTGGACAAGGCAGATAAACAAGCCATGGAAATTGCCCCACCAACCCCAGCCCTACCCATCAGCTATGCAGTGATCTGGCAGTGTGTAAAACAAAAACTTCAACAAACCCAATTCACAACTCCCACACCTGACACTCTACCGTGACTAAGATGCACTTTCATCCAAATCAAGATAAGGTGGGCCCTCTATGCCCTTCCCAGACCCAAAGCCTCAGCCATTGTGCAACTAAGGGTGGACCACTTGCCCCTCAACCCATACCTCCACCACATCAAAGCAGTTGACTCCCCCAGCTGCAATGTCTGCAAACAACCTGAAACTACTGAGCACTACCTTCTGATCTGTAGGAAATACAGGGGCATCCAACAAGACCTCTGTTGGTTGTAGGTGTTTGATCAGGATGTGACAAAAGAAGATGTGTGGGAAAATGGTTGTTGTCCTGTCTATGTTTTTGTTTTTATTTTCCCTTTTTGCTTATGTAGATCTCTACTCTTTGTCACCATGTTACTCCTTCACTGCTTTGGGTAACATTCAAGTAGACTCTATCTCTTAGCACTTACAGTATATATAGTCCTGTGGGTTTGCACCAAAATTTGAACCTCATCTGTTTGAATTCTTCTCTTTCATACAACAAGCTAACTAACTCATGGTGTGCTTGTTCTATGGTGCATAACTCACAACCTCACCAAAGAACTTGTGAGCCTCAAACCTCTCTGGACATCCCACCACATCACTGCCAAGAAAATTGAATCACATAGAGGCATGCTATGTCACATAGCAGGCCAAGATGCGATGCAATAGGTCTATTTTCCAAGGTAGGGACCTTGAAAAATGGTCCATAGTATCACATGAAGACATGCTATGTGACATAGCAAACTTCCATGCGATGAAAATATATTGGCAGTGCATCCTCACCAACCCTAGGGCATACACTGGTAGCAATTAGGTGTTGCTTACAGTGCAAGCACCAGTGTAGGGCTTGCATGTTGCTTGAACTGTTGCACACACTGTCACTTGCACTGTTGCTTGCACTGTCAAGCTGTCACTTGTCAATGACAAGTGACAAATCTGGGGCCATACCACAATACACTTACTGGTTCATACCTGAGAAAAGAGGAAGTGCAGCAGTGGCAACAATGGAAGCAAGAACTAAAGTTGCCTATGGCCTGACAAGAGGCATATCAAAATATGAGATGGAAGTCATGGGGCTAAGAATAGTCATAGCTTCATTCAAGGAGGTTATAAAAGAGATGCCAGATGCATACCAGTCTCACAATATTTTGTGACAATCAAGCGACTCTGAACCTATTAGCCCAGCCATTTCAACTGAAGCCACTCCAATACTTGATAAAAAATATACATCTGTTAGCACAACAGATCCCAAGATGCTACCCCTTAACCTTGTACAAAACACCAGGACACAAGGGGATAGGACTGAATGAGAAAGTGGATGAGGGAGTGAAACAAGCAGCAACTTCAGATGATGAGCAAGTAAATCTGCCCATGGGATTAGGAGGATTGCTTCAACAGGCCAAGACTGTTTCAAGAAAAAGTGAGTTTTATCTATTGCACCCTTCAAAATGCAGAACAAAAAGATAGCTAATGCATTTGATGATTTAGAAAAAGGGCAAGCATCTGTGGTGTTCCAACTAACATCCAGCCATTGCCCCTTATGGAAAAATCTTCACAAGATTAGAGCAGAACCAGGTTTGAAATGCAATACATGTAAGGTAACAGAAGCCCCTACACATTCTGTATTGAAGTTCTACAGTACATATCTTTGAAATATATTGTTTACAATATTATTTATTTAGATATTAGAATTATCACTTGACTCTAAAATGAGACTATAGGTTATTTATCTCATAGAATTTGAATCTGAATTAATATTACACTTATTACTTATCCTTTGTAAGTGTACATGTTTGTGTAACATGTTTACACATAGTTTACAGTATGAACTGTGTTCTTTCTGTGGGTATTGTAATTAGTAACTATAGGTTATTTTACATGTACTTTCCATTACTGGAACAATAACACATAGTTTACATATGTCTAACATATTCACTAGTTAATGTAACATGTTTTTGCTCATGTTACAGTACAAATTACAACTCTTCTGTCTGAGCTGTAATATGTAACTATATGTAATATACTGTGTAGTCCTCATTTCTGTAATAATAATCCTCAGTTGTTAAGTACAGTATTGTGTTTATACTCTTAAAAATGAGTATGAGTTGTAATTATCCTTGTTAGTCCATGGCACTTGGGTGCTCAGGCCTGACAAAATAATGTAACATTATGTTTTACAATATTTATATATAAAATTCTGCAATTTTTATTGCTTTCCACATTGGTCAAAAAATAAAAAATAAAAATAAACTTGAAGAAAAAATTTACAGCACAATCAGCAGTTCTGGACTTGGGCAGGTCCAGGATTCAGCTGAATCCTGAACCTGCTCAAGGCCATATTTTTGAAGACTCAGGCAGGTCCAAGATTCAGCTGAATCCTGAACCTGCCCAAGTCCATAAGTTTGAAGACTTGGACAGGTCCACACTGATTGAATAGAGGACAACCATAGAACCCAGTGTATGTTGCATAGTAATATCATATAAATTACTCAACCATGTAGTGGAAGGTCAGAGAACCTGCTGCAGAATTAACCTAGAATTGCAGTTGCACCACTCAAAAGGCTTCAGGTAGTTGATGTACTTTATGCAGCTCATGCATCTCCCCCCCACCCATGCTGGATTTGATGGTGGAGCCACATTTCTAATAGAAACCATAGACATCAACCAGGTGCCCTGGGCAATCAGTGACAAGTAAATGGGGGCTGTGGCTGTTGCTTTAGAAAATGGCTGGTAATATTACTTTGGGTGATGAGAGGCCTTTCCCCATTGAACTTGATTGTGGAGGTATGACAGGGACAAGCATAAAGAGACATTTGTTGCTGAGGAAGTCTGTTGGGAGTGTAGTGGAGATAGTCAATGGTTGGACTTGCCTTCAATTGCACATAGTCATTGTTGGTTGGATCATGTGTTTAATTAGATATGTATATTATGGCATAAAGATGTAGGATTTACTGGAGAAAATCATGATATGATTACGTACCTGCATTGTGACTTGAGTGGGCAGATTTTAAGGCAAGTGTCCCAAGTGTACACACCAAAGATATACAGTGTTAATTAAAAAAAAATCAGGTTATGACTGGCTTTGAGCCAGAATAAAGGCTGTTTTGGACTTTGCTGACATTGCTACAAGATATGCATGTTGCTGGTATGAGTAGCACTAGTATGGTCCATGAAAAACATGTCATGTAAGTTTGACATGACCCAGGGTGCGGGGATTTTTTCTGTTTTTTACAGGACCGCACAACCTGTATGCACTTCATGACCCCGATTTGCCCGGCGTGGACTTAATTGCTACATACCAGTGTGATGAGAGCAAGTAGCATCACTCGTTATAGTAATATGATTATGATCTTTATAGCACCGAACCCCGTTCCAGTACTAGAGGGTACTAGAACGTTTTGCTCCCGAATCGAAAATTCAATCAAATTTCCTCAACCGAATAAAATCAATTCTCAAAAACCTCAAGAAAAAAAAAGAAAACCGAAAAAAAAAGGACGAGGACGTTCATGGCTAAACTGACCGCGACAGAATACGATGCTTTATCAGCAGATGAAAAGAAGGCACACGATAAAGCTGAAGCGCAACGAGAGTTAGAAGAACAAAGTCGTGGGTGAATTTTTTGTCACACTCCGATAAGCAATTTTTTTCGAAATTAACGCCTATGCATTCTTATAACTATTATACAATCAGAATTACCTTACACATGGAAACAAACTTTACAGGATGTGACACTCGTAGTTCCAGTTCCTCAAGGCTCTAAAGCTAAAGAATTAACTGTGGAGATCAAAAAGAATAGGCTTAAAGTAGGATTGAAGGGCAAGGAACCGATCATGGAAGGACAACTTTGTAAGGATATCAAAGAAGAAGACTCAACCTGGACGCTTGGTTTGTGTTTTTTTTTTTTTTTTTTTTAGTTCAATCGTAGCCCTTACCTAGTTTGACTTTACCCGCATACTGATGTTCAGCTGTTTATTGAATAAAATCGAATCAATCAAAAAAAAAAAAAAATCCTAGACGAGCAAAAAGAAATCAATATTCACCTCGAGAAAGTCAATCAGATGACATGGTGGGAAAATGTCTTGACTCATCATCCAAAGATCGATACAACAAAGATTAACCCCGAGAACAGTAAATTAAGTGAGCTAGATGGCGAAACACGGGCGATGGTAGAAAAAATGATGGTGAGACCATCTCAGTGACCGTACATCCTTCAATACATCACCAGATTTTGCTAATCATCTCCCTTTAGTTCGATAACCAACAGAAACAACTCGGAAAACCCACATCAGACGAGCAGAAAAAGCTAGAGGTTCGTTTAAATAGCTCTTTTTCGGAACGCACTGTAGCATATTTCGGCTGATACTTGTTGCGCTCTATCTCAAATGACAGATGTTAGAAAAGTTCAAAGCAGCTCACCCTGAAATGGACTTTTCAAATGCTAAAATCAGTTAAGCTGAGTACAGAGTGTGGTCTTACGGTGTGAACGGAAGCGGGTATATCTTTCATTGGGCGGGAAAAGGAATCGTACATATGCTCTAGCGCCAGTTTTAAGGGTTGTTGTAAAATCTGATTTTGTATACGGCTTATGAGTGTCCGCGTAGGAGCTGTAGTCAATCATGTCTCAATTTGGTTTGCTGACCATAATTCAGAAACTATGAATGGGACTATCTATGATAGGCTTTGGATACTCGGACTCGAGAGTCAATCACAGCAGTGTTCATTTTGGTGGACCCTTTCTCAAATGATAGACATCTATAGCAGTGTGCATAAGTTGCCTGTTCTCAAACAAATCATGATAAAAATGTTGGACCAGACATAATTCTAAGCATTTTAGGAAAATATACCATAAAATTCCAACAATCACTTCAGAAATGTGTCGTCCCGGAGATCGATTTTTTCAATCGAATTTGATCTTCTTTGCTGATATTTTCATGAAAGATCGTCAAATCAGATTAGGCAAGCGTAACCACTAAAACAGAGTTGTTCATTTACCTTTGACCGTGGGATCAATGTCCTTCCAATGGTCTCCGTATGCAGCATGCTGGCAAGGCGGAATAGAGAACGTCAAGACCACTGTATTTGAGTGAGAGAAAGTGTTAAGTGCTTACAGTTTTCTTCTTGATTTGTCCACCCCATTGCTTTAAATCCTCGGGTACTGTCTGCGTAGTTTCAACAGTGGTATCAAACCACACGCGAATTAGTTCGACGTGAAATATTCAATCAACTGACCTGATTCGCATCCTTTAGTACCCTCATTAGTTCACCCGCGTGGACTTTATCATCATCTGTGAAATATGTGATACTTTTTCCTGTACGACCAGCCCGACCAGTCCTTCCTATCCGATGGATGTAGTCCTCGATCGTCAACGGAAATGTGACATTTATGACCACCTGTTAAAGTAATGTAAGCCTAATCGATAACAGCCACGATCCAATTGATGGGGGAAAAAAACAAAAGAACAATCGAGGCCGAGGAATCGGAGCTAACCTCGACTTTGGGAATGTCAAGACCTCTTGCAGCAACATCTAAATAGATTAGTTCAGTCAGCATGAGCTTCCGAGGATAGAAGTATTGACTGAAAGATGTACCTGTTGCAACAAGTATTGTTGCCTCCCCCGACTTGAAATCTTCCAAGGACTTCGTTCGCTTGTCCTGTGACATGTCTCCTTCGATACAACAAGCAGAAAAACCTTTTCGAAGTAAAAATTGATGCAAACGTTGTGCTTCCTTTTTGTACAAGGCGAAAACGATGATTTTATCTTTGGCCAAATTGAATGTCTTTGATTGACCTAGGTGAGTGAGCGTGCTGAGTAGTTTAAACTCTTTTCCCCTCGTTTCTTTCAAGACTTCGACCGTTTGTTCTACACTTCCGGAGGCTGAAAGTTGATCATCGCCGACAAGAATACGAACCGGGTTATGCATGAAATCTGATGCGAGGCGTCTTACTGACAATGGCCAAGTGGCGGAAAACATAGCAGTCAAGCGCGTTGGATTACCTGCCTCTGCTTTAGAAGGTCGACATAGATTAATGATGGCTCGGATGTCGTTTTCGAATCCCTTGTATAAGGTAACCGGCCAGCTACTTTCAGTTCGAACTCCTGCGCAATCAAGGTCTCAGGAGAAAAAGCAACAAACCTTGTCTAGCATCCTGTCGGCCTCATCTAACACGAGCCAGCTAACGTTGTTTAACTTGAGGTGTCCCTCGTTAGCCAAATCGAGCAATCTTCCAGGTGTTCCAGCAACAACTCTTACACCGGCTTCTGGTCGTAGCGCTTTTCTTTGCGTGTTTTTATCAACTCCACCGTAGACGCATAAAGTTTGGATAGGGGGTGTCATCAGTTGTCCGAGTTCTGACAAAGTAGACTCTGTTTGCATAGCAAGTTCACGCGTAGGTGCAATGACTAAGACACTGATCACTGGTGGACCCTTTTGTAGACCAGAAGTCGAGAGAATATGTTCGAAAGCTGGAATTCCGAAAGCCAAGGTTTTGCCAGATCTAAAACCTTATGTATGTTAGCTCAAGACTAATATGATTTTTTACGATTGAATTGAATTACTGACCCGGTTTCTGCGATGCCAACGACGTCTCGCTTTGCCATCAATACCGGCCAGACAGCAGATTGAATCGGACTGGGTTTCTGAAATTTCAAAAAAGCCTTTTCTAATGGACTCGTGACCCTCACACAATCAAATGCAAGGATGGGTGGTAGTTCGGTGAGAATTCCAATGGGCTCATAAGTGATTTTATTGGTAAGAATAAAATTTTCTAGTTCTGCGGGAGTCGGGGCAGTTGTGGATGGCCTTAGGCGAGGGGCTTTGAGGTCAGAATGCGACTGCCTCCCATTTGAACTGGTTCCGACATCTGAATTGGCCAATTGACTAGCGTTCTTGCGCGCCTTGTCTGAAACAGAATGGTCACATTTCCATGCCCAGTCAGTCCTGCTTCTGTTCATTCTGGGGCTGAAGGGCTCGGTTGTTGTCAAAGGTTGACCTATGAGATAGTGAATCAACAACCTTTTTTGCGCTTCTTTTCGGTAGAAGGTGAAACACTTTCATCAACAAGCGTCGCTCCCACTTCAAGTTTGTTTTGTGGAATGGCGGTAGGTTGGCACTGATCCACGGCAACAGTATCGGGCTGCAGGCTGGGTGCGCCATCTGCTTTCACGTTTGGAGAAGTCCTCGGCTGATCGCAAGTTGTTGACTTCTCCATGACGCCGTTCTGCTTCTCCCTCTTCCGCTTTTTCTTAGCTTCACCTTCATTCAACGGTGCCAACGGTTGAGAGACAGGTTCCTTGATGGTTGAAAGGACTTCTCCCGGTGACTGTTTTCCATTAGTTGACTGTTCTGAGACAGCTGCCGACTCGTTCTTCCGCTTTTTCTTCTTTTTGCGGATTTCTTTTTCAGACAGACTTCCTTCTGGCGCAATGTTCTCCCGGACTGGTGAACCAGTCTTCACTCCGGGTGGAGGTCCGCCATGAGTAGAATCAGTTGGACGCTTGTCGGCATTTGTTGAGGGAAGGATGTTAGCCGATGCTTTATTTCTTTTTCGTTTCTTTCCTTTGGCTCCCTGATCGACTGATGAAGATTGTTGCATATTGGATTGTCGGACTAATGAGTTGGCTTTTGAATTGTCAGGTGAAACGTCAACAAAGAAAACTGGCGCTTCGCTGGTGTCCGCGGAGCCTGACTGAATTTTCTTCTTCTTTTTCTTTTTCGGTTTCGAGGACTCTGATGACTTTTCGGATTGACCTTTTTTTGCCTTATTTTTTCTTTTGCCAGACTTTTTCGGTTGCAGATCAGTTTGATCACAATTCAAGGAAACAAAATCGGCGTCGGTATCAAGTTTCTGGGAATTCTTCATTACAGGCACATCGATCAAGCAGTGTTCGACAAATTGGATGGATAAATTGGCCAACAAGTCTTAAGATTGGTCGAAAAAGTTTTGAGCTGACAACAAAATGGGTGTGGACATGGCATGTGCCATGTCACGTGATACTGGACAGGTTACAGAAATTGTATGCATTCTTACAGTAACCTATGCATCCAAAATTAAGTCAAGAAATACTGTTACAGTACATGTGGACTCACATAAAGTGACTGTGTGCAGCTGAAGAACAAGATGGGTGGTTTTTCTTCCCTTCTACTCTGACAATTTGTAGATATGCTTGGCTTGTCATTGACCTTGGGTTCCACTGTGACTGGGCCTTTAGCATGAGAAAGATTTCTTCCAGGAAGGAATATATTTATATCAGTCTTTTTGTGAGACAACTTGTGAGCCAACCATTCTTTGTGGCTGACCATGGATATTTTTCACTCATCCACATCTGAAAATTAGGGGATACAAACCTAAACCCGGGTTCCACCCGGGTTTTTTTCTGCCAGAATCCCAAAAATGTTTTTGGCTGTAGTTGGGATTCTGGGATTCTGGAAAAACTCCCGGAGGTTTGAATACCTCACC
>MU167273.1:86081-98676 GCA_015951145.1 Cronartium quercuum f. sp. fusiforme G11 | reverse complement strand
TCAAGAGCAGGTGACACCCACATCCTTTACTGAGATGGTGGGGCCCTCTGATTTATCACCACATGCTCCCCACCTAATTCTAAGCTAGAGGCGCACGCATTTGCCTCTGTAACGGCTGCGTGAGGCTTGGTTGCGCTGGGAGTGCCTGATTTTTATGTACGTCAACCCACTGTAAATCCTCCCCGCAATATTTTTCCGACGTGAACCTGACCTGGAAACGCTCCCGGGGTGTAGGTATCTCTTAGAGGATGAAGACTCTTTGGTCATTGTCTGAAAGATCCTTTACCCATGCTAACTTGTCACCATTCCCAAGCGTCCCCCAATCTAAGGAAGGAGAAGGGTGGAAACAGAGGTATACACCACATTGGTGTTTTCTAATCTCAGATCTTAGTTCGTATAGTATATTTGGTTATGATTGCCTTTTTTTCCCTAAACTTTAAGTACCAGAAGATTCTAAAACGAATAGTGAAGATGTATGTATACCTCCGTTTGAGACAATCCATTCATCATATGACCTTTACTCTTTACTCTATATCATTTTGTATCCGAAGCACTGGTAATTCGAGGGGGGAAAAAACATCATTGGGATTATAGGAAAGCATCATGACTTGGAGAATGCTCTTCTATTAAGTTTAACAGACTTGACCCTATCAGCTCGTATTCGTCGCATATCAACAGCACTAATTCCATCTATCCATATTTCAAACACGGGACTTCTACGTTTTTTACGGCGTTTCATTGTATGTACTGCTTTTTTTTTCTAGAGTAGGATGAATGACTCGACGAAATTTTTCTTACTATCCCCCCCTTGAGTCCATACCCCCTACACCTTTGCGTCTTTGTTTTGGTCACGAGCCGAAAATCTTTCACGCTTTCCTTTGAACTGATAAAGGGTTCTGATGAGACTATGTACACCTTACCAATCTATCTTCTATTACAAGCCTTATGCCTCCTTAACATCAAGTTGACCGATGCGGGTTTAACCGCTTCAAATCCATGGAAAGTCGAAGTTCCTGTCAGGGAGTTACCACCGAACCATCGATTCATCACCTCCGGAACTCTTGACCAGTCTGAATTTGAGGAGCTTAAACTTCACGAGTCAAACAAACCGTGCAACT
Source organism: Cronartium quercuum f. sp. fusiforme G11 (assembly GCA_015951145.1). Taxonomy (NCBI): domain Eukaryota; kingdom Fungi; phylum Basidiomycota; class Pucciniomycetes; order Pucciniales; family Coleosporiaceae; genus Cronartium; species Cronartium quercuum. The sequence goes on along the minus strand of MU167273.1, from coordinate 97,558 downwards.
CAAGATTTTGGGACCACATACCGGAATTGCCTCACATCCTAGATTCTCCAGTTCAGGTAATATGGGAAAAAATTAGGGCTGTAGTCGGGGTGCTGAAAGTTCGGTGAGTTTGATTTTGAGACAACTTTAGAGTACCATCCATCTTGACTACTTGGCTGAAGCTTGAACCCTTTATTTTTTTTCCGGAAACTCTGAGCAGGATTCATGGCTGGCTATCTCGTATTCGGTCACCGTCCTCGGTACCTAAAGAGCTTTTCTCGCAACGCAGAATCCGTCGATACAATGCAAGGTCGTCACTCGATGTTGTTTGACTGGACGTCTTGATTATGTTGGTTTTTTTTATGACGATAGAAACTTACGCGCCTCGGTACGTAAAATAATTTCACTGTGTTATTTTATTTTATTTTATTTTGGTTGTCACTTATCAGTGTTTGATTGATCTGCCTACCTTCATAGTCGATTGGTATCTTTAATACTTTGATCATCAAATAATGCACACGTGTTGTACATCCACAAGAATCGAGCTCTGATCCCCCTCTTCAAAATTCATCATCGTATATTATAATACTGTCGTAAGATTCATTAAAATTAAATTAAATGTAAAAAAGACAAGATTTACAGACAAAAAAATCAACATCATTGGAATCGCTTCCGCCCGCGAAAAAAAAAAAAAACAAAAAAAAAATCAGATTTAGTTTAATTTAGCATTTAAGAATAAATTAACTATAAAAATGAAGGTTGTCTCATTCTAATAGTATTACTATCTTTCAGAATTTTGGATCTCTTGTTGTTGACTTTTAATAATCAGCTTATCAGAGTAAATTTTTATTTTGTCCCACCCCCCCCCCCCCCCCCAAAAAAAAAAACGATTACGTACCCTTTTTTTTTATTCTTATATTTTGAAAAAAAAAATCAATTAAAATAAATTGAGAGAATTTTGAAAAAAAAAAAAACTCAAAAAACTCAAAAAACTCAAAAAACTTCAAAGATTTCTCATCTTCAAATTTCAAAGTTTGAAAAAAAATTAATACGTAAATGGTGATCATTATCTGGATTTTTTTTTTTTTTTGAATTTTAAATATGATTTCCAAGGCCTGTGATCAGTAGTCTGAGTTTATAAATGGGCAATTACTGTATGAGAATTCTTAGATATACATCCTAGCTACTGAGGGTATGACGGATCAGTAGATTTAATCACAAAATTTGTCAAAACCATTCTTTTGTGTTGTTTTCTTTTTTTGGTTTTTATTTTTCTTTGTATGTAATCAAGACTGTTAAGTTCAATATGTATGGAGACCACGCTCGTAGGGGGACCGCAACCCATAAATTTTACTTCTTCATCCATCTATTCTTATTCAACTTCAACTTATTCAACTCAACCCTTCACCTCTCTCACCACGCCTGGGCAGCGCCGCCGCCCAGAGGTAACGCGTGAAACGCGGCCAGTGCGCCGCATTTGAATATTCTGGGCCCCTGACCCGGTACCAGATCGATCGTAGTATTGGACCCAAGTATATTTCCAATGTTGTTTATGATTAACTGAACTATGGATACAGTCCTGGTTTAATCCGGACTTTGATATTGTACTGGTTTGAGACCAGCCAAGGTGACTTTATGTCACACTTGAGGTGTGACATTAAGACACTCGCGTTTTGTGTATGTAGTGAGAGACTTAGATCAAGTCATGTCTCGCACCTGTACTTGTGACTCAGATTTCCACCCAGTGCCAAGTCCACCTCACTTCACTTTGACTCACTTCTACTTCAACTCATTATACCACACTTTTTTTTCATTTGTATAATTAGCTCAGGTCTTCTCTTACTGCGCACTCACCAACTGCCTCCAATTGTTGCTGGGTTCAAACAATAACTTCTGACAACAAGTTATTGTTGAGTGATAGATGAGTTACAAGGGTTGTATTTGACAAAGCACTTGACCAAAAATGTGAACGATATGTTTGAAACGGTGGCGGACTAGTTTTGAGCATAGTTTTAAATTCGGCCTAACTTAATCACTGTAAATGGTTTTGTTTTACATTTTACTGACTGGTGGTGAAAAACAAAAGTCGGATACAAAACAACAAGGTGAATAAGAACAAAAATAACCAATTAAAGTGATCAGCTATGGTATCCAGATGTGAAACAAGTGAGAAGGGGAGAATGCAAAAGAGAATGTGCCAAAAAACCATTGACCAATTGATCAATATGATGGTGATGACACATATGTTGAATTGAGGTGAGTTGAAGTAGAAATGAGTCAAAGTGAAGTGAGGTGGACTTGGGCGTAGTGAGAGAGGTGAAGGGTTGAGTTGAAGTTGAGTGAGGTGTACTGTATGGGTGTAGAGAGGTGTAAGTTGAAGTTAAAGTTGAGTGAGTAGTGATGAAAAAATGAACTTTAAGGGTTGCGGTCCCCCTACGAGCGCGGTCTCCGTAAATATGACCCATTTGAGAAAAAAAAAAAAAAAAAAAAGATAAATATAGTATATCACTGCCAGCAAAAATTACTCGGACCGTGGTTGACCGAGATTTTCTCATCTCGGTGTGCTCGGACTACCGCTGACCAAGATGAGAAAATCTCGGTCAACCACGGTCCGAGATCAACTCGGACTTCACTGTCCGAGAACACCTCGGACAGCCTTGTCCGAGTAATTTTTGCTGGCGGTGTATAACATTTAAGTTATTCCAGCATAAATACTTCAATATATATATATATATATAAAATACTCAAAATGTCTTAATTTACCAAGAAAGCATATTTTTCTCATTCAATCCAAATATATATATATCACATCATTGAATGATGTTAGGGATTTTCCATCCATTTTAAAAAGTTTTAAATTCCATAAAATATCTCTTATAGAAATTTCCCCCTTTTTTTTTTTTTACCCTTATATACTAGTTCAAAAAAAAAAAAAAATCAAAAAAAATTCCTTTGAATCAAACTCACCAAGAATCTAAAAAAAAAAAAACTCAAGAACCTTTTTTCTTCCCATCTCCCTTTGAACATCATTTTTTTCCTCTCTCTCTCTCTCTTAAAACAACTGTGATACACACACAAAAAAAAAAAGAAAGAAAGAAAGAAAGAAAACTTGAACCAAGACAACCTTGAATATACCACCACCATTCATCACCAGTTATTTCATTATATCTGATCATAATACAACAACAGGTATATATATATATATAAAATATAAAATAAAATAAGCAAATTTTGGTTGGTGATAAAAGTAAGAGCTTAACCTTTTTTAAGCCCCTATGAAAACAAAATTCATTCTCTGAAACAAGGACTTACTTACTTACTTACTAACTAACTACTACTAATCAATGAGAGTACTGAGGTCTGAGCACAGGACCTCCTAAGTAATTCTCAAACTTGCTTTCCCTCCTCAATTTCTCCACTTATCATCAACTTCCCTTCCTCCAAAGAGGGGGAAAAAAAAAAGTTGAGGATTCCAATCCGACAAGTGCCTATAATTTTTTTTTTTTGCTTTTTTTTTTTGAAAATGAATTTTCCTCAAGAGCACTGACACAGGAATTCACTACAAAATTATAAAATGGGACTAGTTCTCAGCTCATGATTTAGAAAATCTTTTTTTCCGGAGTGGGCTGAGATTTATATGTGAACTGGAGCTTCATTTCTGTTTTTGCGGGCTTCCGTAATCTCATCCCTTTGTTGGCCACGACAATATCGCTCAATTTATCCTCCCTTCTTCCCACGCAGACAAGAAACCTGTCCAGTACGACCTGAAGCCTGTAGTTGGCTAACTTGATGATGACCAAAGCAAGCATCTGTGGATGACTGACACTGAGACTGCCCCGCTTTACCCACTACGTGATTACGGTACATGGTGGAGCTTCAGGCGCCAACATAACCCAAGGCCACGTTCACCCGTTGCTTCTCCATATATCTTTCCAGTACGATGTTGCGCGTTTGTAATGTTATTATAAGGTTGCTGATTCATGCCTTGAAGTTCAAACCAGGCCAACCTCGGACTCATCTTTATAAGATTGAAGGATGGAAGAAGTCATTTTTGTACCAAGCATAAGAAACATGAGACTCAGTTGACATTAAGCAGTTTAGGATCAAGTTTTAGCTTGCACAGACGAGCAATCAATCCTCCCAACTGTTGAGGGAATAACCCAAAGCCAAATCAATAAATGAATCAGCATATAGACACAGAGTAGGATCTTGCTGAAAAGTTCAGCTTCAGACATACCTGAACAATTGTGCCAACGCCTTCGAGGATACGCATGTGGGTATAACCAATTTCCTAAATCAACCCATCCACATCAACTTTCATGTTCTTTACCAGCATACCTAAGTAAAAGTGAAAAAAAAACCTTGATAAATTCGAGTTTTACATACTCCGCCATCCTGTCCATACTCTTCACCACTTTGAATAACGTGCTCACAATATCGATCGCACTATAACCTTGTAACCATAGCTTGTCTAAGCTTTCTAGAGCGGTTTGGATCTCACCCTTTTCACAAGAAGCTAATAATTGTTTAAGGACGACGGGGTGAGGCTGGTCGCAAACTTTAAATACAGCCTCAGAGCTAACAAACTCGAAGCCGGATACGGTTGACTGAAGGTTATTGATTGCTTGCCTCATATCGCCTTCGGAAGTGAAGATGATGGCAGCCAGACCCTCGCTAGCATATTTGACCTATGAACCAGAGCGGTCATGAATAAATCCATGGACTTAGTGATCTCTGGTGGAAAATACAATATTTCAAGGACAAGTTGCTTTTGTTTGATGGAACGAAGATCGGACGTACCTCTTCAGCCTCACAAATCTCAACGAGTCTCTTAAGTATCTCCTGATCGCTCAATTTCCCATAACGAAGGATCGCGCATCGACTCTGGATGGGTTCGATAATTTTGTTACTGTGATTACAAGCCAGAGCAAATCTAGTCGTATTGGCATAGATTTCCATTGTTCGTCGGAGAGCTTGTTGAGCACCCGGTGTCATCGAATCAGCCTCATCAAGAATGATGATCTTGTGTCGTCCGGGGGGGAGAGTTACTTTGGTGGTGGCGAATGTCTTGATCTTATTCCGAACAACGTCGATTCCACTTTAATGATAGAATTTTGAACCGATCAGTATGTCAGTAAAGTGAGCTATTTGTTAATGTGCTATTAAAAATCATGTTCAAGGCTTGTGTTCGTTCGAGGGCTCACCGTTCATCAGATGCGTTGAGCTCTAGAACGCCCTCCTTGTATGCATCCCCAAGAAGCGCGTGTGCTAGACAAAGGATACTAGTTGTCTTCCCAATCCCAGGCGTTCCCTACCACAAGCAGACCGAGACAAATTGAATCTTGGTAATGATCTTAGCTTCCGACCAGCTACAAAATTTGAACGCACGGAGATAATAATGTGAGGGCAGTTTCCATCCCTTGCAATCACTTTCAATCGTTCGATCGTCTCCAAATTACCCGTGATATCGTCCAAGACGATTGGTCTGTACTTTTCTACCCTGTCGCGTAAGGCTCCGAGCATTAGTGCCTCAGTCATTTTGATAGGTTCAGGGCAAGGGTTTTCTACCAGGGAATGTCGATAGACGGGGTTTTGCCTGTCCCAGGGGTGATCCCCGAAGACATTCCAGGCGCAGCCGATGTGGTGAGGAGACTCATTTGAAAGAGGTGATGCTAGGGAGAAAGTGTCGTTCAAGGTTTCCGAAGCTCATCGCGTGCCTGATGGACCTAGCGCGCGTCTCTCTCCAGGTGGCACTTACTCTAAATAAATGGGGTTTTGCTGGATTTAGCGTCAGATTTAACCATTTTATTCAGAGTTAAGAGCTGGTTTTAGGCACTAATGTACAAACTTCACTACGGAAACTTTTCCTTGAGGGCAAAAAAATCATTCTCTTTGAAAGGAGGATGTCATAATTTTCTTGGCACATTGTGCTGACTCGCTGCAAGTGGCTTGAAATTTTGGGCAAGATATAGGGATGATACGGTCAAGTAGAGTGGGTAGTCTCATATTCTTCACTTGTGTTTGATTTCTTTTCCTTTATTCATCATGATAGACTTGCAGATGTGAAACTGGGTAATGTTTACTCAAGCAGGTGTTCTTTTTTTTTTTCTTTGTGCAAATGCATTCATTGAAAGTCTTTATTCATTTGAATCAAAATAAGATTGATAAAGGTGATCATCTTTCAAGTCCCTTTAAGCATGGAATACAACTTTATAAACTGTTTTCATGTCTGGTACATTTTTGTTGACTATTATAGTCCATTCAGAGGCAATTAAAGCCTTCAGATTTTTCAAAGTTCATATGATTTTCTTATTTCCAAACTATATGAGATCGTGGACCACCACCATTTTTTTTCTTTTTTCTCTTTCGGGAGGAGTTAGGACCCAATTCCACTGTGACTGTGTCTTGTCAGGTCATAGCTTGAAGGTGACACAATCACAAGGTTCGAAGAGTTCTACTTGTTTTGTCAGGTTGTAACCAGAGTTACTTGAACTTAAAAAATAAAAAATAACTATGGCAAACAACAATTACATTACTGACCAATGCAAACCTTACCCATGGTCTAGTGCAAGTCAGCAAAAAGGAAATCATACACACTTACAAGAGTAAGAGTAACTTTGTAGCACCTATTGAAAAAAGGTAAGAGTGAACTTTTTTTCTTTTTTTTGTCATTCTATCTCAAACACTTTTTATTCAATTGTCAGCAAGATACTTTACTTTAGTATAGTACTATAATCTAGGCTAATAATATCATTTGTAAAACTAACTTTGGACGTTCATATTTTTTTTTTTTTTGTTTTTTTTTTGAGAAAAAAATAAAAATAATGGTAGAGAAATTTAATTTGTCACATCATCAACTAAACTATGTAATCATTGAGTTTTTTTTAAAACTGAATTTCGAGATTGAAAAGCTATATTGTAAAAAATCCAAACGAATGCAACCCATACAATTACACTAGTAATAAATTCTACTATCAATAAATCAGTTTGAATACCAGTAGGTCCTAAAATATTGATTGGAATCGAAGATGTGATGATAGGTCGAGATTCCAATGGCGCGGCTAAAAAAAAAAGTAAAAAAAAATGTAACCAGATCAACTCGGTAGATATTAAATTAAAAGAATGATGGATAAACATACACGTATTGCAAGACCAGACGAGAGTTGGGCCTGGAAGACTGATCTTTAAGCTCTCTCGGGACGATGAGAGATGAGGGTTGAGATAACGTAGGTGGAACGGTATTTCCAGTTCAACCGCTACGTTTGATATCTGTCGTGCTGCATAAGTGAAGCGTGGTAATGGGATGAGAAGACCAGAAGGATAGGCAAATGAGACAGGTGCCTCGATGTCTCTTGATCCCCATGTGAATGGATGTGCCATTGTGAAAGTGTCGGTGATGGTTGGATTGAAACCTTTCATCTGTTCGAGATGACCGTCTATCGATAACGTTTGAAGTTGAAATCGGTCAATAAACAGTGAAGGTGGGATGTGCTCAAACAAGACCGAGACCAGACAAGGTGAAGGTGCGAGTTCATTGAAGTCTTCGTCCGTTGAAATTGATACGGTCAAGTTGAAGCGAGGATGCAGACCTGGAGAAGGAAGGAGCGAGCTGATGAGCTCAAACTTGGTGCCTGCTTTGGTCATTTGGCGCTCAGACTCGTAAATTAATTTGGGTCGTCCTCTTTACAATCAACAAATACATTCGAGCCCCGAGCCTCGGGTTTTCAATTCACTGCCCCAACAAGCGCGCCTGCAGAGATTCAAACCTAGCTTATGAATCAGGGTACTCAGAGCTACATTCGATCACGATGAAGAATCAAGCACAGGTCAATTTTTTGACTCTTAAGAAGTCCAAGTCTCCCTCTTTTAAATCGAACAAGTCAAAGATTCAAATTAAAATATAAATGAATTAATCGGACATCTTGCCCAAACACATCAAGCGATAATCTACAAAAGAAATGAGTAAAAAGCGACCGACAAAAATCAATTACATGTTTGTCGCTTGACTGGTGTTAAGTTTTTTTCGATTATAAAATCAAGCCTATTTTTTTTTTTTTGAAAAAAGAATAGGTATGTGAAAATGCTGATTGAACATTTTATTAGAGCTAAAAATTCAAAAAAAAAAAAAAATGAAAAATGAAAACAAGACTAAAACCGTTCGCGTTGGCGAGCAGCCACAGTACGCAATCCATGATAGACTGGTGTAAAGTTTGTCAAGATCCAATCCAGTCAGTAAAAAAAATGATAAATCAAGTATTAATGTAAAATTGAAATTGGTTTACCTTTTCCAGGTGGAGATCCAAGGATAAGAGCACAGATTGCGTCACGTGCAATTCGAATAGCAGCAAATGATCCCAAGATATGGATTTTTCTAAAGATTTTAAAAATTGAAAAAAAAAACACCCCGAGGGTCAATTCATTGTCCAAAATTCAGTGGGAGTGATTAACGAAAAGACTTACGTATCAGCCAAAACGATCCTGGTACGACTAGTATTTTCAATCGTAAAGCGTGTTCGCCCATCTTTTCCAGCAATCCGTCCAATCGCACGACTTAAATGATCTCCCGTCAAGCTTTTCACATCTTTAATTTCAAATGATTCAATATAAATTTCTTCCAACCTAAGCAAAGCTACTGCATCTTCCACCGCAAAACCAAGATTAAAACATTGAAGAAAGTTCACAGCTTTGGTCATCGTAGAAGAAGCGGGAGCGAGGGTGTGTTTAGAAGTCTTGAGTTCTATTCTACGTGATCCAGTGTTGACTCGAACAAGTAATCCGAGCTCCTCAACGAGAGGTGTATAGATCTGTGGCCAAGAGGCTTTTAGAGGAGTCATTCGGTGTGGAGGGATAGGAACCTGTGAAGCATTATTCAATAACAAATATTTATTAATATATTTTCAGTGGAGTATATATCATATAAACCAAGCTAACCTTGGCAGTTTGAGTGAGCCCTTTTGAGTTCTTTGGTTCCTTCACTTCTCCAAATTGCATCAGGCTATCCTCACCTTCTTGAGGCTTACCAGAGGTGCTTGGGCCAGGGAGCACTGTTAGCGGTTCCATATCGATCATGATAGCATCGTCGTCACCGGCGGCTGTAGGGACCCCAGTCGAGTTTGTAACAGCACGTGGAGTAGTGGGCTTTTTGAGCTTGTTCACACTGATTGAAGACATTTTTTTGGAATCATTGGATTTGGAAACACCAGTGATGGGTGCCATCTTAACAGATGATAGACGTTGGCGATGAAGGTTGGAAAATTAGCTCGCTGTGGTGCAGTGGTACTTTCCGGATCGATGATATTATCTACTCCAATGGATTGCGAGGATGAGGATGGTGGAGTGGAACTGATTCGGAAACTGGCCAAACATTCTTGGCGCACCGTGTGAATATTGGAACTAGTCAACCTGTGGTAAGGCTAGGTTTGACAGGAAAATAAGTAAACTAAGGCGCAAAACCATTTCAGACCTGTCTTAAACCCATACTTGTGTACGACAGTTGGATGACCTGCGTTATACCATACAAAGAAGACCTTTTTTTCTTTATAAACCTAACCAAAGTCCCGCGGAAAGGCAAGCTTGCGTTAGGCTTGCTTTTTTTTCTTCTGTTAATTCACCCTGATATGGTATTTATAACCTGCTCAAAGGCATTCGAGGATGGTCAGACAGAGGGGTATAGCATAAGACAAGTTTAATGACTGTACTAGCGCATACCACCAAGGATTGGGCACACCATTACAGTGGCACACATCAGACTCGCCATCAACATATTTGCATCACATCTGGGCATGCTATGTTAAGTACCGTGGTCTATGCTGAGTAGCATGGTTGGATGTGATGCAAATATGTTGGAGGTGAATGATAGAGTACAACAGCACACAATCAATTCAACAATTAACTGGATTCCGTCATGCTGCTGTGTTGTTAAATGGGTAAATTTGAGGGAGGAAATTGGAATGGGGGAGGTGGCTCCAGTTCACAAGAAAAAGGTTCCCAATAAGACCAACATATTTTCAATCAAATTGTACATAGATTTAGCTCAAGAGTCTTCATGTGGATCTCAGGGAGAAAAAAAAAAAAAAACTCATCTTGAAAAGTCAGGGAAGATCTTAAAGCTATTTCAGTGCATTAGTACACTTCTTTTAGGCTACAAGAATTGTTGCAAGTTGTATTGATAATTATTCTAAAACACAATGGGTTAGTCATAGCTTTGGTTTAGAAAATAGGTGAGAGATTAAGGCTTCTTTGATGCAAACAGCAGTGCGGATACTGCGGAGGTTCCACAACATTATGTAGTGTGTCCACCTCCGCATGTTCCCTAGTCCTGAACTTCCCATATTGACATTTACCTAATAAATACAGACTTATTCTCAAAAGTATATATTTGATCAAGAGTTCATTGTAGTGAAAGTGTGCCTGTATACAACTAATAACCTGAAAGAATTAGTCTTTGGTTGCCTCACACAGTTTGATATCATACTTCACTGCAAGCTTTTTAACACTGACCATTTTTCTCTTATATCTGGTATCTAAACTACATATATATGTGTGTGAATAATATCTAAATGATTTGGGGAAAGTTTTGCCTCATTGATCTTACTGATGGGTATGGTATGTAACCATTGAGAACATTTCTTTAGTGTCTACAGGCAGATTCGACTCAAGCTTCACCATGTCAAATTTGTATAGTTTTGAAGATGTAATGAAAATTTAAAAGGGGTAGGATTCCACAGGGAGACCACTATAGCATAAAATAAGATATAAATGCAGATTAGATAACATTGGATCACTGGAATCATTCTCCTTTCACACTGTATGTCATCAGTTTGAAGATGATGCTTTAGTCTATGCCTTTACTGAAGCTTGATAGTGGGAGTGATGTTAAAAGATGGGTCTGTGTGAACTGATAAAATTTCTGGATGGTTGTCTCAAATCTCATTCTCAGCCCCTGAGTACTTGAGAAGTACCATGGAGCTGCAAAGGTTAATATGAATATATTCTTACTACACCTCATAGCTCAGTTTTGAGAGCTGTAACTAAGAATTCACTGTAAAACTGAATTGAAGTTGTATATTACAGCTTGGGTACATGTAGAATAACCTGCTGTAAACCATAAACTGAAATTGTAATAACAAACAAGAGATTATGTATTAGTAACAGCAAAACATTGTAAACTTTTGCCTTGTAATGAGTGTATGCTCATACAGGATGAAGGGTAAGAATATAAAAGTTGGACCTGACCCCCTCTACAGGAGGAGGAGAATCTGCATCATAATACTAACTTCAACCATCTGAATAACTATAAAGATATTATAGACTTTCTATCTTCAGAGAAAATCTTAGTCACCATCTATTATAAAAGTAGCCTGTTGATTTATTCTCACTTCTAGAAAGCTCATATCTTTCATATTCATCAGTTGTCTTATTTTCCTTGGTCATCCCAGGTGCAAAGCTAGAACCCTTCCTCACTGCTTATTATCTAACTCTTGCTGAAGGGTTCTCAG
>MU167273.1:68852-85241 GCA_015951145.1 Cronartium quercuum f. sp. fusiforme G11 | reverse complement strand
GGGGGGGGGGGGGGGGTGGGGACTTGAGATTGAATGAGTTTGTTAAAAAATCACATCTGGTTGTTTTCAGGTGTTGGTGACTACCAGTGATTGGCTCAAGAAGAATAATCCGGACGGAATTGTGGATGCAGTTTTTGCTCTGTAAGATCTCAAGCCTTCTCTGATCATTCTCAGAGGCCTCGTAAAAGGACAAACTCTAAAATTTTAACTTATTACTCATTATTCCACTTTGATCCATATTTTTAACACCAACAGTTTAGCAGACCCACTTCCGAGTGATGGAATAGGAAAGTTTGACCCTACCAAGACCCATTGTTTACAAAAATACGTTGCAGATGTAGCCTTTTCCAATGCGGCAGCAGCCAAGGACCGTGAAGGCGCAGAGGCAGCCATCAAGTTTGCTGCTCTCGAACGGAACGCCAATGCGGTGGGGGAAGCAAGCAAGGAGTGTGCGGAGGGAGAAATCAAGATTGTGAATCCAGAAATTTCTGGGATCTCTCGTCACCAGGTCAGTGGTGACTCATAAAATTGGCTCATACTTGTTCTTTTGATATATATATACCTATAAAAAAAATTTACACTTTTAGGATGGTGCTTCAATGGGAGCGGATGAAATCAACAAAAATTCAACCTTGGCAGTTGCAAGAGCTCTCAAACTGATTGATGCTGATCCCTTGACTGCGACCGAAGTTGGTACCTTCAAGAAGGGAGAGTGAGTACCAAACCAAACTTACCGGAAGCGCTCATGAAGTTTGATCAGAATGATACGAGAGTCTTCTAATCGGGAGCTTACCATCTGATTTTGCTTCTAGCCCTAAGGATCCCACGGCACGCGGGTTTTCGTGTAATGATTCTAAAATAACCGGAAAAGGATGTATCTTTGAGGAAGATAGACTGGTAAACTTTCATCACATCATCAATAGGACTTCCTCCAAGAATGTTGGCTAAAATCATTTTGTGTTGATGTCAAAATTGAATCAGGTCATAGATGCTACACCGGAGGAAATCGCAGCGGCCGTGGCCGACATTCAATGTAACCCAGTGTGGTGCAAAGGGAGTCAGCCCGTCCCTGATAAATCTGCCGAAGAACCAAAGGCTTAAAAATTTCAATGTTATTGTGGATGGATTAACGCAGACTCTCATTGTTAGTATTGGAGACTGGATAGTATTTAAGCGCTCAAAGTCCATACTATGGCTGTAGTTGTGAATGACAGCTACTTTTGGATTCTATGAAACTTTTTCAGTATACATAAAGTAGCAATGGGTCCTTCGCCTAGTGCAATAGTTCATCAAATGGTGAAAGCAAATGTTGAAAATTCTTCGATATGCAGTTGCAAACATGCACTACAGCAGATACAGTGCGAGCAGAGTGAAAAGAAAAGTCAACATAGTTTCATGGGCATATCAAAACCTCAGTTTTCAGAGCTCCAATGAACCATCAAGAATGGCAAGGCTAACTCAATCCGAAAAAGGTTTCCTTTGGGCTGTAGACATGTCCAAGCAGCTCCATACCAACAGACTTGAGCTTGCTAGAAACAAGGCTGTGGTGTTCTTTTGAAAAATGGACTGGTAAGCAATCATGAATATAAAGGATTTATTCATACTACATTATTTGTGTGGATAACGAGTTTGGGTCTGTAAGCCTCTCTGTACTGATTATGGCAAATGTCAAGCTGTACTTTCGAAGTCTACCACAAAGGCCATGCACCAATATTAAGGTGAACAAAATCATATCCTCATCTTATTAAAAAAATTATATATTTAACTATCTATAAGAGTACAGCTCAGCTCTAAAAATGAGACAATTGAGATGAGAAAGCCGTAAAATTTCACCTTTCTCCATAAAAACTCCGGGCGTGCTACAAATGATTAAAATGAACATATCCATCTTTCAGTCCCACAAAAATGCTCCCTATCTCTACTCCGGTCTGTTCGTCAGCGTAACATATCACAGTAGCCATCGGGCCATGCTTACAAACAAAACAACTCAAATGCTAAACTCACAAACCCCCAATAATTCTCTAACATAAAGATAGCACAAATGATTCCCATCTCCACTCTTTGCACAACATTGAGTCCTAAACCCAAAGCCCCTAGAACGTTGGCCAACCTCCATTATCGGAATTATTCTCTTGTCGACGCGCCACGTGTGTAGGGATGCTATGTGTCAACCAGATCTTCCTGATTTCATCCCATCTAACCTGATGTAGAAATTGAGGTCTGCCTCTTCTGTAGAAGGACACATACAGATACACTAACATCAGAGAGGAAACCCGAGAATGAAGAACAAATTCCGCAACTCACTTCATTCCCATATCATGCTCTCCATGCTCGTCTAAATACGGAGCCATGGTAAAGGTACCATTTTGTGTGGACAAATATAACACCGAGCATTTCTTGATCAACAAAAACAATCCCACCGCCCCTCCACAACTGAAAAAAACAAAAGACAATAGTCAGCTTTGTTCTCCCTTTTTATTTTCTCAACTTGGCAAAAAAAAAAAAAACTATTAAGACGCTAAACTTACTTCCACATGTGCACATTACATTCCCCATTTTCTGGTTCCTCTGATAAGTTTCGGTTCGTGCAACAGAACGCCTGAACACACACCGTCGTCCCACACAAAAGACAAATTCCTGGATCGTTCGGTATCGTCCCACATCTCCCACATTTCTTTCGCGCCGCCTCACCGAGGAGCTTCTCGAACTTGAGTGGTAAGCCGACCAGTTCATAGATGACCGGATGTTCAAGCTCAACCGCTCGTGTCAGTTCCTCGTTCACCAATAGGTCATCTTGCTCTCTTTCGTCTGTACCCGAGACCTGGACCACATAATGGTGCAAGTGGCTCAGCCAACCAAATACTACCGCACACATCACACCCGAACGGCATCTCCCAGGTTCTTCCCCGACCTTCCCAACGTCATAGAGCAAGTCAACCACGCTTGGAACCCCGAGCTCGGCCCGCAGTCGGTCGTGCTCTGCCCCAGATCCTGTTCCAGCTCCGGCCTTCGTGTTCATCACCACACTCTTCAGCATTGCAGCCCGTCTAAGGAACGGAAGTGTATAGCGCCGCACGAGCTTGTCGAGCGTCACTTCCTCGATCCTTAATACCTCCGCCTGCCTCATCTTGCACGTCTCCACCACCTTCACCAAGAGCTCTTTCAAAGACCGACCCTCACGTCCACGTCGCTCTCGATCCTCAATTCCTTCCCCCTCTTCTTCCGCTTCCTCAGCCAACTTCCACCATGAGCCTGGGTACTTGCGCGAAAGGTAAGTCAATCCAAGCAGAACACGAAGGAGCTCGAGGTGATAACACAGCGGGACGACGAGCCCGAACGCTTCCGGACACACAGCGGCGCAATGAATGACTAGCGAGAATGGATCGGTAAAGATGATCGGTAGCGTGCCGTAGTCGCCAGCGGTAACCACCTCCGGCAACGAGATAGGTGGCGTGAGTTGACGCATGAGTAGTCCGGTCGCATACTTCTTTGCGTTCATAGTCCCAGTCTCAAGCACAAGTAGCATACCGAGAATAGCGAGCAGGCTACGAATTAGCTGCTCCTGCGTCTCACTCAGACACTCCATCACCCCACCTTGCCCGCCTTGACCTCGGTTCGCGATTTCGTTGCACTGAAGCGTATAGGCGACTAGATCCCTTGCAAAGCTCGGTCGCTGACCTGTCTCCCCGAATTCCCGCCCTAGCGCCCCACTGACCGTTAGGAAGCGTTCCAGCATCTCCTTATCTTCAGCCCGCACAAGCGCCTGCTTGCGTGGGTCCTGGGGCATGGTCGAGTGCAAAAACCAAGGCACAAGCTCGTCTTGCTCGGTCAAGTTGAGAACGGAGTTATAGTCCGACGTATTCATCTCAGCATCCATTTCATCCTCGATCCCTTCGACTGAGGAGAGCCAATCAACAAGGCCGAGCTTGACCTCATCATCTTCTTTGACTTTCGACACCACCGGGTCGACCGCCGGTAAGAAGATGTTCCCAATGCTCTTACAGAGTGGGCAGAGGTATTCACAACGTTCGGGATTTTCAGGATGATTGCGGGTCACCTGGGTGGTATGCCTAAGTTCGATAGTAGCGTAGTAAGCTTGAAAACATGACATGTGAAGCATGTGGCCACACGCGGAGGTGAAGAGGCCAAGTTTGGTACTGTGACGAGTCGGAAAACCTTGCGGATGCCACTCAACCGCTTCTACGTTACCGTCAGGCCCGAGTCGAGTCTCAAACTTGTTGACTGGCTGTCTGCTGGCCACGCCCGTTGGAAAGCCCTTTCTTGTATCGCGATCAAGACTTGATGGCGTCAGCAGTACTTCTTCCAACCACGGTTGCGCTTCCTCAAATGAAAGATTGAGCGGGGTGGTGCGAATAATCCGACTGGATTGAATTAAGCCCAAGGCCCCAAATGCCCTCGCACTTGTCAGATCCTCTTGACAAAGTATGCAATTCCCGTAGACTTTCTCCTTCTCGACCTCGGTCTCGATCCTCTCATCCTCCACCTCTTCATCCTCCTCATCCTCATCCCCAAGTTCATTTGACATCAAAAAAGCCTGCTGAGCGGCTGCAAACTGGTTCATAATCGCGTTCTGTCTCGCCTTCGCCGCCTCTTTCTTCTGCTCCTCCACCGCCGCTGCCTTCTCCTCTGTCGTCATCCCGCCCGCTTTCGTCGACGACCGGCTTGGCAAGCCCGCGATTCGTGTGATTTCATCGAGGCACCAGTTTACCTTCTTCTTCACGCCCTTCATCGCCGGTTCGCCATCCACGGCCTCGAGCATCATCATGAGCGTCATGGAGTGCGGGCTTGCGCCCTTGAGCGGCAACTTTTGTTCGATAGCCATGTTCGCAAACGCTTCCGGCTGTGAAACTAAGCCCATCATCACCAGATGAATGGCCTGGTCGGCAAGGTACTCGGAGTATCCCTTCATGGTCGGATTCACCCTCGCCAACGCATAGAAGATCATCTGTAGAAGCACCTCGGAGTGATAGGTGTGGTTGAAGCATGCAAAAGGGCCCGGTCCGATCTTCAGTGGTCTCGGTACGATCACAGGCTCTGGCTGACCGGTACTCTTCTTCAGTTGCTCCAGCACGATTCGCTCGGCCTCTTCGCGCTGGTTACGACCGAAGCGGCAATAGTAAGGGTCGATCTCAAGGACGGCCTCGGGCTTGAGACTGTACGTTCCCACGTCGTTTGTCCCACTCGGCTGCTTAAAGTCGGTGACCTGCTTGAGAATTTTGTCAAACCCCGAGTCTTGCATGTAACGATCGGGTATACGCTTGAGGATATCGGAGTAAGCCATCGGCCCATGTGCGAGCACATGTATGATCTCTCGCTTCAGGTTCTCGTCCTGGCCCAGTCCGGTGATCCCGGCAGGTTCGGAAAGGATGATGATGATAAAGTGTAGAAGTTCCTCGAGCATGAGGATCATCTGGCTTGGCTCATAGACTCTGTCGGTGAGCAGCTCGCCGTTACACCACTGTCTCAGTCCGAACCGGTCGACAATCGCGACTAGAATGTGGCTCGGGTCCTTGGACGCCAACAGAATTTGGATCTGATAAATGTCTTGGTCAAACGTCGTCTCCCGTAGGCTGTATTCCCGGTAATGGAGTTGCTGAGCTCGGACGCCGAACCCGTTCCGAACCCATAACCCAGCGCGGACTTGGGCAAGGAGAGCGGCGACTGTGATCGAAAATGTGGGGACAGGAATACAGGATGAGTAATCAAAGTTTCTTGATTGGTGAGTTCGGGAACGATTGTTTTTGATATGAACTCACCTCTTATCACATCCTCACACACCATTAAGGCACCCATATCCACTCGATCAAGCGCCAGTGGCGCCCTTTCCGCATAGAGGTCCGCCATGCTGTGCACAGGTATAGAATCGAGCGAGTCCAGATCGACGCGATAGATGTTTCTCATCATTTCCGACAAGAGCCAATTGAGTGGGTGATGAAAGCTGACGGGTTCGTGGTCGATCTTAAAATCCACACATCTGTAACCTACCGCCCCCGCTGAGCCTGGTAGGTTAGAGTTAGGATAAGAGGAGCCGAAAGGGACTTCATGGAATTTGTGATCCCGCTTGAGCATGTAACCGGTCAAGACTTGTACTGCATCCACAAATTCGCGATCGGTCGCCTTTGCATAGCATTCGCCAAAAAACTTGCAGAGCTTGGCGAGTTGGATGGTAAGGTTGAAGGCGGTAACCCAGGCATCAGATTCGAATTCGACATGGACGTTCACAGCCCGCTTATAAGGATTCATGTTGGTGAAAAGGTCCAAGAAGGTGATGAGATCAGAGATGTACCGAGTATCTTTGCAAATCGCTTGTTGTACGCCTGAAGAGGTCAGGATGAGATTGAGCTCGTGAAATAGATGGTAATATCGTTTGTGCCTGAAACTCATCCCTTCAGGATCAATTTCTTTCTTTTCGTAGTCGGGAGGATAAATGATATGTCTATACTCTCCATCAGTGGTGGTGGTGGGTCCGAATTGTTGAGTAAAGAAAGAGTAGAGCAGATCCAGAATCATTTTCAAGAACCCATGCTCGGTGACAAGGACGAGGATTACACTGGGTACAGTAACGATCTGGAGACTGAAGAGTAGGATGTTGTGCTCAGGTTCACGATCAACCAAGAGATTGTATTCAATCAGCTGGGGGAAGATGGAGGCGAAGAGAAGGCCCAGCTGGAGCTTAGTAGGCTGGCCGAGGGCTAAGAGGGATATATAGAGACTTTTCAATCGATCTCGAGCGTCTTTCCAAAGCTTGATATCATTCAATAAAAACCTTGCAAAGCGCGTTTTATCACCGCCCTCATAACCCACATCGGGCTTAGCGCAGAGTTTGCGCACGATTAATTCTTTAATCCATGTATCGTCCTCGGGAGGGACATCGTAGAGACGGCAAGATGCGATATCGACCAAGAAGTTAATTACAAGTTCTGCAATTTGTTCGCAGAAGAGATCGTGCGCCGTTCGCACCGTCACCATCAAATCTATGCTTGAGATGATCTTACATGTTTGAAGGAGTTCATTTGCATCACTAGAGACTTCTACAATCTCCCTTCCCTAAAATACCACACAATACAAGAAATCACGTTAGCATACAGACCAGCTGCCCATTTTTGCATTCGTCGTCCCGTAATTAGTTTCAATGGCGACTCGCCTTGGTGTCAACCCTGTTGGCAATTTCCAAAGCCTCTGCTCGAGTGCAGCCGGTGGCCCTCGAGACTTGATCGATGACCTGAGAATAGCTGTGCTTCTCATCATTCCAGAGTACCACGCCCCATGGACCGGCTCCCTTCGGTCTCGGATCAGAGACTCGATTTGCAAGCGGTGGACACTTGGACCACAGCTCTCCACCGCTTGATTCTCCTGAACCTCGAGGACCTTCGAATCGGCCCACATGACCTACTAGTCCAAAGGAGGCCGGAGTGGGAGGGGGAGCAGCAGGCACGGCGCTGGAGCCAGACGTATCCACACTCTTTCCCTTCCCTTTGCCGCCCCAGAGCGCCGTAAAGCGATTCGTTGGTGTGGGCTGACCAGAAGGGTCAGAGACGGCGAGGTTTTCGAGATGATAAGGGTTATGGTGGTGAGAGTACTGTGGGTCGATTTCCATCGCGTCATCAGAGTTGGGGTAAGGATGGCGAGCCATGTCGAGGTAAGCGTTCTCTTCGAGCCTACTCAGCTCGCTATAGATATTCTCGACGGTGTTGGGAGGTGCCATGTCCTCGGGTGCACGTTCAAGGGTGATGAGAAGAAAGTCGAGCGCAATGTTGACGATCTGATCTAGCACGTCTTTGCATTCCTTTGAGAGTGGGTTGAGATGCGGCTGATGAGCTGATTCAGCCCTCTTATCCTCGGCCTTTCTCTTGGCCTCCTCGGTTTCTTCAGCTGTGAGCGGACGATGGTAGCGGCACTTTACGTCTGTCTTCCACGCTTCTACGTCTCCGCAATCGCAACATCCACAGCCAGTAGAATGGACAGAGTAAATCACGTCATGGCCCGTATGATCAGAGGCGATGAAGCACTTTGAACATAATGCGCAAGTGGGGTCGATTCCACAGTCACTACAGGCCGACGCAAAAATGAATGGGATCAGTTCGAGGGATTCTCTGACTGGGCAAATGATCAAACTTGGAGTGGGCCAGGGCAACCTCACCTGCAATGATAGACGCCTTCACCCTTTTGAAACACGTGCCCGCAAGGTTTCCCGCGTCTGTTGGTACCATATTCGATTGCCTCCTCGCCTTGAGTTTTGAGCAAGGAGAAGGATGTGTTGACCTTGGGTAAGGTGGCAATCGGGACGCGTTCACCGTTTGGGAGTCGGAGTTCATCGACGATCGTGAAGGCATGACGAGGGAAAAAATGAGTGGCCCATTTAGGTTCAAGTGCGAAGCTGTAGAGTGTCTTGAGCATTTGCACCGCAGTCTCTGGACAGAAGGATAGGTTTTGCTTGGTGGGCGGACATGCGGGCGACTCTAGAGCCGTGGCGAGATAATCGATCTTGGATAGAAAGGTGTGAAGGGAGACCGAATTCCGGATCGGATTGAGGGGCTTGTGGCGAATTATAAATGGCTTGCCATCGAGCAAAGTATGGGTCTCTTGAAAGCGTGGAGAGGGGTCCATGATAGAATGTGATTATGTGGGATGCCGAAGAGTGTGGTGGCACGGGATGGGTTTCAGGAACGGAGGCTCAAATTGACTTGGCTCGAGTTTTGGAGGGCAGCCGGCCCGGGGTTCAATCGTCCCCGGATCAGTTGAACCCTTTTCCCGACTTCAGCTTCAGCCTTCACCCTCACATCCACCAACAATTCCACCTCAAACTGAGGGGTCGGAACTACAAGCATGTACATGCAAATGAGATCAGGCGGATGGTACCTCCTATACCCTCCGTCGGAAATGACTTGGTAACCCTCGAGTATCAAGTGGTGGGGAGGATACCATATGATGCTGGAGAAATTACTTTATATCGCACTCACTCGTCATTTCAACTGGGAAATCTCAACAGGACAAGGATTGCACTTGTCAGACTCATCCATCCAGGCTGTCACCTCATAACATAATGACTATGCGACTACTTGAACCAAATACGGGAACGCTGATCAAGTTGACTACATAATCACAACTGGCCGAAATACTGAAGATAAATACGTGGTAAGGAAAACAAAAATCTTGTTTGGCTGAGAGCAAATCTAACTTGTTCGCCCTAGCATAACATTTTACTATTCAATTCACACTCCATTGATACCAAGACCGATTCATGAAGGAATCATCGACATTTGATATAAGGTGAGCAAAAGGTAGAAAATGGGATAAGACAAAATATATCCATAGAAAGATTGTTGGACTTGTACAACAGACACAAAGGTTTTAGCTACGTATTATCTATCGATGTGGATCGCTGGCGAGTAACGAAGGTCCTAAGAGACGCACCATCGCTGCTCTTACTCGTGAATTGATGATTCGTGTAAAATATTTCTCTGCTATTCTCTACTCTCGAGACTTGCGCATTCTGACTCCTCCAATTGTCTAAACCGTGGACGTTTTGATGTCTGAGATTAAAGAAATGCTTGAAAGCCAATGTTTCATTTTCAATCTCGTGTGGAAGATCATCAGTCCATACACCACATATGCGCCTACGATCACCTTTGGGCCTTTGAGCAACATTTTGGGTAGATTTAAAGCATTCGTTCAACTTTTGTATAAGTTCAAATGGTATTCCTACATGAGTAGCTATCAAAGCTTCACCCGTACTGATTTTGATCTCACCATCAGGTCCAGACTTTTGAATGTACAATTGGTGCCTGTCCGCAAGACTCCCTAAATATTTTAGTCTTGAATTGAAAAGTTCTGTGAACTTGTCATGCTTCTTCATGAAAAAATACCTAGAGTATTCTGTGGTCCAATGAGTCACAAAAACTTGAAACTCTAAATGTTCACCTAGATTTATATTTCCAGCCATGGCTTCTATTATTTGAAATACCTTGTTTTCAATCGCAAGCGCTCCCAATTTTTCCCAATTGACTCTTTCAGATGATAACTCAAGAGCAGTTGCAATACGTACAATCACAGGGATACGAACCCCTTCTTGAATTGAACTCTCCAGTTTCTTCCAGAGATTTGCCGACAGCCGAGATTTTTCCGGATGTGTCTTGAAGTAAATCATGGCCATTCGATTACCAAGATTTCCCCAAGAGGTTTCGGTTAGTTTTTCAACTAGTCCTTTCCCTCCGTTATGAATGCCTGTAATTGCCAAACAAAGCTTATTCCAATCGTCAAGTGTAGAATCCTTAAAGAGTGGGAATTCCTGATCCATGTGTAAGACCTCTCCAACAGTTTGGAAAAGGGGTGAAAGTGTACCCTTGATTTGACGCCAATTTCTTACCATCCCCCTCTCCCACCATTGCTCTTGAGCACTTCCCACTCGTCTTAATGCCTCAAACCCATTTCCAAACGCCATTTGAAAAAATCTAACTTCATTGATTAAGAGTTCTTTGTCCTTGCTTTCGTTTTTCCTGCAAAAATAATCATACAGAGCTTCTGTAAGTACAATTTTTAGATAATCTTCTTTGTTTGCTCCATGTAATAGCCTCCACAATAAATTTTCTTCTGTATTTTGAAGGAGTGGTTCAACTGATGGATTTTCTGCAACGTTCAGAGATTGCTCTTTTTCTTTGGTGTTGATTTCCTCTTCATCAGGAAAGTGGGTTATCTTGGCACTACTATTTGCTTCCTTGCTGATTTTGCCTTTGTTCTTCTTTTTCTTAATTTTCTTTCCCTTCTTGGACAACTTTTCCTTCAGATTTTTACTTTTCCCCTCCGATGGAGCAACAATACTATCATGAGGAAAAACAAAATTCCCAGATTCTGTTTCTGTTTCTTGTATATTTTTTTGGTCCTTGGTAGCCGGCAAATCATCTTTGAGTGACGTAGGAAGACTTGTGAATGTTCTAGAATCTTTGGCCTCTTCCAGTGAGTCCTCCTCATTATCATATTGGATGCCAGGCTTCTCAGATGATTCTGACACCTCTGGCGCTATGTTGCCAGATTTTGTTTCTCCAATGCTTGTTTCCGGAGGGGTTCCTGGTTCAGAATACTTTGTTTCATCAATCAACGCACCTTCTTCAAGTCTCTCAGATTGTGAAATTTCTGGTTTGTTGGGTTTTTCATTTTCTATCTTGGGTTTCGTAGCTTTTCTCAGAACATGAGTTTTGGAATGGATTAACTGGTTTTTCTTCCTTGTTACTTCACTCGGTACTTCAGAGCTAGCTTTATAAAGAGTATTAGCACTTGAGTCTCCTTTGATCACCATTGATGGTTCAATTTTATTTCTGAGAAAGTGGTCCTTTTTAAAATTACTGTTCACTTCTTGCCATACTTTTTTTTTATCTGATCTCATTACTTGACCATCATTGATTTCAGGAAGCCCCTTAACAACACTTTGAGGGTGCTTTGCCTTGGAATGAACTGGATCTGGTTGCATGGGCATGTTTGAGTCCGCTTTGGCTCGTATTTGATACTGAGGCCTCGAGATTGATTGGATTATTACTTCCTTATCTTTGGAGTTTTGGTTTTTCTTATCTGGAAACAAGGATACGGGGGAGCTTTCAACTCTTAAGGGCTTCTCATCTTGACCACTCTGTGGCCTTGAGGTAGGATAAAGATTATCCTTAATTGTCTCAGTTTTCGGACCATTGTATTCTAAAGAACTGGAGGGTGATTTGGATAAAATATTGACATTGGCTTTTTTTTTCACTCCAACCTCATTGGTGCCCGGTTTTGGTTCGAGATGAACCTTTTTGTTCAGTACTTTGATATTTTTTTCTCGTTGGTTGATCCCACTTTTGGGGGACTTGAATTCTTTGTCATGACAAAGAAGTATGTCGCCAGACCTGGCAGCTTCCTGAAATTTTGGCTCCTTTGCAAAGTTACACGTGGGTTCCATGTGCTGGTGAGAGATGGAGGACCCAATACTTTGGTGAAACCCATAATTTCAAAATTGTGTGCAACAATCAGCATCCTAAGCAATGGCGAGTTGTTCACTTCCGTATTAGGATGTGCAGCACTTACTCTCTTTGATTTTCTGACAGTAGTTCTCTGGCAGATTCCTTCTTCATACAAGGCTGTGGAAGGGATTGATCAAATTCTTTATCTACGTTTCCAGTATCGCCTGTAAAGAATGAAGAGAATGGCATTGATGTACTCCATTTATACCCTTCAATGTGTTGGTTTCGCGGTTGTTCTGAAGGGGGGGGGACTGGGATTGCAATGCCTTCCCAGATGTTATATTCTTTAAACCCTGCATCTTCTACTGATCCTGCCCAAATATGATGATAAATGGTTATAAAAATCACAGTTGTGAATATCTTGTGGAATTCCATACTCAAATTGTGTGTCTTGAATATTTTCTTGGCCTTTGTTTGATGAAGGCATGGATGATTTTTTTGCAGAAAGTGAGTTCTTTAGGCTGACATAGTCCCATACATGTGTCAAGATTCACTGTGTCACCGCAATGAATTTCTAGACATGTCTCAACCACCGCCAGCAAAAATTACTCGGACAAGGCTGTCCGAGATGAGAAAATCTCGGTCAACCACAGTCCGAGATCAACTCGGACTTCACTGTCCGAGAACACCTCGGACAGCCTTGTCCGAGTAATTTTTGCTGGCGGTGAACTTTCCAATTGTACAGGTCCCACTGCCCCACCTAGTTCAAGGTTTATTTTTATTTTGTTTTTTATTCCGAGAATTCAACTCGTTTTTTTGATCCCCAGTGCTTCGATTTCACATGTCGCATTATCATCCCTCTGTTGTGGTTATGCTACATGATCAATGTAGATAACAACATCTTTGTGGTGTCAGCGATGAAAGCTACCAGCGGCGTCACAGCCAAAAGGACCTCCACTGCGCCATATATCGCCACGTGTTGCTAATTCATGAATAAAGAGTTCCAGGTTTTCACTGCGAGCTTTTTGTCACTTCTGTCATCTTAGTTTTACTGTGTAGTTCAATGCTGTGCTTTTGTGGCGATTCAAGACTGGTGCTTCATGATAAAAAACCAAGGGTGCCTTGGATCACATTCTCTGAGGTGCCCTTGAATTTCAAGGATGTCCAACCTCTGCCTGAATGAAGACAAAGGCTTGTGGGAACACCTTGGTTGGTGCTAATTCAAGGTTCTCCATCTGATAAAGAGCCACGGGTCTTTACTAAGGCTCTGAAACGGCCCCGGCTCAATGAAACTGGCTTCGCCCAAATTTGGCCCCAGATTTTTTCATCCAAGGACCAAGGTACATGTTTCAAGCAGGTCATTGGAAACCTGATAGAAAGGTACTGGGAAAACTAGTTTCCTACTTGGTTATATCACAACTCTGCAGTACCCATGAAGGGATTGAACAAACTTTTATAGGCTTTCATCTTCAACACTTGGATGTTAGAGGTCTTATTTAACCATCACCAAACATCAACATGTTTATCCATAGATCATAATACTTGACTCCCCTCTATGATTTCTGCTCAAGTTTTTACTCTATTGTTGCCGCCAATATTTGGCACCCAAAGTGCTACAAAAATCCCTCAGTAGTTAGAATCTTGTAACCTTTTGGAGATCTGCTGATCCATTATTTGCATTGCCAATAAATTTGCATTGCATTGCATCTTGGTATGTGCACTCACATTGCACACCAAGATGAAGTGTTGTAATTCTTGAGTACAAAGAACTGAGTTTTCATCCCACAGGCCTCACACAATTCAACCTCCTGAATCACATACCTTTGTGCATTCCAAATACAGTGTAATCTATACTCAAAGTGGACCTTGAAGATCCAAGGAATCAAAATCATGCTGGTCTCAGTAAAATATGGGTATATGAGCCTTAGATCCCTCTTTTGTGGGTTTGTTTGTTTCTAGGACACCGCCAGCAAAAATTACTCGGACAAGGCTGTCCGAGAACACCTCGGACAGCCTTGTCCGAGTAATTTTTGCTGGCGGTGGGAGAGAGGGACTTAGTTAAGTTTAGGCTGGACACTTGCTACAGAAAACACCAGGAAAAGCCTCGCTGAAGGGATTCTGTCCTTTGAGCTTAGAGCAGGACACAAAACCCAGCTACCAGAGTGTAAGGAAAACCCAAAACCCTGGGTGTTATCAGAAACAGCCCATTGAAATTGAAGTAGTGAAGCAATGGTGATCAGCAGTGACTTGGGAATGTATTAAGGAATATTCCTTTTCAAAAGTTTTGAAAGTCTGTGGACAGGATGTTTCAAAATGTGACATCTTGCATTAGCCAGATCTCTTTGATTGGACAGACCCCCTTGGCTGCGAGCACTACTAATCAGTGCTACCCAATCTAATATCAAATTCATCTCACCTTCAACTACCACATCAATCCCAGAAGGAAAGCCAACTGACCAACTTGATGAAGGTTACAACAACATATTGCCTCTATAACTGTTACACAACTGTTGTTTTCCAATGGATTATACATGCTTCAGGGTATACTGAGGACATATTTGCAAACATTCCACCAAGAGATAACCCTCCACAAACATAGACAAGTCAATTAAAAGTAAAAAAAGGGGAACTTGGTAAAGTAAATTCAACTGCAGGAAATTCTACTCATACAGCCAAGATGTCAGCCAGTAAGCCCAGAAATCTTGCACTTCCAGCATATTTACCTCACATGCTATTTTGCAAGGTATTTTTGCAGGAAGAAGGCATTCCATCACAGCATGCAGGTTAGCTTGGCAGAAACCTTGAATATTTCTTGTGAGGTATTCTTACAGGAAAGCATGCATGGAAAATATTTTGACAGTGTTGATGTTGCAAATGTTTGTGGAGATGGCCCAAAAGATTTCCACAATGCCAGTCTCAATAAGCTTCAAAGTTGTGAGGGGTAGACTTCTTTACAATAGTCACTCTAGCTCCTATGAGCCTTGTGAACACAGTAGTCACCCCAGCTCAGGTTGGTTTAACCTCTTGTCACTATTTATCTTGAAGAACTCTGCCCAGAGTCTATCAAGATAAAGAGTACAATCTATGAGAAAGGACCAAGGCCTTGTTCAAAATAAGATAGAGAGGAGGGAAAAAAAGAGAAAGGTTCTCAGAGGTATGCTGCACTATACTACTTGTAGTCAATGCTAGATATCCCAATTAGAGGAGAATATTTTAAGTTTTTTTTCAAAGGTGTAATTTTGAATGTGGTAGGATAAAAGGAGAAGGGATCCGATAGGGGGATTTATATACCTTTCAGATCTTCAGTAGGAAGATTACCCTTTCTCCTATCTTTATGTTATGCTAGCACAGCCTCATTGGTCACTGTTTCCTTTTATGGTATTCATGACTACATCTGTATTCATGTATCTTAACCTATGTTTACTTATATTAATTATGTAATTCACATATGGGCTCTTGACACTGGGCCTGAGTTGTAGTTTTTACTGAATGTATGCTTTGTTTGGCAAACAGTATATGTACAATACATACATGTAATTTAGACATATATATATCTAAATATGTCTAATTTACATGTATGTGTTGTCCATATACCATTTGCCAAACAAAGCAGTACATATGCTTACACATATCTTATACAGTGTAACTGTTACACTATATGTAACATATGTATACAGTCTGTGGGACTGCTGCGCAGTCCTCAGGGCTGACAAAATCTCAAAAGGTGTATACAAATTTGCTCAATTTTTTTAGATTTGCACGAAACTCAATCAGTCAAAGGGTACAAAAAAAAGGGAACTTGGATCCTGAGCATGAGAATCTTCAACACATTTTTTTTTTCCTGTGTATTGAAAGATGTGCTATCAATCCTGAACCTGGAAGTATTCTATGAAGGAAAGAGTAAGGCATAAGCCAATCCCATCAAATCAGATCCTTTGGAAGCTTTTCATAACCTCAAGAGCTTTAGCTTATTGACTGTTACCAACAGAGAAAGAAATGATGAACAGGCACCCCCATCATTTTTCACAGTTCCAAAAAACCTGCCCAATAAGCACTCCGCCATAAGTTCAACAGACAGGTTGGACACTCACATTCAATATGAGCAACAACTTCTTGAGGATCAAACATTTGAAACTTTATGCCTGTTCATGGATCTGGATCAACTCATATGTATTATCCATTGGCATTGGGAGCTTTACCAGCACTGGGAAGTTAGCCTAGAAACAGTCACCCTATTAACTAACTTAGCACTGGCAATGATAAGGTAGAGTGAGAAAGAATTGTTGGGAGCTTTCAGTAACTTTTTCCAATACAGTGAACCTGGTTCATGAAAACTTAGCACAAGTTCCTATTAGGAAGTGTGTGTGTCCTGTTACAAATATGATCAATATGGGGTTGAGCAACTCTTCAACCCTTGATCAATGACCACACACACTGACCT
>MU167273.1:37866-48466 GCA_015951145.1 Cronartium quercuum f. sp. fusiforme G11 | reverse complement strand
TTTTTTTTATAACAAGAGCTAAAAACTAAAAATGAGAGGGAAAAAAAAAAAGGTAGTAATATATATAACAAAGATTTTATTTTTTCAACTAGGTTTCAAAACCATAGATATAAGTTAAGAGAAAGGTTCAAAAGATCAAGTTTGCTGATCAAAAAAAATTAAAGTAGGGTTTTCTTTTCTTTTCTTTTTATTAAAAGGATATATATATATAAAATACCTTCTTTTTTTTTCTCTAGAATCCATCTTTAAACTTTTTTTTTATCAAGCCAATTTGTGGTTTAAAGACGTTCCAAAAATTTTTCAATTTTTTTTCTCTTTTTCCATAACGATTCGAGTTCCAATCACAAGGGATCCCATGAAGATGAGTATTTAAATGATAATCTTGTTCTAATAGTCTCTCAAAATTAGGTATAGATGTGATCCGAATTAATAAAGTTTCTAAATAATCTTTGAGTGTATGATTAATGGATCTCAAATCTGATACTTCAATAGGTATATTCATACCACCAGAAGCGAGAGCGTTTGCTCTCTTTCTTTTTTTATGAGTTTTATTAACATCATTTCCATCTGAATCATCATCTCCGATCACAAATCGAGGTCCTTCTTTTTCAAACAAAACATTTGGTTTTGGGTTTGAATTTATAAGCAATTTATTCGCAAGTTGATTCAAATCATCCTTTTTAGATTCTAAAATAGATCTTCTTGTTGAAAGCTCAATTGATTTTTTTTCTAAAATTTTAGTATGATTTGACATCTTTTCTCTTAATTTATCTAATTCTATAAACATTTCTGGTGCATGAGATCTTTTGGTATCTAATATGTCTTTATTTGAATTTTGATTGGCTTCTTTTAAACGTTGATTAGATTTGTTAAGAGTTTCTTTTAAGATTAATTTTAATTCTTTTATTTTTTCTTTTAATTCTGTTTCTTGTTTTGTTCTTTTTACTCTCTCTTCTAACCAACCAGATTCCTAAAAAAAAAAAAGTTTAAAATTAGATTGTCTACCAAATCAACGAAAAAAAAAAAAAAAAAAAAAAAAAAAAAAAACTTACATGTTCTTCAAGAGATTTGATTAATTTATCAACTTTTTCAGATTTAAATAAATATAAAGTGTTTAATTTTTTTAAATCATCAATTTCTCTTAATTTCATCGAAATTTGATTTTCAATCATTTGACAATGAATTTGAATTTTTCTTAATGTTTTTTGAGAATTGGTAATTTTTAAATTTTTTTCAATTAAATCATTTTCAACATTTAAAACTGCTTGATTGATTTCTAATTTAATAGGTCTTAATTTATCATTCTTCATTTTTTCTTCATTTAACATATTTTTAAGTGAGTTTATATCATAACCAATTAGAGAATGATTTTCTGATATGGAATTTTCTTCTAATTCTCCATAACCTTCTACGAATTCTTTTATATCTTCTTCTTCTTCTTCTTGAAATTTTATATTTCTATGTTCGTTTTCAGGTTCATGAGAGTTTGAAATAAGAGTATCTTGTGAGACTTTTGATTTCATTTTTTCGTGCTCGGTCATCATCGTATTCGGATTTATTTGAGGTAAGGGTGAGTGTTAGAGGTTGATTAATATTTAGGTATGGTTTATATTTTCCCTAAAAAAAAAAGGGGGGGTTATAATTGAGTGCGTAAGATTCAAGTCGTTGATTGGATTAGATATGTGAGTGAGATGTGGTTTAGAAAATATAATAATAATCGTGAATTCCATTGTCTTTCATCTCTCTCTCTCTTTACTTTTATAGGCATCCTTAAATCGAAATCGCTGAGCTCAATAACTAAATTAAATAAACTTGGGCCCGGAAACGAAAAAAGGCTTCAAAAGCTACTGCTGATAATTTTTACTTGAAGAAAAAAAAAGAAAGAAAGAATAGCGCGTTCTATTATTCAGTTCAAGTTTAAGTTTTTTTTTTTTTTTTTTTTTTCAGGTAAAAGCTTGCTTGAAATTTCATGTTGAGCAATGTAAGTGTTTGTTTGTTTTGATAAAAGTTCAAAAGTAACTTGTTTGACTTTTGAGAGATTTGATTATAGTCGATTTGGTTAAAGAATAAAAATGATATGATGAACCCTGTGAGTTAGTAGAGGTGATGGACTGAGTATGCTTTTTAGGGTACCAGTTGATTGACTTGAATAGCATCAGATGGGCTCAGCCTCTTTCCTTTCCTGAACTTCTCACACACACCAAACTTTTCACAGCTTAAATGTGATAACAATTCAAATCTTGTATTAT
Source organism: Cronartium quercuum f. sp. fusiforme G11 (assembly GCA_015951145.1). Classification (NCBI taxonomy): domain Eukaryota; kingdom Fungi; phylum Basidiomycota; class Pucciniomycetes; order Pucciniales; family Coleosporiaceae; genus Cronartium; species Cronartium quercuum. The sequence goes on along the minus strand of MU167273.1, from coordinate 46,217 downwards.
TTATTCAACAATGTTGAATTAAACGTACTCAATGTGACTGCTTACATAATCTAATCTATCAATATATATCACCAAAGAATAAAAACATTTTAAATTTACTTGTACTAAAAAACGTGTCTTGGTCGGTGAATAAAAAGGAAACTCAAGTCAGCCTGAAAAACGATGGACTAAAGCAAACTCCGTATGTATTAACGTTAATGGGTACTAAAGTTTTGTTTCGCTAAACTCTATAACACACCGTCTCAGTTACATGACTATCTATTTGGAGTATGCGAATGTGTTAATACCGAATATTATAAACCAATGGGATAAAACCAATCTAATGAGGCTTCAATGAAAAATAAATGAGTGTAATCAAATTTAAAGGTCCGGAACCTATTACGACTGAAAGTAAAAAAAAAAAAAACGATACTTGAGTTATATTAAAAGGTCTGACCATAGGGATTTGAATGTAGGCCGGACCAGGGCACTCAAAGCTCTTACTTGCGGAGATTGGATGTACCAATGGACGGTGTGTGTTTGAGCTTATTAAATGAGTTTTCCACCATTTCTGCAGTCTTGTTGGAAGTGTATATCAAAATAAAATGAAGCTAAAATTGAAACGAAAATGGAAATAGAATTGGAAATTAGACTCGAAAGATGGAAGAAAAAAAAATAAAAGAGACAGACAGACAGACAGAGACCACAGATTCAAACTTGTAGGACTCAAACTGTTTTGATCACTTTCCATCTCCAACTTGAACAATAAAAAAATAAAAAAATAACGAGTTCCTCCTCCAGCATGCTTACCATCGATTTCGATTCCAATCTGACTAATCCTGTACCTCAGAACCAATCTGCACCATTTAAAGACATAAACTCATTTCGATCCAATTCACCTTTAAAAACCTCCATCACCACCAAGTCAACTGATGAAGACACTCCACTCGATGAACTCTTCGAGGCTTACTTTCCATCACCATTACCTGTTGCTCTAGCACCCGTTCATCAACGTAGGAAAAGTAAAGTTATCTTCTAAATCATATTCACCTTTCAATTTTTTTTTTTTTTTTTTTTTTTCCTTTGACGCCATCACTCCTGTATAGAAACTTGAACTAATTCCATTTTCCATTTCTCAGTTCAACCATCCTTTCAACCTAAGCCACTCTTATTGGTTTCACCCATCAATATAGAAGATGATGATAATCTACCACTCTCATTATTACGTTCAGCACGTTCAATTCAACAACCAGCACCCACACAAACCAAATTCAATCATTCACCATCTTCACATCAATCACGTTCAAGTATCTCATCAGCATCATCATCATCAACTTCTTCTTCTTCTGCTTTACAAACTACTCCTCCTTATTATGTTATCTCTCATCAACCTACTTCGGTCATATCAATTCCTACTCTTGCTCAAATATCAGATCATACCCCTCAATCATACAAGTCAGATATAGATTTTATTCATCAACCAAATATCCATCTTACCAAAAACTCTGAATTACAACAACAACAACAACAACTGAATTATATAAAATATCCATTTCATCAACACCTTCATCAACAATCTTCTATTCAAAATGTCATAGGACATTTATCATATGAATTAAATTTAGAACAAGTTAATGAATTAGATTCTACTTATCGTGTGGGTCATCCATCTTCCCCCCTTCCCTTTTTTTTTTTTTTTTTCAAGTTGGTTTTGCAAATTTTTTTTTTTTTTTTTTTTTTTTTTGTAGGCTATGAAGGATCAATTAATTAAAAAAGCTAAAGAAATGATTTCATCAAATCATTATCATCCAAAGTCAACATAAATATATGATTTTTTTTCTCTTGTTATATATATATATATTTATATATATATACATATATGGACAGGGTTTTATTTTATTCTTATTTTTTTTTTTTTTTTTTTTTTTAAAAAAAAATTTTTTTTTTTTTTTTTTTTTTTTTTTTTTTTCTTGAATATAAATAAATCACGCACATTTTCTTGCATACATTTTTTTTTTTTTTTTTATCTTTTTATGGAGAGATTGAGATAGAGAGAGAAAAGGATTTATGAAATTAGGTCTTGAATGGTGATAAATTTCTACAATCAAAAATAGATCAACATACACTGTCAGCATTGGTGTATCTTTGCTTTGGGGGGGGGGGAGGGGGGAGGGAAGATTCAACCTAAAAACATTGAAGCCAAGATCCACACAACATCCACCCATCTTTTTGGAATGTTGGTGGTTTAGTCAGGTTGTATGATGTAACCCAATAACCACACACTACTGGATGATGAAGATTGGAAAGAACCAACACCCAAAAACCACAAATGATGTAGTACATTTTAAATAAATTATCAGTAGCAAGAACACTCATGTGAATGAGTAAGTGACTGAGATCAAGTTCTTTGACTTGTCAAAAAAGGTGGGTAATAATTGACTCCCTCATTCATTTTCCAAGTAGACTCAAAAGGGCTTCATAAACCCAAGTAGACTTTCTCTCAAGGATCCCTAAAAAAAAATAAAAATAAAATAAAATAAAAATTGTTACAGATATTGACATCCATTAGAAAAAAAAAGAAAAAAAAAAGAAAAACTATGAAAACACTTGAACAACTCTAGAGTCACCCCAAGGGCTCACAGAGCTGCAAAGAGGGTGTTGATGAGTGGTCATATGCTTATGATCTGTGCCATGTTAAAGTGATCCACACCTAAGCTTAGGTTGTTCTGCCTCCTACACATTCCCATCACCCTGGATACAGACTGGATAGCCCAGCAGGAAAGGCATCACATTGACATCATGTCTCAGCTTACATGCTGAGGTCACAGGTACAGTAAATGACATATGTGTAAACATATGTGTGTCCAGTTAAAGCCACAACTCAGGGTTCAGTGTCACAAGCCCATATGTAAATTACATAAGTAATATAAATATACATAGGTTAAAATATATGAATACAGATGTAGTCATAAATACTATAAGAGGAAATAGTGACCAGTGAGGGTGTGCTAGCATAAACACTATAAAAGGAGATAGTAAACAATGAGGCTGTGCTAGCATGAACACTAATAAAAGAAAATAGTAAACAAGGAGGCTGTTTGAGCATAGTATAAAGATAGGAAAAAAGGGAAATATTTCTACTGAGGATCTGAAAGGTATATAAATCCCCTTTTTTTAGATCCCTGCCCCTTTTGCCTCCCTTCCACATTCTTCCTCTCAACCATATTGATGTTCACAAAGAAATATTTGAGTCTCCTTCTCAAATTGGGATTCTTAGTATTGACTACAAAGTAGTCTGGTGCACTGTCCCTTGGAGAACATCTCTCTGTTTCTTCATCTCTCTCTCTCTCTCTCTCTGAACTTTCAAAGTCAAAGGCCTTGGTCCTTTCTCATAGATTGTACTTGTTATCTTGATAGGCTCTGGGCAGAGTTCTTCAAGATAAAAGTGACAAGAGGTTAAACCAACCTGAGCTGGGGTGACTACTGTGTTCACAAGGCTCATAGGATCTAGGGTGACTATTGTGGCACAAATATCCTGGAACTGGGGTGACTACTGTGTTCACAAGGTTCCACAAACTTGACCAAGGGAGCTGAAGCACCACCAAGAAAATTGCATCACACAGAGGCATGCTATGTCACATAGCAGGCCAAGATGCGATGCAATAGGTCTATTTTCCAAGGTAGGGACCTTGAAAAATGGTCCATAGTATCACATGAAGACATGCTATGTTACATAGCAAGCTTCCATGTGATGAAAATATGTTGGCAGTGAAGCAAGCTTCCACTTGAATAAGAGGATCAAAGTAGACCCTCATTGTTCAACCCATACCTAAAACCCTCTTTTAAGAGGTCATCTGACTGTAGTCCATGCAAATTTCTGCTCTCATAGACTATTTCCATAAAGCCTCATACTCATCCCAAGTGTTGTGGTAGACCAAAAAGAAGTCTACCCCTCACAATCTCTTCTTAGCCCAGTGAGTTAGCCTGACAGAACCTACTCTCTGATACTGATCAATTTTAACATACCATTCCAATTCATATGGTCCTCTTTAATCAATCAATATTTTTTCTCTCTAGCTTTTTTTTTTTGTATTTTTGATGAAATAAATAGATAGAAGAAATTGATTATATAATTTTTGGGAAAAGTTTTCAAAGAAGATGAACAAAAATTTTTTGAACCCTCCCCCCCCCTCAAAAAAAAAATAAAAACAAATAAAAACAAACTCAGCTATAAGGATTAGAACTATATGAAACCTATTGAGAATTAGTAGGTTTTGTTGAATAGTGGTTTGATTGAGGACTTTCTACACATGAAAACATACACACAAACATGCATGAAAAAAAAAACATACACTACCAGCATTAATAATGACACCCCAAAGTAAAATGCATCTGAGCAAGAAAAATGAAATGTTAGACATTCTTCTACATTACATGTAACTAATATATCACTGAGTCCACAGAAAAAATGCACCCAATGTGGGGAGCATACACATTTCCACAGAAACTCAGCTTTTTTTTTTTTTTCCCTTTTCCCCAATTTTTTACCTGCCAGACATGCTCACCAGTATCTGGTGAGCACCTCTCAGTGGCATGACTGGGCCTAATGCCTCAGTGATGCATACTCTAGGGACAAAGCTGGGTCAAAGAAGGGATTTTTGCTGGAGAAACTTGGAAAGAAGTATGCTCCCCATGTCAGGCACATTTTCTGTGGACTTGGTGTATAATATCATCAAGCAAAAAATTGTAATAAAAATTACCAAGGTTTTCTTTCATATAAATTATTCAGCTCTGATTTATTTATTTAATTTTTCTGAAAAATAATTTCATAAGAGTGTACAAGCAGGTGATATTTTGTTTTCATGCTCTGATTCATTTTTCCCCCAAGGGATCATGATTTATTCTGATAGCAAAATATTGATTAATATATCACTGCCAAGATATTTGTATCGGATGGGCCTATCCGATGTTCTATCACCCCGAGATATGCGATGCAGTGTCAGTAGGATTAGGTGCGATGGAATTACACTGCAATATGGTGTCAGAGCATTAGATACCGATAGTAATTCCATCACACCTAATCCTACTGACACTGCATCGCATATCTTGGGGTGATAGAACATCGGATAGGCCCATCCGATACAAATATCTTGGCAGTGTATTCAAGCAGTTCTTTACAAAAAAAACAAAAAATAAAATAGGAAGAAGAACTTTTTGATTGATTTCAAAAAAATAAAATGAAATGAAATTCTGCTCTTTTTTCTCAAGTGTTTTGATCAACATTTCAAAAGATATCCTTTACCAAAAAAAATAACTTGTGCAAATTTGGAATATAAATCAAGAATAAAAGGGCTATACATAAGGAAAACCAATTTGTGATTATTTTAAGCAATAACTTTAAACACTTTTGACCATCTTGTTACCTCCCATGTTGTGGAAATTGGTTACACAACCATTAAATAATGGGTTTTGAATGCCAATTGGAGATGTAGCTTACAGTATACAACAATCTTTTCCTACTTTTTTTCAATATCAACAGTGAAAAATCCACTTGGAAGATGAACTATGACCACACTCATCTCTTGAATACAGTCTGAAGGGAGCTTATGGAATGAGGTAAAGAGAAGGAGTTTGTACTATGTATGCATTACTTGAGGTGAGAATATATTTAGCTTCTACACCTGATTTGTTCAAGTTGAATAGTGTGCTGTGCCAAAAAAATTCAATCAGATATTCTAGCATGAAGATACAGCAATATAATCATCACACATCATCAATATTATTTGAAGATAGCTTTCAATCAGTTTTTTTTTAAAAAAAACTTTTTTTGATTAGTCAAGATAGCCTAGTAGTATCAAATTGGAAAGTTTACAGAAAGGATACAGTAAATAACTTTCATTAATTCATCAAAGCAGCTTTATAAGCAGAAGAAATAGATAAATAAAACTCTTATATAATATTTTAAAATAGCCTCAAATGTGCAGAAACATTGGTGTATAAGACTTTCTCATTCAGTTTTCAAGATTTTGAGGGCTACAGGAGCACAATAATATCGTTATGAGCATGCTCTACACCTTTAATCTTTGGACCCATCAGTCAAGTTAGTCACAGAAGGCTCTATGAATTAAGACAGGTGGTCTGATAATATCCAAAAGTCAAAAATATGTGTAATTTTGTATCAGGTATTGATTGAAGGATGGAGTAGTTGTTCTATGGGCTGAAACAGAGTGAATGTACTGGTTTAGAGAGTGCTGAGGTTCTGTGCCAGTGGAATGAAATCATTTGATGCTTTTTTTTTTCTGTGTGGTTTATTTAGGGTCAATGGAATATTCTGTTTTTTTTTTTTTTTTTTTTTTTTTTTTTTTTTTTTTTTTTTTTTTTTTTTTTTTTTTTTTTCTTTGTTTTTCATTAGGCAAGCTTTGTGAAGGATTTAAATTGAAGCTCAATGGATTAAATAACACTCCTAGTGCAGAAGGATAGAAATTATAAAATGGGGGTCCCATTTTTGGGGCATAAAAACTGAAGGAATGGTGTTATTCTGAAGACAGGAAGCCATTGTTCTGCATTCTGAGGGACATGAGGCATAAATAAAGGAGAATGGTACTAATGAAAAAGGTCTAAGACCTTAGTTTGGGTAAACTGATGCTTTTCTTTTCTCTTTGTGGTCTGAGGTTCTAGTGTGGTTTTGTGGCTTGTGGGTGTGTTTGTTGTATGTGCTGAATGAAGAAGAGGTGGATTTTTTTTTTTTTCATTTTTAAGTTGGCTGTGGTGGTTGATAAAGTGGTTTTCTGTAAGGTCCCTGATTTTTTTCAAAATTTCCTATCTGTTTCAAAAAAGACACCAAGTTGTTCTCTAGTTGTGGGTCTTGTCTATTTATAGCCAGCCAAATGATTTTTTCCCTATTGTTTCCCCTTTTTGGCCTGTCAGACCTAAACCATAGCATAGGTAGCTTTTATTTTTAGTAAATCTGACCAATAGTGTATGTGCTGTTGAAGTAGAGCTCATGTAATTGAGTCATGTCAGTGTCAGAGTGCTTTTTATCTTAGGATTCATAGCTTTTATTGCTGAACTTTGAGCTTTTTGCACCATTGTGCTTTGTCTGTGTTGTTTATTTGTTATAGTATCCAATAGAATTTGTGCTAGGATCTTTATTTTAGTCTTTAATTTAAGACAGAAGAGTTGTACTGTGAAGGAATTTTAGTGTTACTGGCCCTTATAATTGCATTTTTGGTAATATATTTGTGTTTCCTTCCTTCCAAACTCTTCCAGTAGCTTAGCACTATTGGAATTCTACAATAGTCTGTTTTTTTGAACCTTTTTTCAGGCTTACCAGTAGTATCAAAAACCCCCTCTCTTTGAAAAAAAAAAAAAAAAAAAAAAAAAAAAACAATTTTGACTGCTCAAATTTTCTCTGGGTTCAAGGTACTAGCTTGCATGAATTTTATAAAGCAGCTCATCAGATCACAAAATAAGCTTTTGGTTCAACACTTTGACAAGCATTGGCATCTTGATTGAACTTATGTGCAACCTGTTCAACCAATCTAGTCCCTTGAAGTTGGTACAATGCTTGACAAAATTCAAGATTGACATCTTGCTTTACCAGCACACCAAAAAGTGGTCTTGAAGCATCAACTTTCACAAGTGCTGACCAATCCAACTCCTACTGTTATTCAATTTCAATTTTCTCTTGCAGTTGACTATCCAGTGCCCTAAATGAATTCAAAAATGCTTGATAAGCCTTTGAACACCAGCAAGACAAAGAAAGGGGGTGGTATTGTAGCAGATGTAACCAGCCAGGTCATAACAAGTGAACCTGAATAATTCCTCCTGATAATGTGGGAAGCTCAGCTCATTTGTAATAGGTTATTTGACCAGTTGATTGCAAGTAATTGAACTGAATAAAGGTGTGCTCCCCTCTATACTGGAGACTGAAAATTATACCAGAATCTTTTATAATTTAGAAGAATTTTTGAAAAGTCACAGTCTCAGGAGATAGTTATAAGTGGATGAATATCAGTGGGTTGACTTTTGACATTGTTGACTGTATTGAATTTCTAAATCATGAGTTGTATGGGTTGTTGGGTCAACTCATTATCATGTTGATGCATGATAGAACTTCAAAAAAAAGGGGACTGATCAAATTACAGCCTAATGAAACAATATCAATAATTTTGGATAGTCTAACATGAAATCACATCACTGCTAAATCTCATACTAATTTTTTTTTTTTTTGGAATTTATATATCAAGTCATTATTTGATTTTGTTTAAAATATTGATTCATATCTTTGAAAATTCTCAATGATTTCTTCAAGCTTATTATATAATAAGTCATTGTAACTTGGAAATCCTTTTTTTTTTTTTTTTTTTTTT
>MU167272.1:278343-314110 GCA_015951145.1 Cronartium quercuum f. sp. fusiforme G11 | reverse complement strand
TCAAGCAGGTTCAGTAAATCAAGAATCAAGTGAAAATCAATAGAGAAAGAGAAATGAGCCCATTCACATAGACAAGGTCAGATCTGATGAGAGAAAAGACCTGGTCCTTGTGAGAAAAAGAACGCATTCTTTATACACAGCAGCACACAAATCAGAGAGACATTTATGAGGTAAGTGTTGATGAGTGGTCATATGCTTATGATCTGTGCCATGTTAAAGTGATCCACACCTATGCTTAGGTTGTGCTGCCTCCTACACATTCCCATCACCCTGGATACAGACTGGATAGCCTAGTGGTAAAGGCATCACATTGACATTGTGGCTCAGCTTACATGCTGAGGTCCCAGGTTTGAATCCTTGTCTAGTCAATTCATTTCTGACCTCATGTCTCTACAGTAAGAAAATGACAAAAGAAAGTCGGACACAAGAGGAAATGACAAAAAGGCTACTAATTCATTTTTGGTGGAAAATGAAGCAAATACTAGCTCCTTATACCACATCATTTACTTACACAAGAGTTGAGAGAAATGAAGGACAAGTTTCACTGGTGGTAGAGACAAGGACATATACAAGTGTTCCTGATGCCTTTATGAGAACATTTCTAATACATGACTCTCTCTTTTCAGGCTTGCTCACTCAATACACCATCTGTGAACACTTGCACATCTCCATTTTTAAGATTACATGTACATTTCACCTTCAATAAATCAACCATCATTTTATTCAATCTTATCACAACCACCCAAAAATTGAAACCTTACCACCAAAAACCAACAGAATTAAATTCATCACAAAATCAAATTTATCAAAACATTTTAAAAAATTAATTCAAAAAAACCTTGAGTTAAGATTACCACAAACTTTCTTTTTTAGAACATGATTCATTGAATAAATCACCTTTCAATTGAATTGAAAAAAAAAAAAAAAAAAAGGTTATGGTACCAAAGAAAATTCATTTTCAAGATTTTCATAGATCTATTTCTTGAAATTTCAATCTATCATTTTAAAACAAAATTAGATACAAATGTTTGGAGATGTGAGACTATAATATTGATGAAATTAATCTGAATCTTAATTTCTAAAAAAAAATTTGTATAAATTTTATATACATTTAACTATCATATATATATATCTGATGTGTATATCTGGTTTGTTGTTTTTTAGGCTGAAAGTGGGAAACAATTTTGTTCAAGGGTTATAATTTTTACATTCTAGAACTTGTTTACATATGTATCTGTGAGAGTCTTGCTTCAGTCAGGCAAGGCTCCTCACTGAGAATGAAAAGATGACTATGGGCACAGAGGCCAAGAAGGGAAAATGGATTCTTTGTGAGCACCTTGCTTTCTGTCTGGAATAACACCTCACTAAAATTGACAAATATGATTAAGGGAACAAAGGCCAGAAAGAGAAAATGGGTTCCTTTACTATCCCAATGACAGACAGCAGGAGAGTTCAGTTAAGACACACAAAACTCTGCTCTGCCTCCATGCCTCAAGAAAACTCTCACCTGATCAATCACAAAGAAAAAGAATGATCAGTCAGTGTTTGATTTAAAGCAAAAAATGAAAACACACTACAAATCCATCTCTGATGTCACATGATATAGCACTAGAAAAGAAAGAAAAAAAAAGAGAAATGAAAGACAGAGAGAAAAGAGAGAAACTTTGACTCACCTGACAGACAGCAGGAGAGTTCAGTTAAGACACACCAAACTCTGCTCTGCCTCCATGCCTCAAGAAAACTCTCACCTGATCAATCACAAAGAAAAAGACTGATGAGGGAGAGTTTTCTTTTGCATGGAGTGTCTGTCAGTTTAAACATGAGTGATACACTAGGTTTGAATCTGTGAGATGAACAAAGTTTGAAATTGTGAAACATAGGTGTGAAAGGAAAGTGAAACATTCATCTACATTCTCAACATCCAAATGCCCAGGACTACTTCCTGCAAGCCAGATGGGCACTGGAATTATCTAGAGCTAAACTAGATATCTGGAAAGTCCAGTGATGACCAGTCCAAATCCTTACCTTGCACTATCTAGTGGTCAATCAAGTCTCAGTTTTTATCCTCTACTTATTATCTCAACTCTTGAGAACCCTTCAGCAAGAGTTAGATAATAAGCAGTGAGGAAAGGTTCTAGCTGTGCACCTGGGATGACCAAGAAAAATAAGACAACTGATGAATATGAAAGATATGAGCTTTCTAGAAGTGAGAATGAATCAACAGGCTACTCTTATAGTAGATGGTGACTAAGATTTTCTCAGAAGATAGAAAGTCTATAATATCTTTCTAGTTCTTCAGATGGTTGAAGTTAGTTTTTATGATGCAGATTCTCCTCCTCCTGTAGAGGAGGTCAGATCCATCTTTTATATTCTTACCCTTCATCCTTTATGAGCATACACTCATTACAAGGCAAAAGTTTACTATATCTTGCTGTTACTAATCCATAGCCTCTTGTATGTTATTACAGTTTCAGTTTATGGTTTAATGCAGGTTTCTCTACATGTACTCATGCTGTAATATACAACTTTAATTCACTTTTACAGTGAATTCTTAGTTACAGCTCTCAAAACTGAGCTATGAGGTGTAGTAAGAATATATTCATATTCACCTTTGCAGCTCCATGGTACTTCTCAAGTACTCAGGGGCTGACAGTATCCATATAAACAAGTCATTATATTTTTCTTATCACACCATCTTTGCCTTTCTTTATCCAATAAACTTCACTTCAACTCTTCATTTGATAGAATACAAAACCTTCTGACAATTCAAATCAAATTCATTGCCTGGTGTTTAGAAAGGACTATGGATTTAATGCCTCCTGGTATTGAATCTTTAACTTTATTAATAAACCTCAGTTTTTCTGAAGATGATAATCATCCTAATGGAAAACATGAATTTCTTCTATTGTCCTTCTCTTTTTTTTTTTTTTTGGGGGGGGGGGGGGGCAGTTTTGTTGATTTTATTTTTATTTTTACTGGGGTTTAGCTACTACTTAATTAGTGTGGGGAAAGAGCATTATCAACCATGTTGTTTTGAAATATAATCTGTAGTGAATGAAGTATAGTCTGGTGGTTGTTTGTTTATGTTACATTGAGACACCCACTTATTTCTCATATGTATCAAATGCTACGGTAACTCATGATAGGGTTTAAGAAAAAAAAACAAGTGGAAAAGGTAATCACACTATCTTGAGAGTGGTAAAAGAGATTCTAAGGAAAACCAACAGAACTATTTAAATTGACTCATCTTTGACTTCACCCATGGCCATCAAAGGGCTTCTGATAGAGGCAGAAAGAAGGAGCAGTTGTTCTCACTTTCAAATACTTGAGCAGCCTTCAAAAGTTACTCAACACCCTCAAAATGATTCAGGCTTCTGGCATTGAAAATCAACATGGCTTCTTGTAGAAATCTACAAAAAGATACAGACCTGTGGGCTACAGGATCAGATAAAAAGTCATGGGCGGGCTCTGGCCAGGCGCGAGACTAAGAGACAGACCTCAGGAATTTGGACAACACAGAAAAATCAAAACTGACAAAGAAAAGATAAAGAAAGTTGTAACAAAAATAAAAGACATTTAAGTAATGAGTATATCACTTATTAGAGACGATATTTTTTAGGCGAAGGTACTCACTGATTCTTTTCCGATGGGGAAAAGAATCAGTGAGAAACAGAGACAAGGTAAATGAAGGAAAGAAAAGATATCCATCCCTGTAACCACTATTCCTAAAATGGAATGTACCTTACATAACTCCACATCCAATGGTCCAAGAACAATCCGATGGTTCTGACACCTAAGCTTGAAACAATACACCCACCAGTATGCTAAACCCACATGAACTGCCGTTACTACACTACACTACCTAAAAAACAGTACCGTGTTAGTTTTGACACCAAATCAGGGTAAGTATAACCCAACACTCCTTTGCAAAAGGGGTATTGAAAATGTCTGACTGTTTGTGAACACCTGGTAGGATATAGATAGATATGAGTGTGTGTGTGCTGGTCACTTCTTGCCTACAAGAGTGTGTCTGACCTGGTAAGGATCAGAGTGAAAAATAAGATGAGGCAACAATGAAGTGAAGCTTTTGTGAGCAGGCTACATGATCTAAGGACAAAACAAGAAAAAACAATATTTACTAGGATATAAAAGAAATAGGGTCAGATAGTAGGACTTCATGTTTAAGTGAGTTGAGGATTGGGGGACTTACTTTCTCTTTCCAAAGATGGAAAAGAGAAAGTAAGCGTGTCCATAGGCAAGGTGTATATATATACATATATATGCGTACCCCCTTTCTCTGTTTGGGCCTAGTGAGCATGCTTGGGCTCACTGTACATAGTTCAAGGGATGGTTAGTCTAGTTTCAGCCCCTTCGTTTTAACATGTTCTTACATTTTCTATTCTGATACTTGTTTTCCTCAACTTGCGTCTATGTCGCATTCGTACTCTATGTGTCTCAGCTTAGTTGGTCGATTGGATACCGACAGGTATGCTTCAGCTACTACTCGGGTTGGATTGATCAGACAAGTGGTTGAAGAGCCAGAGACTTCAGATAGTCACATTCAGAGGATCTTAGCCTCTAGTTTTTTGAATTTAGTGTTTGAGCTCCACTTCCAGCCTGGTCAACTCATTAAAGGCATCACATTGCTGACTCCAGGGACTTCATTAGTCTGAGAAATCTCTACCATTATTTTTGGAAGCCATTGAAAATTTAATGAGAGAACTTACAATGTCTTTGGCCCAGATCCTGAGCATGGTTGTATTCAGCTTTATCAACTGATATTCTTTTCTGGATTCGCAATCTGATTAACACTTTCACCATAATTTCTACTTCTTGTGAATCAAGTGGTGAGTTCTTGAAGTTGTTTCTGGATACAAATTTTGTATTAATCAGCAACAACCTGTGGGGAAGCATGTCAGATGCATTGGTCATAGTTGAATTTCAGGTTGATTTCTAAAAGAAACCTACTAGCACTGAATCCTGTGGGTGATTGGCTTGGCTTTGATTCTTTTTGAGTCATGTAAGATTTTTGTGTACTTTTTTTCAGCCAGCAGAGCTTATCTTCAATTGAACTGATGACCAAAAAAAGAAGAATGGATGGGCTCACATGTTTCTCCTTTGCCTGTTTGGCCTTTGGATGCTCCTGAATCAAATCCAAATGCATAAGTTGTTGAGGTTCAATGAGACACTTCTTAACAAAACTTTCACAAGCTGTGTTGCTCATGATTTCAAATTAGTCCTTCTTGAGAAATCCTTCTGAGGATTGAATACATTCAGCACACTGCTGTTCACCCAGTGAGAGTGATTTTGAAGAGGCCTCCAAGATTAGTGTCCTGTGTGTGTTGCATTCTCTGAAGACTGAAAACTGGAAGTCAGAGAGTGTTGTGTCATCATCTACCAATCCCTCAACTTCCCATTCATTCTTATTCTTAAAACTTGTATAGCTTGCCTCTACTGGCTTGAAAGAAATAAAAGACTTATTTGCATACACTTTTTGTGGCCCACTCAACTGATTGGTCTTGACTGGATCATCATGTATATGTACCTCAATGTGGACCTTGAAATTCAGTTCTGTAGTTGTCACTACTACTTGGCCCCAAGTCAGATGAATGAAATACATTGGATCTTGAAAGGAAGTTGATGCTGTAACTTCTGAATATACATTGGTAGCCTGCCAATATCCAGAGTTTCCATTTGCATTGGCCAAATGCATCAAAGAACCCAAAGAGCCTGAAAATGGCAGAAAAGTGGGTGATATGACTTGTTGTGCAGGATGAGAGGAGTTAGGCACTTGATATGGATTATTATGCTCTTAAATCTGGCTTTCAAAGGGCCTTGAAGTGAAATCTGGCAACATGCTGAGTAATTGTGAATAAGGGTAGTGGGGGCTAGAGTGGAGAATGGGGATGGAATGGGACAAGGATGTGGCTACATAGCCCTATACTCAATGTGTTACAGTGTTCTGATTCCATGAATTCAATACAGCCATAATCAAAGTTAGCATAGCCCTATACCACACACCAAAATTTCCGTGTATACCGCCACCAACCTTTCCCCCTCAGTCTCTTTTCTCCATCTGTGAAAAGAGACTGTGAGTGAATACCCCACCCCCCTCATAACCTTAAATATCACATCTACCCACACAATCTAACACAGTGTTTCTTTCTCTTGACCTTTTCTTTAATCCTCATGTTGTTTAAACCCAAACTACACTCTCTTCAAGTCTGCAGATCATGAGCCAAGTACTTCTCACCATCATTTACCACATAACAACTTTCTTAAAAATTCCTGTTGGTGTCCAATCAAGGTGAGTACAGTTATGCAAGTACCCAGACACTGCCAAGATATTTGTATCGGATGGGCCTATCCGATGTTCTATCACCCTGAGATATGCGATGCAGTGTCAGTAGGATTAGGTACGATGGAATTACACTGCAATATGGTGTCAGAGCATTAGATACCGATAGTAATTCCATCGCACCTAATCCTACTGACACTGCATCGCATATCTTGGGGTGATAGAACATCGGATAGGCCCATCCGATACAAATATCTTGGCAGTGAGACAGCCATATACAAAATGTTGGAATTTGCTCATCCACTTATCTAGTTCCATGCATCCCCATCCATGTTCTATTTTTTCCCATCTGCAGAAAAAAAGAGAACACACAAGCACAATCTCAGTCACCCCACATCTACACCCCTTAACCCCTCCTTCAACACTCCTACTTCAAACTCTAATCTAATCCATTAAAAAACTTTGTAAATCTGACTACCCCACACCGCCAGCAAAAATTACTCGGACAAGGCTGTCCGAGTAATTTTTGCTGGCGGTGCCAAAACTTAGTTTCCTTGTCATTCCAGATCACAAGCACAGAAAGCTCACTTCTCCTAAATCTTTCACTTTTTACTGTTCACCCAGGTAGCTTAGAAAGACCATTCTTGTTATCCCCCCAATTTTTTCCCCCACATCACTCATTTTTTTCTCTCTTTCTATTTCTCATCTTACTTGCATTAATAGGTCAGTATACACAACCCTATGAGTTAGCAGTTTTTATAGAGAGGACTCACCTCATCATCCATATCTCACCAGGTACCTTGTGCCTTATCCCTTATCCAGTGTTCCAAGCCAACTGGAAATCTAACACTTGGAGCAAATTTTCAAGGGGTTGGGTGGGACTTGGCTGTTTTGGTGATTCATGGTAGATTGCACATTCATTCACAGTTGATGAAGGTGATATGAATGGGGTGGGTTGGTTGAGATTGTGATGGGGTAGAGGGGTACAAACAGTAGGCTACAGCTGATTTAGAGGTGAAGCTGAATTTTGCTGGCTGATGCTGTGGGCAACCAGCTGACATCACAGGCCAGCCCTGTGACTTCCATGTGATGCTGTGGCTGTAGCATCAGAAGTTTTCCTGCTGTGTAGAATATAACTGTTGGTGTCCAATTGATGAGATGAGAAAAGAAAAGTAAGAGAAGGAGGTATAGTAAAGAGAAGCCACCAGTGTAGAAGGAGCACTGCCAGCAGAAACTACTAGGACATGGTTGTTCTAGAAGTCCTAGGACCAGAGTTGTCCTAGATGTTCCTTGTTTGGACAAGGAAAAACTAGGACAAATGCTGTCTGAGGAAATCTAGGACAAGCTTGTCCTAGATGTCTTTGTTGGCAGTGGAGGAGCCACTGGTGTATACCAGAACACTCACAACTCCTCATACACCAAGGATCTATTCACTTGTGCACAGGTACATGATGACTTCACTACTAGCATATCTGAACACAACTAGTAGAAAACTTTTGCTAACAGATGTATATAGTCTGCAACTGCCTGCACCATGTGCATTTTCTTTCCCCTTGTCTTTGGAAAAAAAAATGTACATACCTACCCGCTATTTTTCTTCACACATGATCTTCATTCCACCTTTATCTCAGCAAGTGTTGACCCCAAGTTTTCTAAAACATTACATCTCTTATAGATTCCCTCTTTCACACACTGCCAACAAAGACATCTAGGAAAAGCTTGTCCTAGATTTCCTCGGACAGGCTTTGTCCTAGTTTTTCCTTGTCCAACAAGGAACATCTAGGACAACTCTAGTCCTAGAACTTCTAGAACAACCATTTCCTAGTAGTTTCACTGCCAAGATATTTGCATCGCATGGAAGCTTGCTATGTAACATAGCATGTCTTCATGTGATACTATGGACCATTTTTCAAGGTCCCTACCTTGGAAAATAGACCTATTGCATTGCATCTTGGCCTGCTATGTGACATAGCATGCTTCTATGCGATGCAATTTTCTTGGCAGTGTTTCTGCTGGCAGTGACAGACCAGTTGAGCTTACAGCTCGCATCTTCTCACTTGCTCTGTTAATATCCACTGAACCTCTTTGAAGGTCAGCATCCTCATCCCAGAGTTGAGAAGTAGTTATCCGCACACTTATACCTTATACACTACATCAGGTGTTCCAAAACAGAGAGACATTTTCAATAACAGCTGTAACTGACACACTTCAAATGGGATAAACATACAAATTCATGCAACCTTGACTCTTTTTTGTTTATCTTTCTCTTGGTAGGTCAATCTGGAAGGCCAAGGGTGCTGTAGCTGCAGCTGATCTAGTTTGAACCCATAAGGAGGCACTTGGTGAGATGGACAGACCTGGTTTGGGAAGTACCAAATTTTGACAAGAGGAATGGTGAGTCTAGTAGTATCTAGCATGTATGGATTTAACCAAACCTTACTAAATCTTCTATGCAGGTCAAAATACCTTTGCTAGAAATTGTAAATTTACATTCAACAACTTTCAAAATATACCACACATTGATAAAAATGCAAAGGGCTGGACATTTGGGATTATGATGGCCATGGATCTGTGTACTCAAGGATTGGCCTGACTGGGAAAGCTATTTAATGGCTACATTAAACTGATATGCCAAGGTATTTGGGCTCACCACTGTACTATGCCTTCTCATTCTTTTTTGAAAAGTGGACCAGGTGGGGTTCATCTACTCAACTCACAAAGCACTTTGAGGATGTATGTAAATCCATCTGTGATGGTGGGGGGAATTTAAAGCTGGGTATTTCTTCAAAAGTAGATGTGAAAAAGAAAACAGGTGTTAGGTGGGTGATGAAAAAGAAGTATCAGATTAGTGGGTTAAGTTCAATCTTGGAAAAGACATAAGTTGAATTCTCTTACTTTGTGAGGACAGTTTTACAATATATTTATTTTGTTTAAAATCACTGTAAATTTCATAAATCAAGTTGTAGGGATCTCTCATCTTCCTCCACTGCAATTAGAGTACTTGGGTATTGATTCTCAAGTGACCAAGCTGGTAGATCATGATAAGGCCAGTGTTGGTGTAACATATTTGTAACATTTCTGTGACACCTGTGTCATGCTCAAACACTAGTGTCTCATATGGATGTGCCTCTCAGCATGTAGTCCTTTCTCATGTCTCAACAGCCTTTGTGTTTCTAAGTTTCTTTTCTCTCAATGTCTGAGCTAGTGAGGACCAGATGTATGACTGAACCTGAGCTGGTAGCTGTAAACATGTGTATATAAGGAGTCTGTTCTCTCTGTGTTGTTTTGTAAGTTCACCAGTCAACTGTTATCACACAAAATGGGATTCACATACAAGACTCCATGTCTTTTCTATCATTCATGATCTCAAGACTGTTCACTCTAAAAAGCCCTTACACAGGCACTTGTAACCCTTCAACAACCAGGCTGTGACATTTGATGAAGAGGGCTGGAAGGAGTGCTGCCATTTGTGCTCAACATGAGTAAGACCAAGTCTATTCAAGAGTTTAAGAAGTGGTGCATTTTGAATCACTTCCATATCCCTTACCATGATGAATGTTTCAAAAGACTTTCCAAGTGGAACCATCCCCCTCATTGAACCTTGTATTGCGATGAGGTGAGTAAGAGTAGTATTGGCAGTCAGTAGTTGTTTTTTCTTAGTCACTTTCCTACTAGACTATATCACTGTACCCTAAGACTAAATAGTGCAAAATGTAAAATCAAATGCACTTAAAAAACAAGTGGAACCATCAATTTATGGGCAACACATCCCCAAACCCTTGTACCACCAACTACATACTCCACTACATTTTTTCAAGACAATTTTGGTGGCACACAGCTGTGCTACCATGTGCCACCAGACAGTCAGCATGTTCATCCAAGGACAAGCTGACTGTACTGTGGTCAATGTGCAAGTTTGGGGACATGACCAGGCCTGTGGGCAATGCCAATGGGTCTGACACACATCTTCTGGCCCTGGTGGTCTACAGGTGTAGGCCGGGTTGGCCCACCCTTGACCAGGCTCCCATCAGGTGGCAGTGAACCATCTTGTATTTGCTGTTGGAGGCGAGTGCTCGGCTTATCTCCCGCCGTTACCAGCGTCTTACCACACCTTTCACAGGCCATTGAGTTTTGACTGCAGGAGAGCAATCCAAGACTAGAATTGGCTGGTGAGCAAGACCATCATTGGATTTGCGTGCTATGATCACCTCCTCTTCACTTGAGTCGAAATCTGAATCAAGGCATGCGTGGAGAATTGAACCGGTGGTAGGCCAAGATACGTAGGGGTTGGGTGTCCAGTGTCAGGTGCATGCTGAAGGGTGTCAAGCTCGTATTACTGGCCTTCAAACCTGCATCTAATCTGTTGGGACCGAATATGCTGGTCGTTGAAGAAGTTGTTAAAAATTTAGTAAAACCTAATTAGCCAGGGACTAAACGAGAAAAAACTTGGCTCACCTGGCGGCTCATCGGGATTGGCTCACGACACTTCCAATTGTCGGATGCTCCCATGAGATGGGTAGAACTGGCACCTCCTAAGCTTGACCGTGTCCAACCGGACCGGGTAGTCAAATACATACACGTCTTAAAGAACTTTTTGAATGAGAGTTGACATCCCTCAGCCGAAGACAAAGAAGATACGACACCATCAATCGATTGACTAGTTCTTTAGAATTGGACTGAGCATTCACGCGGACAGTTTTTCACGCCTTGGTCAAGAACTTTTACATTTACCAAGGCATTCTTTCTGTCTCTTGTATGAATATAACCATTGTCTCAAATTTTACAAATATCGCATTCTTCCTTCAGTTGACTCTTATTCCAAACTATCTCGAACAAACTCCACCTTTTCTTTTCTTATTTTTTTTCCTTTTTTTTTTTTTTTTTTGGAAGTTTTTTGATTTCCCTCAACCTCAATTCATCCGCTGGTCGGTTTCATAAGTTTTCTCTTATTTTTATTTATATTAATAATTCTTGTGGCTATTTTATTAGCAGTAATTTTTTTTTTTTCAATTATCGCAAGTCGACTATTATATTAAGTTCAATTTATTTATTTCAAAATTCAAACAAAGATGATCTCGACACAAAACAATAAAAAGAGGATGTCAACAACCTTAGCTCCCATAATCGTTTTTTCAATGTTTACAAATTTCATGGTTATGGGAATTTCTTCCAATATAGATAATCATAAACAACTTCCACTGAGGGTACTTGGAAAAATTTCGTGCTCATCTTCTTATAACTCCCTCCTTGTTTCATTCAAATCGCTCACACATCTTTTTTTTTTCTTATCACGTAGTTGAACCGCAGGCAAAGCATTGATGCAAATTCTATCGTAATTCCTAACTCTTCATCTAATCAACGGAATAATCTTAATGGCCAACAAAATTCGAATGGTTTGAATGGGAATCAATTCATATCTGGCAATCAATTTAATTCTCAATCCGGAGGAGGAGGCAACGCTAATAATAATGATAATAATAACAACATTGCAAATACCCAAAATAGAAATTTTAACAATAATGATAATACACAATTTGGAAATCCGAATAATAATAATAATGGTAATACACAATTTAATCAAAATCTTAATAATCAATTCACACCCGTTAGACAAACAAATAACCTTTCACCTAATAATCAACTTAATGGATTTAATAATATTAATCAGAACAATAATCAGAATGGACTTAACGGAATTCGAAATAATTTAAGTAATCTAAACAATAATAATCAAAATGGAGTTAATGGACAAAACAATAATAATCAAAATGGAGTCAATGGACAAAACAATAATAACCAAAATGGATTCAATAATTCTAATGGTCAAAATAATAATCAAAATGGATTGAACAATGGACAAAACAATAATTTAAATGGACAAACCCGACCAAATAATGCAAACGTTGGTACTAATGGCTTTAATAATAATAACCCCAATAACAACAACCCCAATAACAATAACAATTCGGTCAACAACAACAGCAATGGGGTTAATAATTCCAACAGGATCCAAAAGCGTTATGTTCGAAAATTTTCTCAGTAGTTCACTACGTCCTGTTTTTTTTGGTCTTGTTTTCTCTGTTTGTTCGCCTTGAATAAATAGATATCTTTCAGCCTTTTTTTTTTTTCTTTTACCCTTGAGATTTTAACTAGGCACGGTTTGCATGTTTACTTTTTGCAGTTTTTACATTTGCTTCATAATAGTAATAATTATACCACTGCTAACAGTCAAGAACAAGACATGAGTAAGGTTGTTCGTGAATTCTAATCCCAAACTCGGTTCTTGTTCACGCCGCTTCAACTCTTGCATAATCAAACAACTTGGTGAATCACATACACCCTCTTCCAGACCAAATATATATATATGTTTCACTTTTGTGCCATATAAGTGTCCGTTTCATTAAGGATCTTACGATTTGTAATATCCTTCATAAAACATTGTGTTTTAGTACGCAATGTTGGAAAAAAACCTGATGTTTTTTTTTTTTTTTCTTTCTTTTCCAGAGAATGTCAATTGACTTTTACTAAACAGGCCGATGTGTGAGCACCAACAAAACTCCTCACTCTTCAACAAATATTTTTCTCAAAACCAAGCGTGTTTTGACTTCTTTTCTTTGTGTCTTACCTCCCTCCTTTCACAGAATGACTAATAGTTAGCCTTATTTTGATTATCTTTTTTTTTTTTTTGATATCTCTGCCTACCTAACACTATTTATATTATAACGGGCTATTTTCAACTTATTAGGCTATTAGGGTTTATAATGTTATACATATATGTACATATATATACAAAAAAAATGCATTTTAAAAAGGAAAAGAAAACTCAAACTCATCCTACCATTCTTTATAATTCCAGTTCTTGATAGGATTATTTGTCAATTGAAAGAAAAAAAAAAGAAAGAAAAGAAAAAGAAGAACATAAGCATAATAGGTTCATGTTTCTCATTGGACTTTTTTCCGTGATTTTATTTTTTTATTTTTGTTCAAGGTCAGATTCTTTCGAGTGAATTTTGGAGTCGTTCTAAGTGACAGCGAAGAAGAAGAAATCTTCATAGCACTTTTCCAATAACAGCATGTTGATCTGATATCTTGAGGGGATGAGTTTTTTTTTTTTTTTTTGACTCACACATGATGAAATTTGTATGATTGACAACGAGAAGAGTTTTAGCGAACTCTTGATACGTAAAGATACATGAAATCCATTCTTCTGACTCACGGTGTTCAATTCCCCCTAAAAAAAAAAAAAAAAAAATCGAGGTAAGGGTAACAGCGAGAGAAACAAAGGTAAATTCTTCAACCTTGTTTCAGCTATACCAAGATATTTTGAATAGATTTAAGTAGTTATATAAAGATTCATTCAAATTCTTAAATCCGATCATCATATTTCAGGACTTTATTTATTTATTTAACTATCTTGAAAACCGTTATCATTAACATTGTTCAAAGCAAAACTACATTCAATCCATCCATAGAAATTTTTTTTTCTTTATACCACATAAACCAGAATTCCAATCTTTTGAGTTTTTTTTTTTTTTCATCAATGTTTTTCCAACGCTATCTCATAGCTACCTTCATTTTTATTTCATTTCATGGCTTACGAGTTTTTGGAGGTGGAGAGAAGCTTAGATGTGTTGATATCGCTGATACTGTCAAATCTGAAGACTGTCTAGAGTAAGCATTGAAGGAACGATTTTTTTTATATCACCAAAGTATGTTTACAAACATAAACTCAAAAGATTAAACGAATGTCATGTTTTTTTTTTTATACAGTGCTATCAAACAACTCGCTGGAAACAAGGAAGGAGATTTTGAAGTTGGACCAGGTATATACACCGTAACAAATTCTAAAACTTGTCAAATCAAAATTGTTTCATCAATTAGGATGACACTGTATGTAGTTTTCTTTTTTGATTTTTTTTTTTTTTTTTTTTTTTTTCCAAAAGTCAAGAAATTTTAAAAAGGTTTTTATTTGTTGTTTTTATTTTCAAACAATTTTTATTTTTTGAACAGTTCATGGGATAAATTGGTAAAATCTGATACTAGTCAATTTAATCAATGGCAAAAAGATTGTAAAAACAAAGTGAGGAATTTTTTTTCAAGAAAAAAAAAATCAATCACTTGTATTGTTGTCATTTCGTCACATCAAGATTTATTTATACTAAATGGATACTGCTCAGATCTAAATTGATTGGGTTTTTTTCTTTTCTTTTCTTTTTTTTTTTTTTTTAGGATGCCACATTTTCAATATTAGACTGCGCTACAACTAAAATTGATAGAGCAACAGGGCCTACCTTAATGAGCATAAGTGGTGTACAGGTTTGAGTTGATGCCATTGTCAATTTATAGAATGCTTTCTTTGTTTCATTTCAGTTTAAAGACACTAGTTTGAGAAAAAAAAAAAAAGAATGACAGCACGTTTTTTTTTATACAAAGATCCATCAGTCCACTTGTTAACCCGAGTTGATGTTCAGCACAGACAATAACATATTTGAGTCTTTGAAGGAGTTTTTTTTTTTTTTTTTGGAAATTCAGATAACAAGAGAGCAAGTAAACAAGAGACAAATGACCTCTTCACTCTGGATTGACTTCCCTGTTCTCACATTCCAACCTCCAAGTATAAGAAACAAATGGTGAGTTTTTTTTTGTTCTTCTTCTTAGCAAAATGGTAATTACTGTCTCATTCTTGATTTTGAATTCATCATTTTCATGTCAAGAAATAATGAATTGGTCTGAACACTACCTCAGCCTCTTCCAAAATTCAAAGCTGTTTGCATTGTCATGTACCTATCCAATGCAATAACCAATATATGAATAGATCTTGGAGGAATCAGACCAGTTCAATCCATTGCTGCCTATTCCCTTCAAGCTTGAATTTCTATAGTTACACTTTTAATGTCATACTTTGAGGGAACAATCCTGTTGTCTATAGTTCCATCTAGTCCTTTTCATATTTTTCCTTGAGACTGTTGACATGGTCTTGGTCTGATTTTGGTTGTGGTCTACAAGGTTTCAGATGACCAATCTTGAATGTTATATGAACTTTATGATGAACCTAGAGATGGATTTAGTATTGGTCTGGTTCTGTTCATGTCAAGTTGAAGGTAGTAAGTATTTATTTACTTTTTTCAAAATTGTCAACTGAGTCAGTCAAAATCCGAGTGAATTTAAAATAAACTGCTTAAAATGGCTCGAAGTCTTTCTCGATCTCTCAGACTTTTCCTTCGTCTGGCCATCGTTTTATCCCTCATCCTCATCTTCATATGGTCACTGCCACTCCATCAATGGCTTTCCACGGTCATCGATTCACACCAAGTCTCCAAACATCCCCAATCAGTCAACTCTCCAGAACCAGCTCATCTCGCTTCGAGGATACGCATCGCCTTGTCTTCAACTGACCACTTTCGCTCGCGTCTTGGTATCTCAACAACAGACAGGGGAGCTCTCCTGAAACACGTCTTCTCATTCTCTTCTTCTGGAGCCTCAGGTGATACCTCAACGACATCATATCTTGAAACACGCGATCCACCAAACATCAAGCTTGACAAGACAGAATCACCACCTACTCTGGGGCCCTTGCCAAAGAATCATCCATTGGAGAAGGCATACACCAACGCCTTGAAGGACGTTGACGACGCGGTTCGACGCATCATTGCAAACGACCCGATCATCTCATTGCATGAATTCAAGAATCGGACGGCTGGTATTCCTGGAACTGCCATCACCACTAATGCCGAACGAATTTCCCTTCAAAAATGGTTAGATTGTACATCTACACAAGGAGAGTGGCGTTGGCAACCGCTGGCCAATTCATCCGCTCGAAGACCGCTCACAGTTCATAAGCAAGGTCCTCTCGAAGCTCGATGTGACCGATCATACTACCAAGCTCGAGAACGAGGAGAAGGAAACCTCTCAGACGATGGCTGGAGTGTGCGACCTTCCTTGCAATTTCGATGGTATCCTTCAAATCGATGCGACTCTCTTCGACCACGTCAGTTAAAAGATGATGTACATCTCTCACGAAAGGATTTATGTCGTCTCTTGCGACACAAAAACATTTTAATGGTAGGAGATGTTACCCAGTTTTCATTGCACGACTTGCTTTTGGATTGGACAAGTACGAAGCCTGTAACGTGTTATGGAGATTTGTACTGTAAGGAGCACGGTATCTGCGGTCATGAGTTAACAGATGATTGGGACGGATCGGCGATCGAATTAGAATCAGGCGCATTAGATGATCACGTCTACCAACGCTTACCCACCCAACCTAATCTCACTTCCTTCAGTTCTTATGCAACGAACCCCAGCTTAGAAAACGTAGTAGGGTCGCTCAACGCGTCTCCTTCAGATCTTTTCCCACGTTCATCCTTACACAATCAGGCGGGACGTAAGACGTCAAAGGAGTCACCGAAACAGTCTAGTAAACCAGCTCGTGGTACAATCCTTCGGTTTCGTAGATCGGACTCTCTTTGGGCATCTTCAAGCCCGTCTCATCGCCGCTTTGATCCTATCTGGCTACACGACAATACAGGGATCAGGGATATTAACAATTGTACGCTTCACCATGTTTTTCCTTTTTTTTCTGTTTTATAGAATCAGGATAATGAATAATGGCTTAGGAGACACTTGACGTCACAGATTGGATTACCGATTCGCGAAAGTCAGATTTGGTCATCTTATCCCGCCCGCCGCTTCCATTTCCTCTCCCATCTCATAGACATAAGGCTTTCACCAAAACCACAGAAATACCTGCCCCTCATCTACAATATCTGAGACACGTGTCCAATAATAAATCATGTCCTTCAGTAGAATTTTTTGAGACTGGTGGGGTAATTGCTGCTGCTAGCTTAATCGATATGGCTCGTAGGATGGTATTGGAAGTTTGGCTACCAGAAATTATGTATAGTCTTTTAAGCCTTCGTAGTACAGCGTCACCTCCAGACCAGCTTATGGTTTGGCGTGGGGATTGGAGGATTCAACCGGATTGTGCGAAGCAGGATAATTGGGATGATGAACAGAAAAGACATCGTGATTCGGAAACTGATCACCAAACTCGTTTTGATTGGAAAAACTGGTGGCAGAGACGTGCTGAAGGAGATGGCCCACCTTTACATTCTTCACCGCCAAGTTTATTATCAATCATGTATTCAGATTTTGCGGATCAGTTGTACGATCAAAAATTTGATCGATTTACTGCTTCTCGACGTAAAACTTTAGACGCTCAAACTCATATTCGAGATCCTCGAACCGTTTTTCATAACTTACAGGTCATCTTTCAAAATCAATTGATGAGACAACTAGCACCAGCTTTCGGTATTCCTTACCTTGATTTAGAGAGTCTTACATCAGTTTGGAGGAGTGGTATGGTTGGAGGGAGTAGCGTATCATCAATTAAGAAACCATTTAAATTTATCTCATCTCAACCACAAGTTGAATCATTTGATCAATTTCATTCATCAATTAACTTATTAAAATCAAAAATTGGTCAAAATTGTTTACATTATTGTTTTCCTAGTCCAGGTATGGTTATTGAGGAAGGTTTTATTGGTGGACTCTTAAAGATTTTTCATTTAGGTTGGGATCAACATGATTATCAATCAGAAAGAGATAATTGGGTTGGAGAATTATTTATTCCTTTAAGAGAAAGAATTTTAAATCGTAACGCTTTATAGAAATTTTTGAGGGGGTGTTTTTTTTTTTTTTTTTTTTTTTTTTTTTTTTTCATCAAAATAAAGTTTGAATCTTTTATACATATATGTACTAAATAAATAAATTGGCTTTTATTTTCCTTTTCTCAAGTTTAAAATCTCAACTTTAATTGCATTTTGTTTTCAGTATCCTGTGTAAAAAAAGAACAAAAAACAAAAGTAAATGTTTTTAATAGAATGCAATATAAGTTATGTTTGTAACCTTAGAATCTGTTTATTAGTATTCTTTGAAGTAATTCAGTGAAAAAAACATATTGAAAGAGTTGTATGTATCATTATTACTCTCAAAGTAAAAAAAAAAAAAAAAATTGAAATAAGCTTGAGATTCATTGAATTATGGTATAGGTTTTTTCTTTTTGATCTTGTGTGTGTATGTGTTTGTTTATATTCTTTTCTAATTTCTTATCGTCTTCTTTTTTTTCTTCTTTTTCCTAATATCCATAGTTGTGTATTCAAACCTTTTTTTTTTTTTTTTCAAACTTCTCAATCACAATGAGCTTCATCATCATAAAACTCTGAAACATTAAACTCAAAACAAAGAATAGATCTTGATATCCTATTCAAGTACTTACTTAAAACACCTCAAACACACACACACACATACACATTCATATCCCTTCCTTCCTAAAAAGTTTTTTTTTTTTAAAAAAAAAAAAAAAAAAAAAACCCTGAGACATATGTATAAACTGGACTAATATTATATGTTAGTCAAACCAAGCTCTTCCCTTCCCCTTCTTCTTTCTTCATTTTTTTTTTTTTCAGATTGACTTTAAATACTTTTATTTTATCCTTTTTAGTAAGTCAGCGTCATTTTTCTTCTTCTTCTTCTTCTTCTTCTTCTTCTTATTATTATTATTATTATTTTTTTTTTTTTCTTTTTTTTATGAAATACTATCAATTTTGTCTTTCTAAATATCAAATGATAAACGTAAAGTGCTTACAAAGATATTTTCAATTTTCAATTGTTTTTTTTTTTTGTGGCGAGTTAAAATCTAGTTAATTTAATGGGCTAGCCAAATTTTAATCATCCTGTTAACTTTTAAAGAAATGGAACAAAAAAAAAAGTGTTTTTTGTGTCTGCTTTATACAACTTGTAACGTATGTGAGAATGGTAGGGTAATAATATACTTACACTGTAAGTTCTTTATTATTATCATTATAAAATCCTTCACATATTGATATAAAATTTATAAGATAGAATTCAAAGTGATTCTAAAAATAAAAATAAAAATTGATTGATGTGTTGTAATAAATGTCCAAAAAAAGTGAAAGAATTTGATTTTATTTGATCTTTTTTTAAAAAAACAGTAACTTTTTCTTGTAAATAATTTTAATTTATATATTTGAAAGAAGAAGAAGAAGAAGAAGAGGTGGTGAGAAAAAATAAATAAATAAGTTGTTATAGAGGAATTTTAAAATGTTGTTCCTCAGTTTCTTTCTTTCTTTTTTTTTTCATGAAAAAAGATAAATAAGTTAAATCAAGTTAAAAGATATCATGAATCTGTTTTCGACTCATGAACTGTTTAAAAATTTCTAAAGCAATGATAGGCCTTTTTTTTATTCATGGTAAAATGAAAATAAAATAAAATAAAAACAGTTAGGAAAGTGAATTGATTTAATAATTTCATATATGAATTAGAAAAAAAAAAAAATCTATACATACTTATATGCGGCTACTACATGACCTGCACCAAAGACTCGAACATAAGTTAGTGGACCTAAGAGAATTTTCAAAGTTTTTTTTTTTTTTTTTTTTTTTGAAAAAAAAAAAAAAAAGTTTTTTTTTTTTTTTCTTTTAAATTAAATTATAAAAATATTTTGAAAAAAAAAAAAAAAATGAAAAAAGAAAAAGAAAAAAAAAACTATATATTCGGCTTACCTGCATTTTTGTATAAACCAACCGTACTTCCACGAATTTCAAGACGTTTCCATTCAGCTTGACGAAATTCATCTTGATGATTCCATGTCATTGCTTCTATTGCACGATAACCTCCAAGCCTATAAGGAGGGGGGGGGGGGGAATAAGAATATTAACTACAGTCTTTTCCTTTTTTTTTCATAGTAAGAAACATACCAATTACAGATAAAGTCAAGATCCTAAAATTCATTTGATCAGTTATCCGTGAAAGTCCTCTCTCCTCATCAAAAATCGAAAAAATACTCACCCCAGCCCATATTAATGTACGTAAACCTTGGTTTAGAACTTTTGCCAAAGAGGGAATTGTGGAACGCGCCTGATCACCAGTTGATTTGATTTGTTGATAGGGCCTACAAGTTAGATTCAAAGAAGAAAAAAAAACAAAAACAAAACCAATACAGAGACTTGGCTGACGAAATATGTATGTAGAGTGAGAGATAATGCCTTATTGAGGTGTGAACTTACCCATCAGCACATACATCGAACTTTGAGTTGGCGCCGATTGCACCTTTCACTTCAGGTCTTTCAAGGTATGTGAGGAACTAGATATGCACGCGTTATCCATAAGTCACCAAATGTGCTATTCATCCAGTGAAACAAAGCCTATTGGAGGAAAAGTTCATAGGAATCAGGTGGCTAATACTGACCGATAGGGATGGAAAATTGACCGTTGAATTATTAGGAACTTGGAAAATTAAGACGACAAAAAAAACACGGCGGTCAGCCATATCTCCCAACATTTCAGTTCTAAGGGACTATATCAGGGAAGTCAAATTCGAAAGCAGAAAAAAAAAACAATTGGAGAAAGCTCAACAGAAATATTCATTTTGATTTCCAAGTAAAGGGTCTGTGATCTCATTTTCGCAAAAAGAGTCAGCTGATCGACAATCTTCTACTTCACCAAATTTATAGCACTTCTTCAGTTGATCAATACAACCGTTCTTCTTGTCAAGTGCTGTTCGAGCCAAATCAATGATGCTCTCGTCTACGATATCAAATAAACCATTGAATTTGGCTGAAGCGAAATCTGGAAAGGAGGCATACTGTGGCAGGTTTTCAGACAGGATTATCTCTTTTCAAAAGCGCAAAGGTTTCTTCTGACTTACTTGTACCAGAGGGTCGTACCAGCCGTTGTTCTAAAAAAAAAAGAGGAGAGAGAAATTTATTTAGCATCGAGCAAAAGATTTGATGAAACCTGGCTAAACTCGCGAAGGACTTACGATCCCAAGGGTTGTCAGACGTATTGAAATGGCTTGTAGCTTATCTGCTTTGATTAATTGGTTTTGGGCGTGAAAATACTATCATAGAAAGATTTCAATCAGAAATGAACGTTAAGTGGCATGTAGAAGAGATCTAGGATGTCCCAGGTGACATATGGATACTTACTTCAGCGAAAACGGGTCCTAAAGAAATGAAGGAGTGAGACTCATCAAAGTTAAGAATAGTTATAATCCGTTTAACTAAATAATAGCATCCAATTTGATTGACTAACCATAATGTCCACCATAACTTTCTGACCACAATCCAAATTCACGTGATTTATAAGTGTTAAATGTTTGAGTACCAAAGAGCATTTGGAAGAATTTCCAAAGTTGGGGAGCAGCCTACGTAAGGATGAGAAAAATGTCGAATGTAAGTGTAAAATGACCAAAAAAAAAAAAAAAAAAAAAAAAAAAAAAAAAAAAAAAAAAAAAAGGAAAATCAGATGATGATGATGATGATGATATAGAAGTAAATTGTAATAAATATGTGTGAACCTGTGAGGTCGTATAGACATCATTTGTACCGTAGGAGAATCCTGTATTGATTGGCTAAAGATTACAATGTGGGTCAACTTGAGCTCAAGCTATGACTCAAAGAAAGAAAGAAAGTGCCACAGCGGTCAAAAAACTTACTTGATCGACGTAGATCATATGCTTTTTTATCAATCAAACCACAAAATATACGAGACCAACATGGGTGGAGTTATAACGCGAGAGTATTTGGAGTTGTAGATGGATGCGAAGGGGGCGGGGGCGGTTAAAATGGTCAGTTTCTTAAAATCAATCCCGCAGTTTAGGCTTCGCCATATCTATGGCTTCAGGGCGAGGGTCCTTACAGCGTATTCATTCCATGAATGAGGATTGAGGTTTGAACTTGTGCCATCGGCCGATATTGTGCAAGGACCATTTCCTTGAAAAAGTCCTATCATACTACTGCAACCCGGCCCTCCCTATAGGAAAGGAAAGTCATCAGCATCGAAAAGTAAAATCAAAGCCAAAGAATGTTTCATTTTGTTAAATTTCATTATCGCTTTATTGATATATCAATTTTTGGCGCTGCTCAACATACTATATATATATCATCTTTGAATTCGATCATGTCCATAGATTTGTTGGTATATTGGGCTTATTTTGTTATGAAAGTAGACAACGACTAAATGTAAAGATAGCAACCTGTATAATTCAGAAACAAAAGAAAAAAAAAACTTACATTGAGCCATACCGCGAAAGGAGCTGTTTTGGGATTATTACGAGCTTCGAAAAACCAGAAGAAAGTCGACTGATTTGTTCCAATCTGAACATAACCTGAGTAAGTCTTAACGCCCGGAGTTGTCTCACATACGCCACTGTTTTTAAGAAATCGGTAGGCACCAGGGGTCTCAAGTCGGTTAGGAGATTTAAAGTTATGATCGATAGAAGGTGTGATGTCACGTATGATGACAGCAGATGAAACAATTTTGAGGATAAAAAATAAATATAGGATTCTCCAAGCTGGCCAACGCATGGAATTGTTTAAAATCATAGTGCTGTCCAGTTCAATGAGGTGGAGGTTGTATGGTATCAGTATATAGGATGAGGTGTATATATATATAGTAAAATGGATGGATGATAGTAAAACTATAAATGGAGGATGAAAGCTCGCCTTTTTCTGCTCAGGGATGGACTAGTGTGTATCTTCGAAGATGGCTGAATAGAAACGCACCGCGTGCTGAGTTGGTGTTTAAAATCAAGATACTCGATTTTGATTTTTTTCCTTTTTTGTAGTAGTAGTAGTATGCTAGATAGTAATTGAAGCCCCTCAAGGAGTACTCGTACTAAAAGTAGGTAGGTCTAGACGAATCTCGCAAGATGAGCCAGGGCAAAAGTTAACAACGCGGTCGGTCTCGAATGAGGGAAAAAAAAAAAAAAAAAAAAAAAAAAAAAGGGGTTCACAATTTTGGCTAACAAATATGAAGGATAATCTGACAAGGAAGAAGATGAAGACGGAAAGAATTTATAAATGACTGATCTGAGTTTGAAAAATGAGACAATCTCACTTCAAGATTGTTTGAAGAAGAGACGGGGAGATGAGTGGTAGACGGGTCTTATAATAATAATCAGCAATGACAATACTGTACTCGCCAAAAAAAATCCATAAAAATAATGCACTCTACCGCTAAAATTCGGTAATCGAATGAACTCAAACCAAGACGTTAGACGGTAATGTTGAGCTGGTCAGGTGCAGGTGTAATCCTTAGTTAAGATGGATGGTAGATGCTGGTGAAAGAGAACTGAGCCGGTATAGAGCCCATGCTCCTGCCTGTTTGTCGATCCCGTACGGAGATAGCCAGAAGTGGAACTGCAGTGAATAGGATAGACTGCAGCCAATGACCTCGACCGACTGAAGTTGAAGAAGGGTGTGCCATGAATCAGTTCGACCGGTTGAAAGGTATCAGTATCCTACGTGACGAATGTGAGCTTCCGAGACGTGAGCTGTTTCTACATAGCGGTCAGGAGGAAGGGTCGCATTCAAACCCAAGTCAACCAGACCTTGACCAGTCTACCATCACGTCATCGATTTTGTTAAGTACATGTAAGTACTTAGTTTGGTTGGCGAGATTCAGACGACTGATACTCACACTTTAGCTCTTTAACAGCTATGTACTTAGTTCGTTCTACTCACTGCTCAGCTCGTATGGTCGAAAGCCAATTGAGTAGTTGAACAACGGCTTTGAGCTCGGCTCCAAGCAAAAAGCAGGGAAAGGGGGTGATATTTAAAAACTACGTGAGAAAGGATCTTCATCGAACAGTGACCCACTCGGAAAGAAAAAAAAATTGTTCTGGTGAGAAAATTTATGGGTACGAACGCTTGAGATTAGACCCACCCCAACCACCCGTGGGCAGTCAGAGTAAGTACTAAACCTCTCACGATTCACCACCACTACTCAGAAATTCTACCTTGGTACCACTTGGCTTCAATTATGTATTTGACCCACAAGAAAATATAAATATTTACCGGAAGGAATCGTTTCCCTTTGAGATAGGAGCTGAAGTGTATATATATATATATATATCTGTGACTCCACGCTGATTAGACCTTTGGATTGAGAGATGATTGTTTCTTCGGTCTTATAAAAAAAATCGCCCACTGATTGTCCACACATAATTCAACTTTTTACAATCAATGGTTTTTTTAATATTTTACAAACACCGATCAATTCTTTACTTTTTGCAGGTTGGAAATTTAAAAGGTAGCGCCACAGATGATGATACAAAAACACCTTAAAAGAGCTCTTGAAATGAAAACGTAAGCACTCGAACGAAGAATCATGAAGAACCTTTTGAGTGATAGTTTTGGAAAATTTTCATCGAGCACTAATTCAGACACAAAGACAAGGAAAAAATAGAGAGTTAAACTCTCTACGAGAATAGTTGAATTGATGACTACAATTGGAGGTAGCCCTTCAAGAAAAAAGGAAAAAACCAGATTGATACCATAACAGAATAAAATGGTGTTATGGAAATCTTTAGTATGATTGAACTACCATGATTTTTTAAGATATGTGAACCTTTACCAAAATGATTCCCTCCGAGGAGGTATTGATAATTATCTACTGGATAAGCAAACCCAACCGAAGGTGTACTAGTTTTAAAAATCGTATATACATTTTTTAAGAAAGTAGTACCCATTAACCACAGATGTCCATCAGTATTAAATTCACTATCAGTACTGAATACTGCACCAAGACAAAGCTGTTCATCCCAACTAGTTTCATCTAGAGAAAAGTCTTCTGGAGATATTTCGTAGGCTTTACCACCAAAGTAAAATGTTAATGACACATTTGAGTTACACGGTATGAAATAATAACCTACAAAATCCATCACACTGATTAACTGGATACGTTTGACTTGAAATTGTGTTACTTGATAATTTACCTTGGTATATATCTCTTCCTTCTTGTGAGCCTGGGATTGCCCCATAGATGTATTTCGCAAAAACTGAAGGAGCACCAATCAGATTTGTACCGGTGTCTATCACAGCAGAATTGTTTTGTAAACCTTTGACGTGAATTCCATTGATGATAACATAATCAAGGGGAATTTTCCAGTATCCTTTATGAGAGACTGATATGTAGTTGATAGGGCCTTTGAACAGTGAGTTATTAAACCCTCCTAACGTCAGAATTCCACCAGGCTCTGAGGCGCTCAAAGAAGAACCATTGAATCGAGCGATCCCGAAAGCAAAGGTGTCTATTCCTGCTACAGACCAAAATGGTGAAGGGCCAGAGGGGTCGAGCTCTCCAAAACCCATTCCCATGATACCTATAATCATACTCCACAAAGATGATAATTGTCAGCCAAAGGTTGTAACCCAAGAATTTGAATCGGTCATCGGTCCAAAAATTCAGCTCTTTCGTTCGCCGTACCTGACGCGTCACTAACAAAGATAGCTGAAGAAGTTTCATTGACGATTCCGAACGAAACGTTTTTTACATGATATGGGCCTTGAGATATTGTCTCCTTCGCTATCGCTCCGTATGCAAACGAGTTGTCACCGTAAGTTATCCTATATGTTTTTGGAGTTATTCGAAAAGAAGAAGAGTAAGAGGCATTGAACATAGGTCCTGTTGTACTCGTCTGAAGTGAAGGCGATCCGTCAGAAAGTTGAGTGGTTGCTCCCGATACCCAAAAGCTAGATGAGCCGGTGTCAAGTAATACGTTCAGTGTCTGTTTTGGAGTACCAATCCCAACGACACCATAGTACTCCACATCTTGAAAATCTTTTATTGCTAATCATATCACGTTACGTCAAGAATTTCATAAAGAGTTTAGCACACGATCCCAGTCTCAACTTCTCACTTACACAAACAGATTCACTGGAAAAACAAATCTTTGATCTTACCTAACGCCGCACTCGGAGGGTGAATAGAAACTGGAGAAGCATGGCTGGAAGCTCTGATACTGAGCCCAGGGTACTTTGCTAACATTCGCTTCGTGCGGAAAATTGTACAAGTATGGTCACCTT
Source organism: Cronartium quercuum f. sp. fusiforme G11 (assembly GCA_015951145.1). Classification (NCBI taxonomy): domain Eukaryota; kingdom Fungi; phylum Basidiomycota; class Pucciniomycetes; order Pucciniales; family Coleosporiaceae; genus Cronartium; species Cronartium quercuum. The sequence continues at coordinate 287,922 of MU167272.1, read as the reverse complement.
CTTGATCACGCAAAGGCGTAGCGTTTTTGCGTATATAGATTGGAACCGAGAGTACTTCTTGAACTGCGAGGACGTTTGATGAATAGTAAAAAAAATTATAACCAAGAATGAAGTTCCATATAGTCCGAAATAGCGTCCGAAGACAGTACATGTTGTAACCCTCCAAAAGTTGGAAGTTTATTCTTGAGGTGCGGATTAAAGATGATAAAATATTTCCTTCTCAAATTTGAGCGGTACAGAGATTCGAGAGGCAACACCGGAAATTTGAAGTGAAAAAGTGAAAAAGTAAGTTTAAAAATCCACAAAGTCCTTTTGTTCTTGTCAGACGAGATAATTTAAAAGAGTATGGATCCTCAAGCCACTGGCTGCCGTTCTTCAAAACTTTCGTTCGACATGACGCATATAACATAGTAGCATTCAAAGCCGAGCTGAGGTGATGTAGATTGAACGAGTGACTCGGAAGAAATCCACTAGATCGAATTTGTTGATCGGGAGTCTGGGAATCACAAAAAAGGGTAGCATTGTGTCTCGAAGACCAAGAGATGATGATTTCAAGATCCAGATTACCACAAACCAGTGATGGATAAAGACTCTCAGGCGTCGGGCTGATAGTTGAATTGCGCTCAAGAATGCGGTATTGTTTATTTCACTCAAAGGAAGCCACCGTACTACGTCCACTTGTGGCACTTGCAAGCATGTATCGAGGCATTGGGAAACGAAGCGAGCTAATATTTGTGCGACTCTTTCATCTGAAGGCTCGGCATGAGTTTTGCACGATTTGCACTAAACGGTCCAAGTATCGTAGCTGGAGCGCGGTCAATCTGTGAAGGGCCAACGGAGCCAGTCCATCTGACAGGATGTTGTACAGCATACGCGAAATCGTAACGACCCATACTCTAAAGTTTTACCATGTCCTTATGTGGATAAACCCGAAACTTCGGCTTGATTAATGACATGGAGGAAGCGAAAAATTTACATTTCTCACACGTACACAGACATCCATCTAGCCACAGCCTATGTGAATTCGTACCGAGATAGAGGTAGGAAACATCAAAATATCAGTCATTCTGGCTTCTTGACCGAGTAAGATTGGATTATTTTGGTGCAAAAGCACATCCCATCTAGATACATACATTAAAAATTCTCTCATATCGAGTAACCATTACTGCACGCAGACAGAGCTGCTTCGGTCTCGCAATCTTCTTAAAAAGATTTGTGAATTACGAGCGTATAATGAAACGAAAGCTCAAGAAATGTGAATCTCGTAAGTGTACTGTGGGAAAGACAACCACAGAACGTGATGACCGAGGAAACAGAGCAAACCTGCTCAGAGTGCGATAGGAAACGGTGAAGAAAGAGAAAAGAGAGAAACTACACCAAGTGCTCTTTCCTATATATAACCACGTCTCTTGCGACACGACGTCATACCATCGCGTCATGCACATTACACGATTGCGAGCTCAATAGGTCATCTGCCTCATTGAACTAAGACTTGATCTAGGGAAGTAATTAGTAATCTCAATTCGTATCACTTTTGGAGGTGCACAAACTCATAATTGAATAACATGTTTGTCCTATTTAATACATTTTGGATGTTATCGAAAATAACAAAAAAAGCCTGCCGACAGAGGCTTGAGAGACTCAATTATTTGAACTACGGTGCCTATCAAGGCCAATCACCAAAACTGAGGCCAGAATACGGGTACTTTGGCTTTATAAGCTTGATAGGATGGATCATTACCCCATTCTTTGTCAGCTTTAGACTCTAGAGGAGGAAGTCCCGAGAGCTTGGTGATTAAGAGGTACTCAGTTATCGGGCTCAAGCAGGCAATTAGCCTCATGGCAGCTTTTTTTTTTTCAAGAGGATGATCCAAAGCGTCAGCGGAAATTTGTAGAGTTCGCAAAAAAAAGGCCATAGAATACGCACGCGGAAGAGTGCCCCAAGCTAGGATCAACTGAGAAGTCCACATCATCACTTCACCAACATAGTTAGGGTGACGACTGTAAGCCCATAAACCTCGAGTGATGAATTTTTCATCATGAATTTTTTGATTACGTTCTTCTCTCCAAGCTGACTTCTGTCGATCAGCAATTCTAGAATTAAAAAAGAGGCGAAATGGTCAGCCTTGTAAAACAAAGATGTCATCCTCATACCATAATACACATATGAAGACGCTTACACTTCGAAAAGAAATGAACTCATCCACAAGGTTGCACCGAATATACCACTTATGCCTAAAGGTGCGTTTCGAGACGCAGGAATTGAATTGACCTGTTTTTTTTGTCAAAGTTACGGTAGATTAGGTCAGTATATTTAAATGCGATATTTCTTCTAAACTGGATTTGCGGCGCGAGCACTGTTCCAGGTCTTGGCTAGCCATCCTTCTAATGGAGATGCACCGGCTACAAATTCACAAGACAGGTTGCGATCGTTTCTCCTGATAAGTAGGTCTGATAAAAAGATACTCAACTGCATAAACCGGGAAAGCTGTCAACGCAACCCAAGTCGCCTGAGCCCTATAATGTGGTCCGTTCAGAGTCAACAAGCTTGTACCAGTAGATGCGGTAGACTAAAACCCAAAACAGATTTGACTGACATCCATGCTCCAAAGAATCTCGCTGGATCACGTTTAATCTCATCAAATCTAGAATCTGATCCACTGCGTTTGATACGCTGTCATAATCTCACATCCATGATCAGATAATTATGTCAAAGGTCATGTAAGTTGAAAGAAAAGTATACCTGGTACAAAAATGTTCCGAGCCTCGTGGCCCAGATACAGGTGAATCCACTCATCAATAGCTGACGTGAATGAAAGCTAGTGATCCTCGGGAACGGTTTTGATGATTTGTAAAACAATCGAGCTCTCAAGGCTGGGTAGTAAAGTGAAAGCGCCTAAGAATTAGAAAAAGAAAAAATAGGTCGCTATCGGTTATTAGACTTGTGAAGTTGAGATTGCAAGTGAAATATGAATGAAGCAGTTCTCACTGTGCATGATATGAATGTCAAAGAGCCTGACAAGTCATAAAATCTACAAATTTAAATGATGTCCCCCCCCCCCCCAAAAAAAAAAAAAAAATCGAAAAAATCCAGTCGTCAACTTCCAACGAAACATCAAAGGTCACAAAAGAGAGTAATAATCCATCGAGAGATTTACGTTTCAGTCTGAAGTGGGATGGCTACTGAAGCGCATGCGACTTGAATAGCATAAGCTGCACCGGTGGTTGCTAGCAGGGTGTGAAGTGTGGACTGTGCCATTGAGGATGATGACTGTATGGTTAGAAAAGTTTTGAGAGAAAGGTTGTTGGTTCAAGTTTTATTTTGTGGAGGGTACTTGAGTTCTGAAGAGTGGGTCTTGAAATTTGTGTTCCCTCATGGCCGATTTGAACTGCTTTCTTTCCTGTCCTTTTTGGTCTCTTATACCATTTTGGGCATATGACGTCAGGTGCATGTATCTCAATACCAGTTGAAATGTTTGTACTCGATATACGCATATGTAGAACTGACCAACCACTTTCACTGAAACACCTCATAGACCACTTCAACTTGGTAATCGATCGATGCACCTTCCGATATATAACCTGAAGAACGATGCCGGACAACGGAGAACGTGATGCTTCTCATTCTCGCCGCCGGATCGACGATCGAGAACCCGCAAGCTCCAGCAAACGTCCAGACCGTGATCACCGAGGTTCAGATAGGGAGTATCGAGGTTCCGATCGAGATGACCGGCGAGCAAGAAGATCATTCTCACCTGACCGTCGGCGGACAACAAGACCAGAAGATCGTGAACGGGATCGCTCGCCGCGCCTCCGAGAATCACGGCTAGAAGATCGAGAGAACCGCTCCCGTCGAGAACTTGAACGCCATCGGCCCGAGCCTTCACCCCCGCGTCAATCTCGCTCAAGACCCCGTTCACGGAGCCCAACAGCTCAGTCTTTGGTGATCCCGGAGGCCCGTGAGATCTCAGAAGATGCTGAGCGTGACCTATCCGAACTTCCCAACTTTGCGCCCTCAGGCAAGCTCGCAGCTGAGACGAAGACGGTAAATGGAGTAGTGCTCAAATATCACGAGCCAGCGGAAGCGCGTAAGCCAAGTACACATTGGCGATTATATGTATTCAAGGGTGAAGAGCAACTAGATGTGCTACACGTTCATCGTCAATCGGCTTATCTGTTTGGGCGGGATCGATTGGTAGTCGACGTACCAATCGATCATCCATCGAGCTCAAAACAACATGCTGTACTTCAATTCCGTCAAGTTCAATCTAAGAATGAATTTGGGGATATTAAAAGCTCGGTAAAGTACGCGATTTTTTATTTTCACTCCCTATCTATCGTACAAATTGCTAATCATGTCTGAGTTGTAAATTTTAGGCCTTTCCTGATCGACCTAGAATCTGCTAATGCGACTTTTGTCAATGGTCAAAAGATCCCAGAAGCAAGATATTACGAATTGCAATCGGGTGATGGTGAGCACACTAAATCTAGGTCAACTAAATCATCTATTTTGTATAAAAAAAAATAAAAATAAAAACTCAACGATCATGATTCTTTATTCTTTTTCACTCACAGTGATCAAATTTGGGCTTAGCACGCGTGAATTTGTTCTCATTCCTGAAACCTGAATGAAGATATTTATCTATTTGGATTTGTTTTCTTATTCTTACCTTGTTTGGTCTACCACTGAAATATTTTCATCTTGTAATATGCGGGAAGTATAAGGTTGAGCCAGGTCATTTCCTTCCTGCTTATTCCCTGAATTGGAAAATAAAATTGTGCCTTGATCACTGAAAATGCTATACCTCAAAGACACTTTTTGGTATGTATACAGGTCAAATCTGTCAACAAGATATCTGCGCTAAGATCTGAAGTCCTTGTTGCTTTTCAATGGTACTGGAACAAACTTGAGTGCTACTTACTATACAAGTACCTATTTTATGTGAAAAGTTGACATTTTGATCAGCACAGTGAATCCTTACTGACAAGTATGTTCAAGTTTGTTAAACAAACTAGCACAGCACCTACAACTGACAAGTAGGTCTTCTTTACACATTGGTAGGGTTTTTCAACATCAAGGCATTGGTCTACAGGTTTGAGGCTGGACAACTCTGTAGGTGATGCAAGAAGCCAGAGAATTTAGCTAACTGTTTGAATTTGACTGACATGGGATGGGGCAAACCTCAACATGTCAGAAGGTTTATTGTCATTACCACATACAAACAAAGAGAGAACAAAGACAGTCAGTCTGACCTGTAAAGATATAATCTCATAAGTGAACAAGTGGGATGAAGTTCTACATTTCCCATACTACACTACCCCATCCCAATACTACATCATCCCCATCGCGTTATGCACCTTCCAAGATCACATAACAAATGACTACTAGATGAGAATATCTGAACTTGCTTGGAGCAGGGTACCTAGTGATATGATTTCAGATACTAGTGAGCTAGACACTCCTTTCCTCTCTCTGGGATAATGCAGCTGACCTGAACAAATAGAGAATACAAGTTAGAGTGGAGAGAAATATGGAGGGAAAAATAGAAATATGTATATGTATACATGTACCCATAGGAAAGCACGGAAGAATGAAATAGAGAGAGACATGTGAGGTGGGCGTATGTGAGCAAGGTTGATCTTGGTACTATTGGATGACTGTGTGTGACATGAGGTGAGTGATGTTTGCTAGTTAATTCTCAATGAGATCATGATGAAATAAAGAAAGAAGAGAAGAAAGATTGAAACGGAGGAATAGCGAAATGGATGGATACGTACAGTCTCTTTCCCAAGATGGGGAAAGAGATCTGGATACGAGATTATCTTGGCTATATATATGTCTTTGTGAGTACAGGTCTATGTGGCCTGTGCGCTTCCTGAAATGTTGGCGCTATTGGCTTCGTCGTCTTCATGCCTTGAGGCGGATTATTTTATCCTCCTCTGTACATCTTTTCTTTCTTGTATCTCTTTGTCTACCTTCGTTGAGTGAACTTCGACACTAGAGAATCATAATATGTTATTTCGATTATATAGATTACTAATAGTGGTTGCAGGAGGAATGTCTCAGGACACGACACTTGAGATTGAAATAGTGAACGAGGGTGAATGACATGAACCGATGGGTCACACAAGGCTTTTGAGCCCTATATAACAGAGAAAGGAAACAAGATGAAGGAACTTGAAGGTGAGGTATCTAAGAGAGTAACTAGCAGTCGCTTGAATACACGGGTGATTCCAGAGGAATAGATAAGAGGTCCAAGAATGTGCCTGAGGAGCAAATAAAGTGAAAGATGATAAAAATCACATGAATTAGTAGAATTGTTAAGAATACAACTTATGCTTGTCGTCGAGGTGATAACGAGAAGCTTCAAATCGTTGTGAGAACCTGTGGCAGGTGATGAGGGTGGAGTATGATGTAGACGAGAAAAAAAAAAGTCAAACGACCGATTGAAAAAATGACAGGGTCTCAGTTAAGTAATTCAGCCTAGAGAAAAATATCAATGTCAAAGAGTACATGCATTCAACATTTACCTCCACGGCAGTCTCTCTTCCAAGCTAGCGCCTGTCCAAGATTCAGGTGCACCACCGCCAAAGAGCGAAAACTTCGTGCTCTGTTGAATCTTGTGCTTGTCTAGCATGGCTTTTGCGTCTGATAGGTCGGATGAAGTAATCGCGTGAAAGCTTTCGCTAAAACACGGATCTCGTTGGCCGATTTCGGGGTCATCATAGATTCGTGCCAGTTTTAGAAGACTTTCTTGAAAAACGGATTGAGTTTGAATGGGGGGCGATTGAGCTTGGTGCTCTAGATGAGGTTGGACCCATGAAAAAAATTGTTGATTGATAATGTGTGCATGTGTGGGTAGAAAACACATGGGGGCATCTGTAGTACATCCACTCAAAGTGATTTTAGAAATGATCAGCCAAGGAAGGCCAATTCGAATGAAAGATGTTGCGTTGAACCAGTCAACTTGCCATCAATCACCACCAGCTTACTTCCCTTCCCCACATTGGTATAGCCTGAGAACCTATCAATAGCCTGAGCGGTCGAGAGAATGGTACTCTTGTGACCCTGCTCGGCATTGAATCACAAGACATAAGCGAAGAAAGTGTCGGAACAAAACAAAGGCACCATGAAACGAACGTGTAAAATCATGGTGGGTGCCACCACGCTCTCCTTTAGAGCTACAGGGTCAGGTTTGATCTACAGCCATGGAAGGATTTTAATCAAACACCATAATTCAAAAAAAAAAAAAAAACTAAAAACGAATGGAAAGGTTCATGTAGTCAGGAGCTTACACCTAAAATGGGAAGCCAAAGATCTACAATTCTCACGGCCTGCGAAGGCGGATACCTCCGCAGGATTGTGCCCGTCCATTCATCAATCGCTATTAGGAACCGGCCATCAGTGGGAACTCCGCCAAAAAAAAAGGAATGTAGAGCGCCGATTCCTATTAGCAGGAGTGCAAAAAAAGCTCAGCATCGAATTTGTGTGTCAACTTTGTGCCGCCAGTCCGAATTTTCTTTCCAGTAATTTACTCATACCCTGCGTTCAGACGCGAGATAATCGAGAAAAGTCAGAGAGGTGTAAGCATCAAATACAACATATGCAAGAGGGAGACGCGTGTCACAGTAGCTGTAAAACATCGACGGAGGGCTACATCGCGACGGCCGGACTCACTTCGTCCCAGTCTTCTACAGTCTCGGGTTCAGTCAAGCATTTGAGGCACTCCCTAAGGGCTGCAAGGGTGGCAGGAGAGCTGTAATAAGCGTAAAGTAGTTTCGGGCGATTAGCGACCTCTTGAGGTATAGACATAAGGGGACTTGAGTGGGATGAAGCGCAATGCAGTATGGGAACCTTACTATGAATCAGGGAAAAGACCACAAAGGAATAAGCTGAGTACTTTCTCTGGAAAGAGTGCAGCGAGCCTAATGGCAATATCTGTAGCCCAAATGTGACTAGCGAGAACGTTAACCTGATGAAAAAATAAAATGTGATAACAAAATAAGGCCCCGTCGAGATGGGTAGGAAGGATTCGTATGAGCATATTTCAACTCAGTTTAGATTAGAAGAAAGAGGTTTAGAAAAACACAAGGATGAATATGGAGTGACTAACAGGTGGAAGACCGAGCTTTTGCATTGCAAAGGCCAAATCAGCACTCATGCTATTATAATCACGAGAAGGTGAAATCGGGCACTCTGTTCTGCCATGATCACGTCCATCGAAAGCGATAATGTTGAATCGCTCAAGGTATTCTTCATCGTCAGTGATTGATTTAACGTCAGTGAGATCGCCATAACCGGGATGAATTACAAGAAGCCATGGCTTGAGGAGAGGACAATCCGTAGGTGAGTCTGTCTTTTTCGTCTCCTTTGTGAGCGGGTCTTGGAAAGTGATTTCGTAGTAGAGGTTGGTGCTAGGCAAAAGTTTGAGGATAGGCATAATCTCGGTCTCTGCGAGCGCGTAGATGCTTTAGGAGTCAACGGTCGCGTGATTGTGACGGCTTTGATATCCTTGCCTTTTGGAAGACTGAGGTTAGGCAGGCTTAGGCTGTAGGAACTTTTATAAAATGAGTTTATTCAAATGAGCTGACTGCGAAACGCATAAACATGATCGTTGGCATCTGTGGGTAAGTAGCATCAGCTTCAACCCGGCCGGCGCGAGATTTGACTTGTTGGACTGGCGGCAGAACAATGGCTCCATACGAATCATACCTAAATCGGATCCTCGGACTGATGAGTTTTGAACACAGTCGCAAGCTGCGACCGAGCCAGTTGGAGGGAGTTGAAGTCAGCAAGTGCCACGAGACTTTAACGGAGCACAGTTTGGCTTGTGAGCTTCCACGCTTCACAGGGCAAATGTTTCTTCCATGTAAAAGTATTCACTCACCTTATGAATTTTGGTTGAACAAATGTTGGTTCTATCGGCCCGGCTGAGAGGCACAGAACTGTGCCACAATTTTGTGAGAATTTACAAAGCCTTCTTCCTACTCTATTTACTCAAGAAGGGCGGCCATTCTAAAAATATTCGCAGTGGTGCGCCTCCAATGCTAAATTTAGAGGTCAGCCCTCAAATTTCACCGAAGAGCCCGTTCAGTGGCAGTGAGTACTTTAGAGGCCGCCTTCAAATTTTGACCTTCAACCTCCAAATTAGGACAGCTAGAGGCGAGCAACAAATCCACCCACTTGCCCTACCCCATACCTACACCACATGTACAAAAGAATTCAGCAATAGAGGTCCAGAGTTGGGGGCCCACCACTGCGGATGCTCTAAGTCTGCAAAATGCTTGGAATGCAATGGTTTGACCCCTATCCTTGGACAGGTAAGGATGCTGAGTGATAATGACACTACATTAAGGTGTGGAAGGGTGTCGACCAAGCATGTTACACACACTTCGAGGTGTGTACTGTGTTGTGGGCATGGGGTAGGGCAAGTGGGTGGATTTGCTGTCGCCTCTATCTCACCAAATTCGGAGGCGCCCCCCAAATTATTTAGTACACCACGGAGGCGTATTTGGGTGAATGGACCTAAAACACAAGTGAAAATTATGTACGTCAACTGCATGCACCACTGTGGCGGG
>MU167272.1:239852-258210 GCA_015951145.1 Cronartium quercuum f. sp. fusiforme G11 | reverse complement strand
CAGTGAGGACTCACAAAGGCAGAGATAAATAACCTAAAGCAGAAAAAGAGCACCTGCTAAGAAGAATAAGGATTGGAGCTAGGCAGTTGTTGTGCTCAACTGTAGCTCTCCTTAACCATCCACCCAGTCTAAGAAAGACTAGTCCTCTTAAAAACCCTCTTATTAGAGGTCATCTAACTGAAGTCTACACTTGGGTGTGACCAGTGTAGACTGAACTTTAAGCCAGGAAGGGGCCTAAAAGGAGCCACTCCCTGACACTGTATGTAGTTCAAGATCTAAAAAAAAAAAAAATTGTCATTACTGAGTGATCCAGGCTCATACAAGATTTTTAAATATTCTTGAACACATTCCTCATTACATTTTCTAGACACAAACTTGTGAGGTTTGAAACCTCCAAATTTTTTTTTTTTTTTCTTTCTTTTTTTTCTTTCTTTTTTTTCTTTCTTTTTTTTTAAAAAAAAAAACAATATTGAAAAAAAAAGGTAATGTAAGTTCTTATTTTGGTTATACTACTACTACTCCTTCATATGAAAGGGTAAAAGGTTTCAAAAAAAAAAAAAGAAAAAAAATCAAGTAACATTTCTTTACAATCAAACACTTATATAACTTGGCAATCTTTATGTTTCTTTTCTTGATTGGTCACCATTTGACTATTTTTCCCTTTCAGGAATTTTTGATCTCCTGGAAATTGAAAGAAAAACTATTTGAGATTGTCTTACAAGACAGGGTCTGAGTCATTTCTTCCTGTATTAAAAAAAAAAAAAAAAGAAAAAAAAAAAAGTTCATAAAGGGTTCACTATAGACTTCTAATAGTGAATGAATCGTGGGAACGTATCAAAATACGATATATGAGATTGCAACAGTAAACCGAGGGTAAATCAGAATGAACATGAACAACTGGACACAGACCAGCATTTCAAGCTCTACAATAGGTGAAGGGGAATAAGATAGAAGAACTGGTAAGTTTGGCTTTTGGGAAAGGAACTAATATAAATGAAAGCTTTCAAATGAATAGTTAGAGGTCCAAGAATGTGCTCTAGGAGCGAAAAGAGTAAGTAAAAAAAAATATAAAAAAAAAATATAAAAAAAAATATAATGGAATCACAAAAAAATCTAGTTAGAAAAATTGAGATATGCTCAAGAATATAACTTATGCTGGTCTTTCTGGTGATAGCGAGCTGATTCAAACCGTTGTGAGAATCTGTCACAAGTGATAAGGGTAAATTATTACGCAGATAAGGAAAAAGTCAAAAACCCCGTTTTTCAAAAATTAAAATAAAAAAATAAAAATAGTAAAGTATGAATTGAAGAATACGCGTTTACCTCCAAGGCAGTTTCTCTTCCGGGCTAGCATTTGTCCAAGATTCAGGTGCACCACCACCCCATAGCGAAAAACTCTTGCTCTGCTGAATCTCGTGCTTGTTTAATACGGCTTTTAATTCGGAAACTTTGGTTGAAGTGATCGTGTGAAAGCTTTCACTAAAGCACGGGTCTCGTTGTGCGATCTCAGGTTGATCATACAGTTGTGCAAGTTTTAAAAGACTTTCTTGAAAATTGGATTGACTTGGAATGAGAGGCGATTGAGCTTGGCGTTCTAGATATGGTTGGATCCATGCAAAAAATTCTTCCTTGATGATGTGTGAATGCGTGGGCAAGAAAAACATAGGGGCATCTATAGGAAATGAACTCAAGGTGAATTTTGAAACAAACAGCTACGGAGGACCGATGCAAATGAAAACCGACGTATTGAACTAGACAGCGTACCTTCAATCACTACTAGTTTGCTTCCCTCCCCCACTTTACTATAGCCCGAGAACCTCTCAATAGCCTGAGCGATCGTAAAGGTGGTACTCTTGCTACCCTGTTCGACATCAAATTACAAGACATAAGCGACAAAAGTTTCTACACAGAAAAAAAAAGCGCCATGAAACGAACGTGTAAGAGCATGGCGGGCGCCACCACGCTCTCCTTTAAAGCTACAGGGTCAGGTTTGGTCTAAAGCCACCGAAGGATTACGATAAGACACCAGTAGTAATCAGGAGAATCTAAGGGAAAGAAAGATCTAGGTAGCAAAGGCTTACACCCAAAATTGGAAGCCACAGATTTACAATTCTCATAGCCTGCGAAGGCGGGTACCTTCGCAGGATTGTGCCCGTCCATTCATCAATCACCATTAGGGACCGGCCATCTGTGGGAACTCCGCCAAAAAGAAAGTAATGTAGAGCGCCAATTCCTATTAAAACAGAGAGGCAAAACCGTCATAGATCCAGCACTTGTATAGGCTTTTTTTATTCAAATGTATGCAGATAGCGGGTTGATAAGTATGTAGAATTGCGCATACCCTGGATTTAGACGCCACAAAAGTGAGGAGTCAGAAAAGTGACAACATCAAATACAACACGTGCCACAAGTAGCTGTGAAAGGTCAAAGGCGCAATATATCACGACGTCTGTACTCACTTCGTCCCAATCTTCTACAGTAGCGGGTTCAGTCAAGCATCTAAGGCACTCCATAAGGGCTGCAACGGTATTAGGATCGCTTTGATGCCGATGATTGAATTTTGTGCGATCAGCGACCTCTTTAGATATAGAGATGAGGGAAGTTGAGTTGGATGAAGCGCAATGCAGTATGGGAACCTTACTGTAACTCAGGAAAAAGGCCACAAAGGAATAAGCTGAGTACTTTCTCTGGAAAGAGTGCAGCGAGCCTCATGGCGATATCTGTAGCCCATATCTGACTAGCGAGAATATTAACCTGACGAAAAAAAGAAAAAAAAAAAGAGAGAACACGTCGAGATGGGTAGGAAAGGTTTGTATGAGCGTATTTCAACTCAGTTCAGATTAGAAGAAAGAGGTTTATAAACACAAGGAGTAAATATGGAATGACCAACAGGTGGAAGACCGAGCTTTTGCATTGCAAAGGCCAAATCAGCACTCATGCTATTATAATCACGAGAAGGTGAAATCGGGCACTCTGTTCTGCCATGATCACGTCCATCGAAAGCGATAATGTTGAATCGCTCAAGGTATTCTTCATCGTCAGTGATTGATTTAACGTCAGTGAGATCGCCATAACCGGGATGAATTACAAGAAGCCATGGCTTGAGGAGAGGACAATCCGTAGGTGAGTCTGTCTTTTTCGTCTCCTTTGTGAGCGGGTCTTGGAAAGTGATTTCGTAGTAGAGGTTGGTGCTAGGCAAAAGTTTGAGGATAGGCATAATCTCAGTCTCTTCGAGCGCGTAAATGCTTTAGGAGTCAACGGTCGCGTGATTGACATCCTTGCCTTTCCGGAGCCTGACTTTAAATACTCGGCAAGTTTGCCTGACTTAATAATGAAGCTACCCGACAGGTCGGGCTGCATGAACTGTTACTAGATGTGCTCATTGAAGACTCTACCGAAACTGTAGTCAATAATCTTTCTCAGATCTGTGGGTAGTAGTCAAGCTGAATAAGGAGTGCACCATGTTGGACATAGCTTCACACCACCTCCGACACCAAGATGGAAGTGAGGAAGAAAAGGTCTGAGCACGTGCCCAGAACGGGGTCAGTGCCTGGGTTGATTTGACTGTAATATAAGATGAGGGTACACCTGATGGTTTGAGTGTACCCTTTTGGGCACAGCGTCACACCCCATGCCGCATCAAAAGCAGAAGGACTGATGGAAACTTGGAGGACGTGCCCACAGCGGGCCGATGGCCGGGTTGAGTTTACCACGTATCAACTAAGGTGAGGACCCTCGGCTCTGCAAAAGTCATCGACCTAGAATTATCGGGTGAAACCCTCGGATACCTATCTCGGACACTTGTGGGGAGACGCCCGCGGATTCCGTCGGGCAGACAGATGAGCTGATACATGCTTTCTTTAACATAGTGTCCATTGTTCAAGCTTTACAGGATATGTAGTCATTTTGCCAAAAAAAAAAAAAAATTACAATTAGTGACAATCATCGAACGAATAAAAGTTTTGAACATCTTTTTTTTTTTTTTTTTTCTGAAGAAGTTGATATTTAAATAATGTAATAAAATCTTGCCTTGAATGTGAGTAGAAAGGTAAAATGAATTGAATTGAAATTAGGTTAATGATAAATTGCCTTCACGTGTCAAAGTGAAAATATGATCACCCAAAACTCGTAGCGAGAATCCAGCGGCGCAATATGAGAAATAATCTATTTTTATTCAAAATTGGTTTAAAAAAAAGTGAAACAGGTTTGGTATTAATGATATTGCGAGCAAGGAGCCAAAAATGTTATACTACCATTAACCTTGCATCCAAAAAAAAAAAAAAAAGAGTAGGCCTCGGACGATGATTCTCTCGCACATCGTGTCCAAGGAATCATTCATCTAAGAACTCTTGGGAGGATGTTTTTTTTTTTTTTTTTTTTTTTGGATCCAAAGGAATCAAATTGACAGTATTAGGAAAAAAAAGCAAAATGAATAAAGAACTTACAAAGCCATTTGCGTCGAAAGATTTCAATTTGCTTAGGTTGCCCAGCTAAGTTAGGATAAGTAGTGATTAAGTTTGGAACGATGGTGATGTCAAAGCTGGCTTCAAACCTCCTTTGCCACTCACGGAGTGTTCGCGCATAATCTATAGCAACGAGTTAGTTACAAGAACTTTGCATGGCCCTTCTTGAAGGAAGATGAATTTAAACTGACGAGGTCCAATGTTTTGAATAGAGTCAATGATAAGTCGATTCTTAGAACCTTTGGCAATTGCATCAGCCATGAAAGTAACGGTGGGTAAGATCCCACCTGGGAAGATCCATTTTCGAATGAAATCTACTTCTCTAAAATTCAAAAAAAAAAATCAAAAAAATCAAAAAAAAAAAAAAATCCAGTAAAATCTCAAGGAATTTAAAGTACAAACTTTCGATACCGTTCAAACCTCGATTCAGGGATAGTAATGACTTGAAAGACCCCAATACCTCGACCTGGCTTGAGACTGCGTTCTACAATGGAGAAATAAGTGTCCAGATACTCTAGTCCAACAGCCTCGATCATCTCTATCGAAATCACACGATCAAACGTTCCCATAAATGACTCCGGTAAGTTTCGGTAATCGAGAAGATGAAGTCGAATGGAGTTCTCAAGTCCAAGTGAACGGATTCGGCGCTCGGCATAAATCTTTTGCTCCACAGAGAGTGTAATAGAATCAACCTGACAACCTGTTTGTTGTACGGCGCGAATGGCCAAACTACCCCAACCCGAGCCAATTTCCAAGACGCGATCTCCAGTACTTAGATTGGCTTTCCGAATGATCAAGTCAAGTTTGGCGTACTGAGCTTGTTCGAGTGTATCTTGTTCGAATGGATTTAATTCGATTGATGATTTTTTTTCGATTTCAAGATCACCATTTAAACCACCGAGTTGATCATTAAAATAAGCGCAAGAGTAAGTCATATCATTTGATAAAAAGGCTTCAAACATTTCATTAGAGATATCGTAATGAGCTGAGATATTGGAGATTGAATTAGAGATTGAATTAATAAATCTTGAATTCATGAGAGTGTTGATCGCTGAAAAGATTGATGAGGTTGTCATTGACATCTCTGATAAATTTGAGCGATTTAGAATGAACATCTGAAAAATGAAGAGATCATTCATTCGATCAAAAAGATTATATAAATATATATCAAGTGGACTTTTTGGAAAGTAAATCAACAACTTGAAATAATATGAACCGTTCATACCTTAAAAAGTGAATCTAAATCTGATACTTCAATATCTCCTACCATATAAGATTCTGCGAAACCTAAATCGCTTAAAATAAACATTCTAATCCAAAACGCATCATTTATGACTCTAATCTCAGAACGTAAGTCGACTTGGTTAGTCGTATCAGTTTGTAAAAGACCTTCTTCTCGAACAGAAGATTTTCCGAATGTATAAATCGCTTCCTTAGTTAAAACTCTTAATTCGCCCACTGAAATCTTTTCCATTAGCGAAATGATTGTGGTTCGAGCTTTTCAAAGTAAGGATGAAAGTCAAATAAATGAGAATGTTTTATTTCATTTTATTTTAAAATAGCTCACTTTGTGAGGGTACTTCCACTTACCCAATAAAATTAATGGACCACGTGTTCGGTTGACAACCAATTCCTTTAGACCGTGGAAAGCTTGATTAGATAAGGAAAGTAAAGAGGATTGTGAATAATTGACTGTCTTGAAGTAATAGTCATCCATTGCTAACTGCTAATCGAGTTGGAGAGGTCGAATAAGTAGATAATAAGACAGGACAACCGTAAGTCAAAAGTGAGAATGGACCAATCAGACCTTGAACTCGAGTTGATGTAGTATGAGATCTGAAAATATAGACGATCGAGGCCGTTCACCGATCTTGGTGTCCCTCATCGACCGTTTATGTAGGGCTGGCGGTCGGCTCGGTAACTGATTTGCTCTCGCACGCTTCGGTCGGTGAACCTCGCTTGTTTATTTATTTATTTAACGAGAACCGATTGATAGATTATTTCATACACTACGGCAAGGTTTCCCTCGCTGAGGATATTTTCAAAATATCCCCCAGGATATTCTTACAATATCCTGTCCCCCTATGAGAGGGGACATCCCCAAAATATTTAGATTGGAAATACCCCCGGAATCTTTTTGATTCTGGAGGTCCCTGGGACATTTCAGTGATGTCCACAGGATCTTATGTATCAAAATATCCTCAGGATATTGTGTAGAGCACTTCGCTCGAGCCCGAGGATATCCCCCGTACCTCCTCTTAGTGCGGCCAAACTAATCGAGCACTCGGTTGCAAGCAAGAGAGTGGTCTTAGGCACTGTTCAAAAAGCTCTGGTGGCAATGCAAACCAAGGCTTAGCTTGATCATGATCTAGCAAATCGAGCTAAGGGTGATGAAGTGTTGTGCAGCATTTTGCACTATTTCTCTCTAACGGTTTCATGTGGTGAGGTCCACCAGAAAGAACCTTCCATTTGTTTCATCTTGTATATACACTAGAGCTTTAACTACAGCCAGAGATTGGTGAAGTACAAAATCGCATCTAAAATCGCAAGAGCATGAATTCAGTCACCTCCCAATGGATATTTTCAGTTGATTGAGTGAGTTTGAGTGAGTTTCTCAAGTCAATTCACTGGAAGAGGAGGTCAGATAGTTGAAATACGGTGCCGATTGAAATTTTGTGTGGAGCCGTGAAAAGTCGCTTGGTGAATGGCATTGGGTGAGGAGAGGTGAGGTGGCTGGATGAACAGGACTCTGGACTTGGCAGTTTTCAAGCCGAGAGGAATTTGAAATTGGGAGCTGGTTGAGGGTGGCAAATGGGCAACGTTGCCAGGATGTCACCAGTTGGTTAAGTTGGTCGGATATTGGGACTTTGAAATATTCCACAAGGGAATATGAGAACCTCCCTGGGAGGTCCCGAACATCCTCGCAAGACGTCCTCGGTGAAGAAGCTTCCGCAGAGGTTGGCGAAAGGTCACGGGACTATTTTCGACCCCGAAACATCCGCAGGCTCTTCGATCGAGCTCCCCGGGATGTTTCAGGGTGGGCAGGTCCCTGGGATGTGTCCCAAACCTCGCGGGGCTGTACCCAAGGAGGATATTTTAAAAATATCCCCACCGAGGGAAACCTTGCCGTAATGTAGTTTGAGTAAAAGGATATGAGAATCGAAACTGTGCCAGACTGTTGACGCAAGGGTCAGCACAGAGCAGCACTTGGTTCGAGTGAGAAACAACAAAGGAAATGTACCTGCTCAGTGGCAGAGGTACAGTGTAGAGACGAGTTAGTGAAAAGCGATGACAAAGTGAGGAAAGAGAAAACAAAATGTCATCGCGCACAACATAGTCTTTTATACTCGTCTAACAGTCATAACTCACGGAAGCTACTCAGGGTCTGAGGGTATACATCAAGACAAAATGAAGAAAGAAAATAATGAAGAGACCATAGCTAAGTGAACCGATAGTCCAGACTGGATGAAGGTCAAGTAACAAAGAAACCATAGCTAAGTGAACCGTTAGTCCAGACTGGGATACTTCCAATGCCGCCGGACTAGAGATGGATCGGACTTGCGTGGTGTACCGTATTCTAAGAGTTTGATGGTGCGGATAACTAAAGTGTCCTATTTTAAGTACCATCTCACTGAAATTAAATAAATAAATACAAAATCAGTCTCAGGTCTGATGTTGATTTGATTTCACAACTGACTCTCCTCAAGTCATCCATCTAAGACACACTCCTGGTCAGCTCACCCGAGATACAAATAATAAGTTATCTGTCATCGAAGCTCAACTCGCTACCAGCCAACTTCTTACATCAGGTCACGCTTCAATTCTCATCAATCAACTACTTGAAAAACAAGTCACTGGTCGCTATTTATGCAGCGAACGATGTGAATTCAATCGCATGGTTAGGTGCCCTTGTTTCGGTTTGTAGAGTATTGGGTGTGTCTGGAAGATGTTGAGATCAAAAAGAGTAAAGAGGTCTTGAGCCCATATAGTATCAGAAAGAGAGAATAAGATGTTATGAGTCTCATTCAGATCCTCCCTGGCGAGGCCTTGGATGGACAGTAAGTAATGTAAGAGAAGACAGGAGATACAAAGTTGGAGAACTAAAAAAAAAAAAAGAACAAAAAAGGGGGCTTGTGTTATCTTGACCGATGGATCTTTTATACCAAAAGTAGGAGGAGGTGCAGCGGCCGGCGGCGACAGAAGACACCGTAGTGAGGGAGATCAAACTATGAGATAGAGACCATGGGTCTAAGGATGAATAGCCTTGGTCAACTTCAGAGACACGATAAAGGAAAGTCCATTCGCGTTCAAATCTCTCGATACTAGTACAACCACTATAACCAAGACCTCCCCAATACTTAGCAAGAAGCCTATAGAAACTACAACAGTCAATCCCGAGCGAACCATCCAATGGCATTATTTTCGACACCACGACACAAAGGGATAGAATTGAACGAATTAGCGAATAAAGGATCTAAGCGAGCGACATCTTCAGACGAGGATCGAGCAAACCTACCCATGCGCCTGTGGGGAGGATTAATACGACACACAAGGTTAAACTGTTATGAGAAGGGGGCCTGAGCCTATTGCTATTTTTCAAAACGCCAAAAAAAAAAAAAAAAAAAAAAAAAAGATAGCTGATACACTCGATGATTTGGAAAAAGGGACATAGGCCTCGATAATCTTCCAATTAAGATTTGGTCATTACCCACTACAAAAAAAGTATCTCCTCATAGAATTAAAGCAGAACCGGACTCATTATCATGCGAAACCTGCAATGTG
The DNA here is from genome assembly GCA_015951145.1 of Cronartium quercuum f. sp. fusiforme G11. NCBI lineage: Eukaryota > Fungi > Basidiomycota > Pucciniomycetes > Pucciniales > Coleosporiaceae > Cronartium > Cronartium quercuum. The sequence continues at coordinate 248,965 of MU167272.1, read as the reverse complement.
ACAGAGACCCAAACTCACTTTTTGGCGTATGGTCAACACAAATTTATCGACGGCAATACTAGACAACTCTCGATCCCATATGACGAAATACGTGGAGGACACGAGACGATTTATTCATCTTAAAACCCTACTCAATACATTAATCTATGAACTTTTAGACTATAATGAAGACTGGCACATAAAAGAACGAATAAATGACTAATCTCCAGTTAGACTAGGACAATAAACCGTCTAGACTTGAACCAGACCAGATCAGTAGATGGCTAGCAATGACGAAGTAGCCAGCTCGGAAGTGTTTTGAGTGTTTCTTTTTCTATACTCGCATAGAGTAAATTTATGTATAAAGATCGTTGTATTTCGAGTACAGTTTTCCTTTTTCACTCGCCTCGCCTCGCTTATTCTCTTTACCCATCTCATTCGTCAGTTTTGTACCACCTTCAGGTGCATATTCAACTAGCTTCTGTTCTTGATTAATATCCAACACAAGCATTTTACTTACACCAGGGCTCTAGCCATAATTTTCGGTACATTCAAACTTTTTTTTCCGAAACACTTAGGGTTTTCACGAAAGAGAAGAGGGGTAAATTCAATCAGGCATAGCTCCTTGTAAGTTCGTATTTGTATTTGATTATGCACCTTCCGCATTTTAACACTTGGAAATACTATTATTCGCATGGACTAGAACCTCCAATCCTGATAGCTAACGGTCCACCACATCTTATGTTTTAGCAGCAAGTCAAATTCTTTTAGTTTCTGGTTCTTCGGTGTTTTCATTTCTAAAATCTGATCAGTGTTTTTCCTGTAAATAAGATCATGACCCTCGCCGACAGGTTACCGAGCTGGGAAGCAGTTGTTCACCAGGCTGGAGACGGAAAAAACCCGTTCCAACAGTTGTTGGGTACCTTTGAAGAAATGGTTTATCCCAAAGTCCCCAACCAGACTTTCGGCATTCTCCTGGGTTTTGCGGGTGTATACCTTGTAGCGATTTTTTTTTGCGTTGGACTTTTACTCATTCCTTTTCTTCGTGACCGGGAAGCTCGAAAGGGACAATTTTGGCTCTACAAGAAACAATATTTATTCAGCAGTGAGCTAATTTCCACATTTTCATCAATCCACCTTTTTTAGTTGTTCGAGAAAGATTGATTGATAACATTACTTTCCTTCGGGAACAATTTCTCCTATTGACAGGTGACACACCGTATTACATTTTCAACAGTCGTTTGGTCAGTTGCGAGTCGGCCCATTCTGCACTAGTTCAATCGATCTAATATTTTGCGCCGCGTGCAGGTCATGATTATCTCCCAACTCATCGCATCTCTCTTCTTCGAATTATACATATTCTTGACTTACAAAAGTTTCAAGTCACAAGATTTCGCGCGCAAAGCTCACGTATACGCCTGGTAAGAGTTTTCTTTCGGTATCGTTCAAGATTCCCTGGTACGCGGAACTCACACGATGTCTCACGTCGAAAAAAGGCTGGAAGTAGCTTGGTAAGTCTATCCCATGCCCGAGTGTTGAAAACGTGCTTTTTTTTCCGTCTGCATCCTGCGGGAAACGCCAATTCTTTTCTGACTGGGGATGATCAATAGGCTTCCGGGATATTTTGGATTCCATGTGACTGCCTTCGGATCGTTGTACACTTAGTGAGTTCAGCCAGAAATTTCAAAATTGGTAACTCATACCAGAAATCCTTCCCTTTGAAAAGTTTATGCTCCCCGCGGCGGATAGGGTCGCAGCTTCCGTATCTTCTTCGACCTGCAGTTCTCAATACAATATTTTTCGTCATTCCAATTCTTGTGGTTTCGCAGACGGTGGGCTGGTGTTTTGCTTTGTTCACCAACGCACGCACACAAAACTTGGCGTATCTGAATTTTCTAACAGCAACAGAAGAGGCTTTAGACTATTGGGCCAAATACTCGACAACGAAACCAGACTACGAAGTTTTGGTCCTCTCACGTCTATCCCGTTACTTGAACGCATGCGACAAGTTCATAGTCCTCGAACGCTGCGCATCGGCTTTCTGGGCGATTATTGGTCTCTTACTAGCAATTGTAAGTCTTCAGGAAAGTTCTTAAAATGTATTCACGTATACACCTCCCTGGATTTATCTGAGCAACTTGATGGCTTAGTTCTACGCGGGGACTGTTGCTGCTCTCATTAGGCTTGTGAAAAGCTGCATTGCGGTCGATAGTAGCAAGCTTTGCTTCAAGCGGACCCTCGAATACGATATTGAGGGTCAAGGCGTTCATCCTCTCCAAACGACGTTGGGGTCAGTAACATTCACGGCACAGCCTAGCACAAGGCGTCTCAAAGAGGGATACGGTGTGCAGAATCATTCCCTTATTCATATCCTCCAAACTAGGTTTCACTCGACTAATGCGCTCAATCAATACCCCTCAGTGTATCTCGTCGGACATTGTTCGGTAATGCTTTTGTGCTTGCTACTTGACGTGGCTATCGGAATTTCTTTGGCAGTTGAGACTGAGCGAGCTGTGACTGAGTACGCAGAGCTGGTTTGGTCATTCTGTGGGACGTATTGCTAATCAGACCCTTTGATCATTTTATGTTCTTGCCCATCGTTAAAAGCCCAAAATGGCGTCCAATAACGTCCTGGATCACGTTGGTTGGGTCATGTTTTGTAACGATCTCAATGTTGATCCACAGTGTAAGTTTATTTTGTTTGCTTGACACTCAAAGTTCTTTGACGAGTGTCGCATCTGCCAATGCTAATGAAAAACTTGATGAAATATGAACAGTGGAGAATATCAACAGAAAGAGACACTCCTCAAGCAAGACTGCGTTTGATCCACAAGTCGGCTGATGAGGAAGAAGCGACACCTTCGGGTTTCATCGTCGCGAATGACAAGCTTTACAGAAAAAAAGAGTTCCGCACAATTCGACCAACGGAGGCAGAGTTGGAAACAAGACCAAAGCACACATCCTCAGCATCTGGCTTGAGCCAGGAAACTGAATCTGGAAAGCCTGAACTCATTCCAGAAGGACTCTAGCCGAAACCAAAAGACGGGCTGACTCAACCGAACTTTTACAGACATAACACCTAGTTGTCACATTTTCTCCTCCGGCGTGTATTCAGCTCATGTAGAAGCAAAATTTGTACACTCCTACCATTCATGCCTGAAACTCCTCTCGAGTGTGATAGTGTTCCTTACTTGAGCACGACATTTTAACCAGTTTTGTACCATTACGCAATGTGCTTTTTTTTATCCTTAAGCTTTACAGTATTATCAGTCTTGCGAGTACCAACTTCTTGTTGTGACCTGAGGGTCACACGGTGTAAACCATACACTCGGCAAAGTTTCCCTCGGTGGGGATATTTTTAAAATATCCGCCTTGGGTACAGCCATGCGAGGTTTGGGACACATCCCAGGGACCTCCTCACCCTGAAACATCCCGGGGAGCTCGATCGAAGAGCCTGTAGATGTATGGTTTGTTTTATTCCTTTTATACTTCTATTTCTTGTGATAAGAGATGTATAAGGCAGATGTAGTGTTGTTCTACTTATAGCATCTTTAGATTTTTCTAGTGCGGAATGTCAAATCAATAGCACTCAAGATAGACGTTTGTTGAATGTAACTTGTCAAGTGAACCAATTTGGTTGAATTTACAATGATCAAAATTCAGTGATAGTTTCTTTTTTCTTGATGCTAAGGAGTTTTGTTTTTATAGATAGACTTCTTTCTCTCAGGGACTGTCACCTTTAAATTTCTTTCAAGTATTCATAAATCAATGAGATTCACAATGGTAATTAAGCTTATCACCCAAACTGCTTTCACCATCAGTCCATTTCCAGATGTATGTTTGTCAACTCAAATAACGATAAAGTCTCTTTGTTTTATTGATCAAGAACTTTTCCTTATGTTCGATCGATACTGAATACCGCAAGTGGTAAAGATTAGTAGGGTTAGTTTGACTGATTGTTTTGAAGCCTTTTGTTAGGATTGCGATACGCGAGAAGCGGTACTTTGACTGGGCACTCTGACAGACGATTTAGGTGAGAATACCGTGAATGGGTAAAACCGGATGAGGAAACGATTTGAATTTATTTCGATCCAATTAAATTTATAAAAAAATAATAATAAAAAAACACTCGGAATTCGATTAACTGTGAGCCTTTGTCAGTCTGAACTCGTGTTTCACATTCTTTCAACCTTGACCGCAGTAAAATTAAATCAAAATTAAGTTACGAATCCAACACACATTTTACCACATTGCGCATACATTTCACCTCTCACAAACACCTTCTCAACCTACCTAACCTCATCCACCCACCCACACACACACACACACACACACACACACACACACACACACACACACACACACACACACACACATTTCACTCAATCAATTCAAGCTTATATCGGTAGTGCCATAAGATGTCATCTGTAAGTGTCTTGAATTCAAAAGCGATTGAAATCGTACACTAACACAATTCCTTTCCATCCCCAGGATCTACCTCATTCTCAATCTGTAAAACATCAGGGCGATCACGCTTTGGAGGACGTACTACGGGCAGAGGTACAAATCGAAGAATCAAACTCAGAAGAATCTTCAAAACCCCTCGTTCCGGTCCAAAGTTCGACTGAACCTGATCAATCGATTGAACATACAAAAGAACAAGATTCAGCTCATCCTTCCTCTGCTGAGCAAATTGAAGAAGCTATATATGACAAGGAGCTATCTTTGGAACATCAATTTGAAGATAAACAAAGTCTTACATCTCCTGATCAAGTCGAAGTAAAATCAATTGATTATCGAATCAAGCCGGACCACAGTGAACCAGTCCATCAAAACGAATCGGTGGAAATTGAAGCAGAAGAAAATCAGACGCTCATCTCTAATGATCAGACAGAAGAAAAACAAGATGATGAGGTCCTGAGTGACAACCCTGCACAAGTGCAAGAAGGTCAGGCACCAGAAGCTTTACCGATAGAGGAGACATCTCGTCAATCGATTTCCGCTCTTGAAACAAGCCAGTCAGAACCCTTACCTCTATCAGAATTTGCTTCCAAGGATCCTTTGTCACTTCAAGATGATCCGGTATGTTAGCCTTTCAATCGTCTTGAACCGTTAGGTCCACCGGTAGACTGATATCTTCATCTTTTCTCGCTATTCAATGCGTACCTCAAGGCGGACAACCCTCCTTCTAACTCAGTCTCAGCCGAGCCAGTCATGATCAGATCCGCCAGCTCTGCTCTCCCTCCCTCCTTGACGCCAGATCAGACATCTGACGTAAAATTTCCTCCTCCACCAAGTTCTCTTAAATCACTTTTCGCGCCTCCACCATCTGGAATAGATTGGGTAGGGGATTCTTACCTCATTGGGAGGTCTCGTTATTTATGAAATGGGCCAATGTTCAATCTGACTCTTGTTCATTTGTTAATTTCTAGGATGACGTATCACGCACCGAATTAGCTCAGGCATTAGAACCTTTCGGGTACGGAAAGGACAAAAAGACGGGCGAACAGCGTACCACGCTAAGGAACTTGTCTTCGATCCTCACCGCTTTCCAACGTTCCCGTAGTACCGTATATCTCTCCGAGAGCGCTCTGAGAGAGATTGAAACCTATGCTGCGGAGGATCCGGATAAGGTGATTGGGAATGATTTCGTGATGCCACTCTTACTAGCCGCCAAGAACTCAAACGATCCTTCGAGCTCGGCTGTCAACCTAGATATCCGTCCTGCCGGGAGTGAAGATGATGAGGAACGACCTACCTTACGTTCACCAAGTGGTCAGCGTATTCGAACAGCCGATTCGCCATCGAGTAGTGATGGTGCACATGGTAGAACTTTCTTTGGTACCTCTTCCCCTTCTCACTCCCCATCTCCTACGCCATCACCTCTTGAAGCCGGTCACAGTTTTCCTGTGGATTCACTCGCGCATCTCAATCGAAGAAATGTGGCAAGGAACCTTGCGATCGAGGGAGATGATTCTTTCGAGACATCGAACGAAAACACCATTCATGCACTAGAAGCGCGTGAGATTATGGATACGTCACCCACCTCCGAAGATACCGCCTTCCAACCTACGTTGGCTGATTTGCCATCCGCCGGCTTTAAGAAGCCCTTGCCTGTCTCTCGTCTCGAATCTGCTAAATCAAGTCCATCACCATTTTCAGGCGAAGTACGAAGGCTACGGCCGATGCCTCCAAATCGCAGGCGGAAGTTGGGTAGTGGAGAACATCGTCGAATGGGAGCCATGCGCGATGAAGCTCATTCGCCTGAGAACGGCTCAATGGCAGCTCAACTGCGACAGTTGACTTGCGACGAACCAGATCCGACGATGGAGGGATCCTTAGGGAATGAAATTGATACGACCTCTTACAACCCTCATCTCATTTCACCACCTAGGCTTGATCATTCGCCATCCCCTCCACCGCTCACAGTCGGCAACATGTCATCGATAATTTTTCAGAATCGACACAAGGGATTATATAACGACCGGCATGACAGTGAATCAGAAGAGCTTAATCAACCTGTACCAGCTCACACAGATCTTATGCGAAGAATTCGGAATGAACCAAGGGATTCAAGAGTTTATACAAGAGTTTTTGAAGGTGGTGGTGGAATAGATGGTAATTTTGATTTAGAAAGTATGAGAGAAGATTATCCAAAATTAATACAAGAATGTCAAGACTTGAGAATGAAAACAAAAGAATTAGAAAACAAGATGATCACTATAGAAAAAATTCATGAGAATGAAATTTTAGAACTTTCAGAGAAATTAGATGAATTACAAGATGATTTGAGTAGTAAAAAAAGGAATGAGAAAGAATTAATAGTAAATGAAGGTAAATATAGATATCAATTAGCTAATGCAGATGAAGAAGTTGGTAAATTACACAAGGATTTAGAATCATTGCAAGAGAATTATCAGAGAATTAAACAAAAGTATGAAGATTGTATTAGTAAGTGATTTTTTTGAATCAAGTTTCTAGAAGAAAACAAATTACTGATGATTTTTTTTGCTCGGATTTTTTTTCAATAGGTGAATTGGACAAATTGAGGTCTATGCTCAGAACGAGAGATGAGGAACTGAGATACGCCAATACATCTCTTCAGGCGCATTCAAGTGATCTTCGCAAAGTAAGTCAATCTCTCTATTCACATTTGCCTATTGGAAAGTGATTAAGGTTAATGATTGATTGTGTTGGTGGGCGTGATGAATGAATGATCTCTCTAATAGTGGGAAGAGGAGCGCAAGTTGGTGGATGAACATGTGCAGAAGCTTCAAAATGAGCGAGACATGCTGAAGGATGCGGCAGTGATCTTGGAGCAACAGAAACAAGCCAATATTGAGTTACAATCAACGCTCGATCGAGTCAAGCACGAACTCGATGAATCTAGGGCGATGAACCAAAGCTCGAGTATGATTGGGAGTCGACCCACCAGTATTGCGGGATCGGTTAGCCAGAGCTTTGGGGAGGAGCTAAAGAAGGTTATAGCTAGTGGGGAGTACGATGATGACGGAGATGATAGTGATACGACGGAGGATGGTCAAGAGATTTTGACGCGAATCGGTGACCTCTCGAGTAACGGTCGAATGGACGATAATGGCCATGAGGTTTATGAGGAGATTCGGATTCGCAAAATCAAGAGGCGTACACTCAGGGTAAGTTTGAATGATTTTTGATTTTTTTTCCAAACCTGAACTGTTGTAAACATGTTTTCTTTGGTTAAACACTTTCAGCCTCGGAGCGACACTGCCACTCCAGGAGAAACAAGTGAAGGCCTAAGGCAATTGCAATTCGAAGAAGACGTGGTAGAACTTAAAGACGCGGAGACAACTACATTTGATCTAATACCTTTGACTTCAACTTTTGCTCAAACTGAACCTGTCCCAGAACCTCCACCCCTATATCGACCGAAGATGGAAGATTTATCAATCCAGACAGAATCAGTTCCAGAAGAGACAGATGACACCAATTCAAAACAAGTCTTACAAAAATTACTCGCCAACATTGACTCATCAGCCCTTAAGGATATGCTTGAGAGTCTGGAGAAGAATGGTGGAGTAGGTATCGCAAGCTCGAGTGAGCATATTATCATTAATGACGATCGCTCGTCAAATTCTACACCGACACCGCCTTCACCTCTCGTTACCACGCCTACGTTAGGATATTTTCAAAGACTCGGACTCGGTGGTACATCCTTCACCAACTCGATCATTAATATCAGAACCCCTAACACTTTACCTAACCCAACGCCAACGAAACCTGAATTTAATTTGATGAATGCTAATATTCGAATGTATACTACTGTGATTGGACTTTTGGCTACTGGATGGGTATTAGGAAATTTGTTTATACCAGGTTATTCACCTACACAAGCTATCATTTTTTATTTACATAAAAATCATGAAGGTATTGGAAATCATCATGTAAATCATCATCTTTGGTCAAGTTATAATTCAATAGCAGGTGGTAGAGAAGGTATAATGCTTAATCAAGGGGGACCCAATGGTAAACTTGGTGTTATTTCACGTTTAACGGAGTTTATTTTAAAGTGAGTGATTTAATCATTTTCTATATATATATATATAAAAGATTATTTTAAAAAAGTTGAATAAATAATTGATATGATTTGAACTAAAAAAAAAAACTTTTGTAGATTGATATGGGAGGGTGTTGGTATCACTAAAAGGATACCTACATGACATTATATATATATAACTTTTTTTTTTCTTTATATTCATCTATCTATCTCTCTTTCTTTTTCTTTCTTTTCTAAAAGCTTTTTTTTTGCTGCACTTATTCAAGAAATCTCTCTTGCTCTGATTTATTCTTTTTTTTTTTTTTTTTTTCTAAAAGCTTTTTTTTTGCTGCACTTATTCAAGAAATCTCTCTTGCTCTGATTTATTCTTTTTTTTTTTTTGTCTTTCTCTGCTCGAAATATCATCATCATCATCATCATCATCATCTTTTTTATCAAAAAAAAAATAGGACATTTTTTTGATTAAAATGAATTTATATATATATATATATATATCACTCACTTGATTTTTTTTTTTTTTACTTTACTTATCCCCACTCAATCCTTATATACATACATATATAATTTTAACAAAAAATTAAAAAAAAAAAAAAAAAAA
>MU167272.1:214941-233237 GCA_015951145.1 Cronartium quercuum f. sp. fusiforme G11 | reverse complement strand
TAGGGACCTTGAAAAATGGTCCATAGTATCACATGAAGACATGCTATGTTACATAGCAAGCTTCCATGCGATGAAAATATATTGGCAGTGATGCTTTGCTGTAATGTGACTATTTGAAAGGAGATGGATTTTGTCACCAGCCTCTGATCCAAGCTCACTACCCATTGTTTGATCAAAACTCGCCTAGATAACTGTGTTCCAAGAATCTTCACATATTTTAAGATCAAACAAAACAACCTGATTATGTTTCATGATTTAGTTACACAGCTTGATTCATCAACTCTGCCTCAGATTGGGTTTACAACACATACTTCAAAATAACAAGCATGCAATCAGTGCAGCATCCCTTACCACTTTCATGCACATGGTATGTGATCATCTTGCCAACTTCAATCTGATCAACACTGAATGTGACCTGTCAACACTTGAGCTCCTTGATGGTATACAGGCAAAAGGTATAGAATGCTTTCAAAGCATCCTCAAAAAGGAGCAATTGAACAAAAACCCATGTCAATTTGGTTTGAGTTCATTACCAGGTGTACACTTTGAACATGATGAGAAATGAATTGTGAAGGTAGTATATTTGGAAGTGAGAGTTTAAAATTACATAGCTTTATGAAACTGCAAATGTCATTTTTCAAGAGCTTGCTTTTCCATGTGCTGTTAATTTTTGACAGCCTTCCTTGCTTCCTGAGCAATAATCAACTCAACTTTTACCTTTTGATCCTCCTCATATGCCACCCATATCTGTGTGCCTTCATTAAATGCCACAGCATGGCTCTTTTCCTCTTGAGAAATTGATCCAATGTAAGATTGATAACTAGGGGGTTTCATCCATTGTTCAATGCAACAGATTATTGCATTCCAAGTACCAAGGAGAGGCTTGCTTCCAAAGATCACTTGTGGGTGTTGGCCTGGGAGAATGTTACAATAGTTCTTCTCAATGAGTGACACATGTTTGTAATTGGATAGAGATTTTGTATCTAAGTCAGATCTGGATGGATCATAAGCTATGAAAACCTGTTCAAAGCAATTGAGTAGGTCTTCCACTAGTTCTATAATTGGTGATAGATCATGTATGGGATCATTTTTGGGGCAAGAGATTGGCCTTTTAGAGAGGCTCTTTGTTTCTGGTGAAATCCTTTTGAGAGGCTTGAGGGGGCTCCTCTTGGGTATATCCATCAAGACTGTTGGTTGATTGATTAAATTTTGAAATGCATGTCAACTGGTGTTCTTCATGCCTTCAATAAATTGCAGTGCTCCAGCCAGAGTTCAGAAAAACCATTGACATGGCTTCATCCCAGCTGTGGCTTGTCAAATCTTCTCTCAAATGAAATTTCCATCCTCAATTGATAATGGTACTTGATTGTACCTACCAAGTAGAAAAAAAATGATTAGTTATAAAAATACCTCATCAGATGAACAAAGAGAAATGTCATACAGTGTATCTGCATTCAGAGAAACACACATACAGACTGGTGTGACCCTCAAAGCATGCATCCAATCATCCTCATCCATGTTATCCTCTAAGTTAAAATCTTCAACACAGTTCTGTCCTTGAAATCTTTTAGGTTCAACCATAAAGATCACCACACTTTCTTTTCCTCCTTGCTCACTGTTTCCTTCCATCTTTATCATCAAATGTGGATTCATTTCCCCCATCATCACCAGACATTCAACCTGGTGCCAGTCTTGCCCCAGACCTAAAGCCATCACTGCTGAGATGAATTGAAAAAAACCTTTACCATAACCAGATGCACAAGTTTACTTGTGCTTAGGACTGGTAGCTGCATGTTAAATCTGACAGTACATGCTGTTTCTGTCATTTTCACCAGTGGGATGGCCTCAAGCAAGATGTACTTGTTGAGACACTGTGAAAGTGACATCTTGTTTGCCAGAGTAGATGATGGTTGAAGGGAGGTTGTCATCAGTAACTTGAGTTTTATGTGGGATGAGTTGAATGATGTCCTCAGCTGTACTGGATGGTCAAGTCAAGTACAATTCTATCAATCAAAGTTCTGTTCAAACCAGCTTGCCTCAAACAAGCACTCAGTTTTTTGGGGTCAGTTTAAGATTGTTGAAAATTTGTTCAATCACAATAGGTTAGCAGGTGGCAGAAAGTCACAGGACAGGAATATTGTCCATTGCTGTGAGTGCCTGCCCAAGGTTGTCATCTTTTGGTCTGAACTTGCAGACACCATCCAGTTGAGTATGGCTTGGAAAGCCTTTGGTTAATCCACTAGCAACAAGACCCCACAAGTAAATTACATGAGCTTCATCTATGAGCCTCAAGACAAGATGCTTCTGGAAATCAGTGCTGTAATAAAGTCTTTGAAATCTTTTGCTGTTTAGAAGCATCTCAGGGCTCTACAAAAGTATGGAAATTGTTTGATCAGCAATACCATCTGTCAATTATACATTTAAACTTGTAGAGAATTCAATGAGACTGATTGGAATGACCACTTACAATAAATATCACATGATAATAGTGATTCTTGAGGCACTTCCACACATCCTGAGATGTAGACATGACTTTTGTGAGATTAAGTCTGGTGATGCCTGGCAGAAGTTGAAGTACCTGAAGAAATCAAGAGTTCAAGCACAAATCAATATACTCTAATGAACAATTGTTGAAGACTTGAATGAAACCTGACTTGGTTATCACCTAAACAATCTAGTGGGTTGACCACCATCAAGACTGGGAGCAGTTTTTGTACAAAGAGTAATAAGAAGGTGGTTGCAGTTGTGATTTGCCAAATCCGGTACCTTCAAGGAGGAAAGTATTGAATCCATTAAGAAGGCTCAAAATGGTTTCAACTTGAGGTTTCTTTGCAGTTTGATTGATGTGCCTATTAAACTCGGTCCCGATCGCCTTCGTTTGAGAAGCTAATGACCCGTTCACTAGACTTGTACCTAGCATCAGTTGAGTGACAACCAACCCATTATTGGCTGGCCCCGAGTTAGGTGGCAGACACAAGTCTAGCTTCCTGCTTCAAAGTTTCATTGTTGAAACTCGCTGGCGCAGGGTAAAAATGCTATTGCTTGAGCCAAACAAAGAACAGATTGATGAGGACAAAGTTGCATATGATGGAGTGGATATCAAGCGTCTTCCTTCAAATCCCTCGATATCATAGATCTGATTCAAAATTTGAGATTACAGTACGGATTACTGTAATCCGCAGTCGGTGCTCGGCAAAATCAAGGTCGCTGTTTTTCCTCATTAGGAAAATTTTTTTCTTGAACTTTTTCAAGGAAAAGTGAATCAGATGAACTCCTCTGGAGAAGGATGAGGTCAACCTCAGTCACTTTTCTACAGAACTTGGTAAGTGGAAAGCTGGTGGGGAGAGAGAAAAAAAAAACGCTCTATTAGATTTAAGAACCTACCACGCCAAAAAACCAACATATCACATATAAGTCCCTCGTACCTCGGCGAGGAACCGTCCTCAAAAACTGCTGATGTACATTAGGGACTTAGGTAAGTTAGGAGTGAACCCACTTTGACGTTTTTTCTCTTTTTTTTTTGATAAAAAAAAAAGAAAAAAAAAAAACTTCTTCAATCAGTTAAAACCTGAGCGAGAAAAGAGCAATGAAAAGAAATTTTATAATAATAGATTCTAAACTTTAAGTTCTAGTCACATGAGAGAGAAGAGAGGGAGAGAGAGAGAGAGGGAGAGAGAGAGGGAGGGAGAGAGAGAGAGAGAGAGAGAGAGAGCAAGAAAAAAAAAATTACAAACAATACGCGTAACACACACAAACAACGACTTGAGAAGGACAAAATCAATCATATCGGTTTAGGATATCCAGCTTGTGTTGGATGTTGTAAAAGAAGACTATGCATATGTTGTGCTTGTTGCTGTTGTAGTTGGTAGAGATGGGCATCAGAGTTGATGCTGGATGCTGGACGTGAAGGAGGATCCTGATTGATGATCGAAGATATTGACATTCGATGTCCGCCGATGGAGTTGCGTCGTCCGTGGGTTGGATTCCCATTCGAAGGTACCGTTAAAGCCGGTGAGTACAACCCAAGAACATGGTGATGGTGTTGATCTCCCGCTGACAATAGTGGAGATGGAGGGTAATGGGCTGAGTTGAGACCATTGGAGGAGCAACCGGGTGTCATGGCCAAACTCGAAGATAAGCCACTGAAGTCAGCTGTAGTGCAAGACATGTGCTTAAACCTTTCATTCATTTCGAGTGAGTCTGGATGGGGTGATGAAGGCGACAGGTAAGATTGAACTAGCCCAAGTGGGCTGGGCGGTGGACCCGGGTTATGTATCGATATCGAACTGAGACTGTTACCTCTCCCTCGGCTCATCGAAAAAAGTTGATGGGCTGCGTCCATATCGGCCGGGTTGCGGTCGGACCCTATCAGCTTAGGATGAGATCCCCCTGTAATCCGGGATGTGGCTTTGAGCGGCGTTTGTGAGGAATTGAGAGACGCCCCGGAAAGGGTAGATCGCGAGGTGTGGGTGTTACGGTTGGAGTTGGAGTTGTTGGTGGCTTGATTCGCCCAGTTTTGAGCAGCTATCGATTTCTGCTCTTCTGAGAGGGCAAAATTTCCCCTGAACCGATTGAGACCGACCTCATTGAGCTGTTGCCACACTTCTTCCACCGTAGTGGGTTCAGAAGTAGACAACTTCGCAGCTGTTAGACCGCATGCGTTGCACCTGTTGAATTGGAAAGCAAACGTATCAAGTTAGTCACCATAGATAACACTCTGCGGTAAAATTATGGGATCCACTTGGAAACATTCAATTGGATGCTCGAAAAATAATTCAGACCTATGTCTCACAAGGTTCTGAGGCCAGACGGCCCTTTTCTCCACTCTGGAGTCTGATTACTTCCACATACGGCACACGCCTCGGGTGGGGTCTTCTTGCGATATTGGCGCGTACCTGTCTTCGCTGGCTGCATAGAAGCCGTCACATTTGACAATGCAGGTTCCAATTAGTTCTCGCTCATTATAGATCCTTTGTGAGCTACACTTCAGCTCAACTCGTCCCCACCCTTCATTTGATGACAAAGGCGGCAAGAAACGTGACAAGGGCATAGAGGAGAGTTAGAAATACCAGTCTTACCGGTGGTAAAGGTGGGCCCATTGATTGATTCTGACACAGCATGTTCATACTAGCAGCAGACCCACGCGACATCATACTCGAAGCAGACCCAATGCCGCCCGAGCTAGGGCCCACCTCTCTGTTGGTGTCTACATAAAGACTGCTGGGTCGGCAAGATTCCTCTGGTATCATTGAGGGGCCATACAAAGGGGAGGACTGTGTGGTTGTAGCCGATGGTGTCAACTGGCTATAATTCGAAAAGGGTGATGAGGGATGAAAGCTGCGCAAAGATGTAGCAGAGGCGCTCGAGTGTCGACGATCGGGTCGACTTGAGTACGAGTCTCGGCGTGGCTGTTGTGAATGTGGCGGAGACTGCAAGTTTGAATGACGAGAGATATCAAATGTAGTCTGATGCAATGGGGAAGACAAATGCATCGGCGATAATGGCTGATGTTGGGTTAGCGCAAGACCAGGTTGATTAGTATGAGGTTGCTGATTGATGAAAGAAACGAGTGGACCTCCGCTTTGAGGTGGACTAAGAGGAAAACCGTTGAAATCGCCATAATGAGGATTGGGACTAGATGGACTACTCGTGGGAGAATGATAAACTGACTGCGGCCCGCCGCCAGGGAACTGGGTCGGTTGTGGTACCGCTGCACCGGTGTTATACATTTGATGGGACCCGCCGTTCGCTCTAGGTCCACTGGGTACCCCGGCGAGACTAAATGGATTCAAATGGGTCTCATAGCCAAAAGCGTGAAAGGAAGTTAAAGACTGTGATTCGCCTTCGGCCAGACCCAAGTAGGTATCCCGGGCGACACATTCACTAGGAGTACCGGCCCTACTCGAAGACTGCGAGTGATTATGCGACATATTTAAAGATGTAATACTCTTAATGATCTTGTGTATGCACGTCCTCGTCGTAAATATATACTTTTCGTCAGGTCAACCTTCCAGACCTGAGCGCGATGTAAGGTAGGCCCGATGATCGTTGGAAAAGTTTGGGCGACGAAGAAGAGTACGCGTCGTGATCAAGTGAAGAATAGGGTCTAAATGATAGCGTTTCGCCCTCGAGGCATTGGTCAGGGCAGTATTCTGGCGAAGGAATAATTGAAGGAGCAGAGCTAGTGGTGCAAAGATGGGTAAAAAAAAAAAAAAAAAACACACACACCACTGAGAGATCAACAGGTATCTGGATCAAGGGTGTCAATCTGTGTTATTTCGTACACAAGGTTGGAAGAGGTGATGAGATATGCGCTGTTGAATTATAGCGGAATGATGACGTGCTGGATGAAATGGTTGATACGAATGAAGACAACTGAGGTTTTATGCGGCAGGTCGGAAAAATAGCTGGCTCCAGATATGTCTTCACTGCAACGAAGCCGTTTTGATCCGATGTCGCTTGTGTTGCATAAAGCGAGATGGGTAGTGTGATATTTCGAGCAGAAGACCGTTAAATGCAACTGAGGAGACGACACGCCAGAGCTAGCTATTGTACGCAGTCTGGAGTGCCCATCGTCAAAAACTTGACTGCTTTGAGCAGATAAAATGAAAGCAGGTGTACTAACTTTTCCGTGATTCGACAGATCAATTACGAGATCAGGCGTAATGATACCATCGCGGGAACATAAAGTGAGATCGATGGCAGATTGTAAACAGTCGGGGTGATTTTTTTGGCTTGCGGAACTGAGGTGGAGGAGGAGACTGATAGACTGAAAATAGACCGAGATACAAAACAGACTGGGGAAGCACTGATAGTTTGTACGAATGGAACCAATCAGCACATTTTTGGTATGTATAGGGGGGTGGCCACCGTACACAAAAACAGAGTCTATCGGATTACACCTCGGCGATAAGCAAGAACGAACGAAATGACTCTTTCAATTAACTTGAGTGATACTAAATTGAGATACAGTCAAGGCGATCTCAGAAAATCGGATTGGTGGAAAAATATGGCATATCAGAAAGATTGTCTTGATGAGATGAACGTATGGAAGAAGAGTTGAGCGACAGAAGACAGAGGAAGGGTCGCCAATTGAGATGAGTGAAAGGTCCTTTGGTGCAGTCTGTAGGATTTTTATGAGCTTCAGTGAGGGACTCTTGACAGTCGGGCTTCCAGAATTAAAGTCTGAACATATATCGAATACTAGCCCGTAAACAAACTCTATCCTGACATTCCTGAGAAAAGGGTACGGAGAGGAAAAAAAGAGAAAGGGAAGCCAAAAAAGAGGCGCAACTCAGAGCCTGTTATTTTTTTTTTTTTTTTTTATTATTTTTTTTTTTTTTTTTTTTTTTTTTTTTTTTTTTTTTTTTTTTTTTTTTTTTTTTTTTTTTTTTTAACGGCAGCCTCGTAAAAAACTGGGATAGCTGTCGAATCCTACTCCCCTGTTCAGGTTCTAGGCCCTCCTACCTTACTTGGCTAGATGTCGGAAGAGAGACGAACACGCTCCTTCGATGTGGAAGGAGCTGGAAGAGATAATTTTCTTCCAGTCACCACTATCTTGTGCTCAGCCCAAATTATCTATGGTTGACCAAGACATGTAGAGTGCAGCTGAAATCAAGTCTTGACACCATGGATGCATCTATCTCATGTATACGACGACGCAAAGAGTCTAAATGAGGTGATGAGGAGGTTTTCATTACAGCCTGATTTCCCATTTGAGTAGATTCCGAGACGTTAACAACCACCACCACTCAAATGTCCTCAGATACCGACAACATCTTTTTTGCTTCAGCCCAGATTAATCTCAACGGAGCATAGATGAGGGAGGGCGCAAGTTTTGGGTTGAATGCAAAGCACTCTAGAAAGGGGCGGCATGTATCTAGTATAGTGCATATTATGTAGGGTCCAATTGAACAAGCAACCTGCATATTTGATGGAGGGGAACTGAACGTAAATCATTGAAGCTTTAGCGTATCAGAAGAGCTTCTAGCAGCCTGAAGTCCGCAAACCGGAATCAGACACCCACCCTGAAATAAACGTGGTTTAATTGGATTACATGCAGTCGTCCCAGTCGACGAATTTCTGGCTGAATTGCCATTTTTTATAACTCGTTTAACAAAATATTTTGATTCAAGGCGAAGTCAAGATACCGGTGCAGATCATATGGCGTGCGAAATGCGGGGCACATATAACCTCATACACTAGTCATGTCCACGATATTAAAATAAGTACCTGCTGATACCGCTGGGTACAAGGAACTTCGTACAAAGAGCCAGATCCCACGTTGAAGAAGCTGACTTGGCTAATCGAATACAAGCTTTCGATGTAGTCTGTGATCGTCAGAATGCGCGCGTTTCTCTTAATGTCAAGCCCAAGGCAGAGAGAGAGAGAGAGAGAGAGAGACCCAGCTAAGAAGATCTGAGGGAACCACGGGGTTGCCGCCACCTGCTAGCTATATCAATCCGACGACCGCGTGTGGTGGATGCGACAGATCCTCACCAACAAGCACAAAACATACCAATCATCGGGTTAGCATGATGATGTATCCAGGAGTGGAGCAATGGATGGATGCTGTTTTTTTCAAGATCTCAGGGGGCAATTCCTTTTACATATATTATATACCTTGCAGATGATTGACATGATCCGGCGCCACGAAAAACTGAACAGCTCTTACTGAAGCTTTCAAGACAGTGGGGATTATGAATATCTCGTCATGACCCTCTTGCCTTGACGTGGTCATGCCGAAATCGGTGACAAGAATCTATGAGGTCGCAGTCGTTGTCATGGCCCTAAATTCAAGTACTAGCAGGCACTCTTTGCCACCCCACCTCCTGGAAGGGCTTTACTTTGCGGCTGCGGTCCCACCAATTCACGTAGACCTCCATACATCTCATCTTGTCGTACAGCCACTATCCAGGATTTTTTTTTCTTTTTTTTTTTTTTTTTTCATAGCCATAGGGATATTTAAAAGCAAGTGATACGAATCGTATCATTTGCTCATACGATGTTTGTAGACGTTGCTGCGTAAATTTGGTCAGAGTCATGTGCTCGCTCACAAGGACAATACAGTAACTTCACGGATTTCGCTTGTCGTCGACGCAAAGGCCAGTGCCGGCTCAAAGGGAGCAGATAGCACCACGGATACAGCGAATGTCGGCATCGTAAAGGCACGCTAAATTGCATGCGCTGGTTTGGCAATGGTGTCTACATATAATACAGGTGTCTACCCGTTGTCAGCTCGTGATCAGGAAATGTAAAGTCCTGTAAAGTCGCATGACAATCATGTCTCATGTCAGATTCGAGATTGAGCCTTTACTGTTTAATTTATGCGTGGGATTAGCCATTTGAAGACATGGACTTATACTACAGCTGTACACGAGGGGACGCGTCCACTCGTCCAAGTTGTTAGGATGCACAAAAACCAAGGTTTGATTAGCCACTCGGAAGGAAAGGCCGGGTTACTGGGAAGAATTGAAAGCGCAATTCAAGCATGCATGAGACCAGCATCTGCCAGTGTCCTGGCAGTGGGCAGAAGATGCTCTACGGGATAAAACACCAGTCACGACTGAAGTGGCGCGCTGACCAATGAAACAAGTACTCCGCATGATAAGTATTGAATTAGTCCTATTCAATGTCATCGGCTTAAGCATTCTTCCGACAGGAGTTCTCAGGTAGCCGCAGTAGCCGTAGGGCTGCGTCTGCACCCTGATTCGGACCGAACGCACCCTGGAAGTCGAAAAGAGGAAGAGCCGACTGCTCCAGCAAGAGTCAGGGAAAGGTCAGGCTTGATGGCCGGAACGTTATAGCATATGGTCATCATCATCGAAGCCGGACCCCAACCATTACACGGAAACAAAATTATAAAAACCTGCATGACAAAGCAAGGTCCTAATCTCAACAAAGTCCGTTGTCGACATCGAGCCAGTCGAAGTCAGCAAGGGACATATGGCAACAAGAGTGGGGGAAAGCTTATTTTAGGCCTACCTTCTCACTAAAAAGGATGAAGAGGGTGAAGTCCTTTGCATCTTAAGTATGGAAAAATGGGCAAATGGCCTCAATTCATACCTATTTTTGGGGGATTTTGAGGGCATTTCATTTCTGTTCTGTCCTCAACCTACAAACCCGATTTACCAATTTTTGGGAAACATATTGGAGATGCTTTTGCATTTGGATTTTCGAGAAATGCATTCATTTAACATCCCTGAGATCTCTAATACCTAATTTTGAATGTTTTGAGTGACATATTTTTTTGAAAAAAAAAAAGGCGAAAAAAAAAAAAAAAAATGCTATTTACTAGCAATGAACGTAAAGCTAATTTTTAGTTATTTTGAGCAGTCAGATTTTCCCCCACATTGAAAATCTAGTCAGATTTAGTTACAGTATTTACCATTGACTCGAAACACCCAGGAAGAAACACAGTGCCATTCACATCGTCCATTTTAGGTAAATTCGCTTTGTTGTGCATGCAGGAGTCAGTTTGGGTCCATTTATACAAAGAGAAAGGTTCATCAAACTATAAATGCTCGCCTTCCAGAGTTTGATTCTAAAGAGTACATGACTGGATTGACACTGTCCGCATCCTCATTGACCTTATTTTTGTTAGTTTTTGAAGTCACAGGGGTATGATCAGAACCTTTCAAAACAAGTAAACCAAGGTGATGACACTGGGGTGAGCCAATTCCAATCTTATTTTTGACGAATGCTTCCAAAGTGGAAACTTCAATCACCTTGAACTAGATAAATTTCAACCACAAATCTTCATTGGTTATTTCTTTGGTGAACTGGTGGGCCATGTGTTGAAAATCAAATCTAGCATTCGTCACGACCGTGGAGGCCACTCCTGACAGGAGAGGGTACCTTCTTTCCAGTTTCATCCGCATATCCTCCGCAGCCCAGCCTCAGACCAACGCAAGACTACCGTCAGCCCTGGGTTGCACTGACCAGCGCAGAATGTCTGAAGAAATGCTGAACACGTTCACCAGATCACCTTGAGGGGATCGATCCCTCCCTCTCAGCACTGGAGGGAGGGATTGAGCCTCCTTCTACAGTGTAGAGAAAGGGATCGACGGATCCAACCTCCCCCTACACTGTAGAGGGAGGCTCGATCTCTCCCTCAGTACTGAGAGGAGGGATTGACTCCCTGTGCTATACAGTCGAGCATTCCTCTCTATTGCTGAGAGGGAGGAGCCGCTCCCTCCCTCTACAGTAAGAGGGAGGGATCGGATCGCGTCCTCCCTCTACTGTAGAGGGGGGCCTTGTTGGGATGTACAGTCAGGAGACTAATATGCTTGTACAGAGTTACACATCTGATACCTGGAATGCGTGCCAGGTGGAAGGTGCTCTCTTTTCCTCACCTTTCCATCTGGGTACTTCAATGTACGCATCTCAATGACCCATTGTTCATCAAGCCTTTGCACAGCTCAGTCAACCGCACTCACCACCAGCTGTGCACGTGATCAGGGGCTGTCGCTCAGGGCCTGTGCAGAAGTGAGCTCAGCAGCTGGGAAACGCAAGGCTGGATGCTAAGTATTGTTCCAGCACAGGCTTGCGTAGGCCTCCAAAAAATGGGCTGGGATGAAATGCAAGTCAAACTACAATGGATGGTACCCTCCCCCATTGGGAGTTCCTGTCACAATCTTGGTGCATTGCTGTCAGAGGTAGTGTATATTGGGAAGCCTGGTAAGTCTTATACGCCAACATATACACTAACAATGAGCTGAGTGAAACAAAAATAAGTCAACCAAGAATTACTGAATCTTGAGTGGACAAGTATTAAGGCTAGGCACATGGCTGGAAGAAAAGAGGCTTAAGCAAGGTAGGGTTCAAAGCTGAAGGGAAATGATGGGTAGCTCTGGACTAGTATTAAATAGAGTGTGACTAAAGGTATTTAGTAAGTAAAAAAGATTGAATCATGATATGATGATGATTGACAATACAGAAGAGAGAGCTTGCTTTGATACATGAGAGATGAAAGAGATAAAGATCCACAAGTTCTCAATGCACAAAGCCAGTTATCACTTGAAGCATTTATAGGTTACAGTAGTAGTACTATATATTACAGCTCGGTGAGTATATGTAATTCCTTGCAGCACTATAGATATTGATACTATATGTTACAGTTCTGTAAGTACATGTAATTCCTCAGAGCATTCACAGTGGTCCACCTCCATTGCTAACTTTAGAGGCCAGCCCTCACATTTCACCAAAAAAAAAAAAGAAAACCACTTGCATCCTGAGCTTGACATCTTTGTCCTGCAGAGGTGGAATGATCAATTCAACAGTATGTACTCTCACATATTTGATTCTATGATCACATGCAAGCTTTGTCTTCTCAATATTCTGTTCAGTTATGGGAGTGTCCAATAGCCTGACCAAGATGTCATTTTTTGGTCTGTGACACCACCAACATATTTGCATTAGTTGGAGACATGCTATGTGACATAGCATGCCTAGATGTGACCCAATAGGCCAGTTTCCCAAGGGCCTTGGAAATAGGTCTATAGCATTACATGTAGGTATGCTATGTCACATAGCATGCCTTCATGTGATGCAACTCTTCTGGAAGTGTGGGTTGAAAGAGGCTGTAGGTGAAGAGAAGTGACAAAACTATTTGAACAGGATAAATCTTTTTCACTCCTGATATATCAGTATCATTTGGAAATATAATTTTGGGCAAACCCAAATTCATACTCCCACAGTAATTACCTGTTACAAACCTAGATCTCAGTTTTTTTTGTTTTTTTCCATCCCTAGGGTCTACAGGAGCTATCCATGGCCCTTCCTAAAGATGCACACATCAAGGTTAGTCTCAATACTTACACAACAGTCCTGGAACATAGTCTTGGTGGATGCAAGCTCCATGGTCAACTCAGATAAGCATAACACTCATTTTTTCAACCCCAATCAAAGAGTATAGTGTCTTTGATGCTGCACCTTTGGGGAAGTTCTCATATGGTAGCCTCATGCTCTTAAACCCTCCCGATGGTGTTTCCTTATCACAATGATGATGCTTACCCCTACAAAGCTATCAGAAAGGGTACTTGAACTCCCTAAGAGCTTTCCAGGGCAGCTCACCCTGCAAAGTTATAGAGGCTTCCATCCAGGCTTTGTATTCCATTTATACATCAAATGCCACACAGCAAGTCCTACGGTGATGTAAGATGCAAAAGCTAACCTACAAAACTTCAAAAAGACGTTGACAGTAGAGCCAAGTGTCCCGAGGTAATGAGAAGTTTTTTTGAAGAAAAAATTGGCCCTAGGACCACAATCAAGATTGACTCAAAAAACATGCAAACATCGGTTACCTGCAGATAGTGGGGCGTCTGAGATAGGCAACTTCTGAAAGTCCTGTAGTATTTGTTGACAGTATCTACAGAATTCCCACAGGGATTCCAACTTGTCCATCCAATCAATGATGTCAAACTCGTACAAAAACAACATTGAAGAAATATAATATAGCCCTAACCTATCAAAATGCTTAAAAAGCTGGCGCCGAGGTTAAGAATAGTGAGTCTTCCTGAGACTTTATCCACTTCACCACTGAATGCGCCGCTGACACTGCTGCGGCTTTTGACATCATTGGGGACACGGCCATATAAAGTTCGTGGCTTACTGTATTCTGTGTATCATAGCATCGTGAACAAGCCACAAGTCAATGAGCAAGCCCCTTGGGTGCCGATAGGACTGCGATGGAATGATCAGCATTAACAATCCACTCACCCATGCAATGATTCCTTCTCCTTCGTTCCGAAGGTATAGGAACGTCATCGGCGCGCGTGGGTCATCCTTGATTCTGCTGAGTTTCGGATGCATCAAATCATACGCTCTTTGGTATGTTGTCACCAACCTGTTGAGATTATAGCGGGCCACGGAGGTTTTTTGTATTCGAAAAGTCAGCATGTAATCTGAGCCTGATATCCCAAACAATGATGGAAATTCATATGGCTAAGCCATCTCACACTTACCGGCGCCGGTTCTCCATATTGAGATAATCGTCTTCCCAGATCGGAGAGGTGACTTGCACATGAGTCTTGTGCTTGTACACAAAATGGCGTAGGCTAGGGATACCGACTTGCTCAAGTGAATAGCCACCCCCAGAGTCCGATGAAAGACTGGCCTTCAGATCGTTGAGTTCGGATCCAGCAGCTTGAGAGCCTACATCCTGCCAAACTGGATGTTCGGCGATTTGTTCAGCCCATTTTTTCAGGCCAAAAAATCCATTCCGGTCACCAGATACAAAAAGTAGTCCAATGTGCGAATCCGGACTTGGAAAAAAGGTTATATACGCGTGTAGGAAACCTGTGGAGTTGTAGCCTGGAAGACAAATTGGAACCCATGATTCTGAATTCTGGAGAGAAGACGATGATAGGACAGTTGTGATGATCAACTGCAAATCTTTCGAAATTTAAAGGATTAGTTGCGACGCCGATCCGTCCTCGTAAGATGAGCTGATGAGAATCCGGCGTAAATTTCTGACTTACCTGACGGATGTACACTATGGTTCTTGGGACGGACCAAACAAGCCACTTTTCCATGAATGAGGACGATTGAGTAGAGCAATTTACGTGCCACTTCCTCTAAATTTAGCTGGTTTTCTTCTTTGCTATCCGGCTCTGTACCTTGCGTGTCATCCGAATTCGATTCACGTAATGGTTTGGATAACTTTGCGTTTGGCACCGCACCGATAGCGATAGGAATGGGTGTCACGATTCGACTGATCGTATTCCGAGTCGCTCGTGCGCAGCTGAAGACTTCCAAGCCGCTCATCATGATACTGAAATCCCATTGTAGTTTGTTGACCAATCCTCGAAAGATGCTTTCCGTCCCCGTCAAAGTTCGGCGGAGGTCGTAGTTCTGCCGCCGCTCAAAGAGCTTATGAAGTTGGCTAAGTGACACGATGGATTGTATGAGTAGATAAAGATACTCCAAATGTAACCGAAGCTGCGGACATGTAGAGATGTACAAAAGAGACATGTATCAAACAATTGATTGGAATGATCAGGCATACATTGACATCCATCGAACAACTGACGATAGACTCGGGCTCCCCCCAATTTGACACGGCGAGGAGAAATAGCGGTGGCTTGAGCATCACTGCAATCTTCACAGCCCCCGAGTCGATATATCTGAGGATACAAAACACGACCTGTCAGGATACATGTGACAGGGTGCTTCTATCAGTATAGTGATTACGACTACGAGCCGGAGCAGATCCATACTCGCTTACCTCAACTCGTCTCCGTCATCTTCGAAGATTGAGATGATTGCTTGCATGAGCCCCATGAGACCAGTTGTATCTCCACCCTCTTTATCGTCACAGTCTTCTTCAGTGGACCATACTGGTTTACCTGCGCTGGTCAGGATGAAATACTTGCGAGCATCCAACCCAACATCATCGGTTTCAGCGCCCATATTATACGAGAGCTGTTGACTGTTTGGTGTTGTTCTTAGAGACATGCGAACAGAGCTTGAGGAAGAAGCCGAAGGGTACGTAAGATTTTGGCAGGGATCGTCCCGCCGGGCGCTGTGCTGAGACTGGCTTTTCAGTAACTGAGCTCTCAATAGCGATTGAGAATCGAGATTCGATTGGGCCTGCGTAGGTGGGATGACGGAAGTCGATCTGGTTTTTCTGATGGGTGAACCTGCAGCGGGTGAGGATCCACCGGAAACCGTAGGGTTCGCCATGGGCGCTTTGCTTGGAGTTGATACCTTTCTTGTAATCCAAGGAGGTGGCATAGACCCTTCATCACTAGATTCCTTCCTTTCGCTTCCATCAACATCCTTGGCATCAATCTCATCGCCAGAGATATGGACTGAAGGCCCCGCATTGGTTGTCGGCACAGTGCCCAATTCTGTGCAATCCAAGAACAAACCTTGCCCATCCGGAAGTCTTGACTTATGAGCAAGGCGGTCGTCCAGAGGGCTGATTGAAGAATCTTCAGAATCCAATGGGATGCTCCTGGACTGATCACCAGCGATGAAAGATGTATTGGTTATGGCCGGAAGATCAGGCGTAGATGAAGACGAAGATAGGGTAAATCGACTACGAAAAGCACTCGAGGAAACCCGGAGGTGATTGAAGATGGTTGGCAAGCCTCCGAATGATTTAACATGATTCAGAGGGCCTTCAATCTCGCGTTGGGTTTCTCCAGAAACGTCGGAAGTACTGGGCTGGGGTTCATCTTCAACGCGTTGCTGGCATTTGGTGGGTACCATGGTTTGGTAGATGAGCCAGAGATGGTGTCATTCACGGACCTCTGCCTCGTCACTCGAGTAAGTACAAAAGGCCCGTATCCCGACCCCGCCGTACACCACGGGGACATATTTCAAGGAAGAAGGCATTGTCCTGGCCTCGGCAGGTCATGGCTCACATCTGCCTGTTTGCCACAGCAGTCTCACCAAGGGTTCCTTGTCTCAAGTGAAGGAGCGCTATCAGAAAAGTTCCCTTGAAATTTTTTTCTATACCATGTCCAAAGCATTCAACAAACTG
Organism: Cronartium quercuum f. sp. fusiforme G11; assembly: GCA_015951145.1. NCBI lineage: Eukaryota > Fungi > Basidiomycota > Pucciniomycetes > Pucciniales > Coleosporiaceae > Cronartium > Cronartium quercuum. The sequence continues at coordinate 216,748 of MU167272.1, read as the reverse complement.
GGGTTTTGACCCTGGCAAAAAAACAAGTGTAGGCAGGGTTTGAGGTTGGATGTGTTCCGCATTAGTTGTGTCTTTGAGACTAATTTCAATGTGGGGAGAGATTGAAAGCTCTGAGAGCATCTCCCAGGCCTATTATGATGTACTTTATCTTTTAGTTCCATTCACTGATTCACACAGAATTTTACACAATGAGTACACAATAAGTCTTTGGGTATATTGTGACAAATCTTCCCACTGAATAAACTAGCTGTGGCTTTTGCCAATATTTATCACATACAGTCAATTAATTTTCAAGAATACACTACAATTCAATGAACCAATAACATCAAATTAAATATAATTGGCCAAAGAACATCAAAGTTGATGAACCTGATATCATTTCCTTTTCCTTTTTTTTTTTTAGCTTTGGTATTATTAAAGTACACCAAGAAATTTTCTTAAAAATTCATTGACTGAAGGATAATAATTCAGCTCAAACTGAAACTGGTAATTTGATGTAACAAACTATCACAGAATATTTAAATATCTATTGAGAGGAACTGCAGATGAGTTGATGACTGGGATTTACTGGTAAAGTACACCATAGGTACCTACTGCACTGCCAAGATATTTGTATCGGATGGGCCTATCCGATGTTCTATCACCCCAAGATATGCGATGCAGTGTCAGTAGGATTAGGTGCGATGGAATTACTATCGGTATCTAATGCTCTGACACCATATTGCAGTGTAATTCCATCGCACCTAATCCTACTGACACTGCATCGCATATCTCAGGGTGATAGAACATCGGATAGGCCCATCCGATACAAATATCTTGGCAGTGCTGTACTCTTGTATCTGTGTCAGGTACATGTACTAAATATCATAGGCCCTATGGCTCTTGACAACACTTATCCATAGAAAATCTCAGAAAAGGACTTCAACCCTCTTGCCATATGAAGCGTTTATATGGGCAACACAAACAGAGAAGTAGAAGAAACAAGAAAAAGGTAAGATGTGAAGTTTTGCGGCCCAAACAAAAAACTAGCCCTAGCAGAAATCAATGGGGTCCAGTTACCATCCTGAACAATCACAGTTGATCAAAAACACATATGCTTCCAATGATCCTGCAAAACATTTGATTTTGACTAAGGCTCTGACAGAATACCATCTACAACTGAGGGCCAGGACCTGTTTGATAGGATTTGAGGTCTTTCCATCACAGTTCCATCCCCGGCAGTAAACCTTTTATATACCATCCTACTTGGATATCAACATATTAGCTTTAGAGGGTACCTCCAGTGTGTGGCTGAATGAGTAGGTATCATGAAACAAAAAATGATGGTGAAATTCCTTAGGAAAAAAAAAACAATGATTCTATGAAAAATCCTTGGATATAAAATTTCCTTAAAAGATTTTGGTTGAGGAAGTGATTCAAGAATTCAGAGAATCCAGTTTTTTCTGAATTCTACTAGATTCTTGAAGCTATTTCTTGCATTCTTCTCACATCAATCTGCACTCTCAGCTTCTATTGACCCCTTTGTCAGCCCTGAGGACTGCACAGCAGTCCCACAGACTGTCAAACACCAGTCACAGAGAGTACTGTAACAGTGCATATGTAAATACAAGTGTAACACAAAGATTACATATAGTACACATGTAAAATACAAGTGTAACAAACAGATTACATATAGTACTAATAAGAATACATATGTAATACCAAACTTGAGGAATGTTCAGCAACCTCACAAAGTACCAAACATATATCACAGAAAGTACTGTAATAGTAAAAAGGTGTAAATACCAAGGTAACATAAGATTACATA
>MU167272.1:192987-214339 GCA_015951145.1 Cronartium quercuum f. sp. fusiforme G11 | reverse complement strand
GAGTGTTACCAGTGCCTAACAGTAACTCTGATCCCTGACAAGTAATATCATAATTCCCAGACCCAGTCCTCCAAATCCTCATCCTTGAGGTCAACTAGCTGTAGTCAGTACTTGGGGGATCCCCAGTACTACCATCCCTAGTTGTTTGAAAGGGGTTTCCAGCCCCCTTTTTCTCTCAACTTTGCACTGTTAAGTAGCTTTATAAGAGCTACCCCTAACATCAAGGCAGCCAAGTAGAGGCATTACCTGGAAGGACTAAGCCTTGGCTCTTCCTTCCCAGACTTTCCAGCCAGGAGGTAGCCTGACAGCAGCCACCTCCTAACACCCTTGAACTTATCCACAACCAATCAACAACCACTTCACTCAAACACCCTTCCTCACTCAACTTAACTCAACCCAACCCAACTCAACTCAACTTAAATCAACTCAACCATCCAACACTATCAAAAGGCCACCAAAAAAAACCTTAAGCACCACTTTGACTACCAATCCAAATAAGTTGAAACCAGTTGGAGTGGCATTGGACTCATCTGAGTCAGTTGATGGGTCCAAATCAGTTGAGTCATTGTGGAAAGCAATAAAAACATATTGCAGAATCTTATATAAATATGAATGAACATATCCTTACATCATTTCATTTCTAGAATTGCTTAAGATCATTATATTAAATTATATTATTTTATTTCATTTTTTTACAAACTCACATTTATTAAAGATCATATATTTCATTGAGAAAGATTATAAATACAAATAAGGTGTATATATAGAGAGAGAGAAATTAAAGAAACAAAGGAACAAAGATAAAATATAAAACAAACCTGACCTGTTTCATTTGAACATTATTAAACTTAGTTTTATTTTTTAGAAGCAACTTGATTTTTTTCAATGTTTACAAATAGTTTCAATAGTTATATATGATTCTAAAGTTTATAAAAGAATCTAAATCAATAAAAACCAAATTAAATCATAATGAAGTTTAATGTATATACGTTTGAAAATAATATAAACCAACTTGATAAAACAATTTGAATTCATCACTAATTTCGATTTTATGGTAGTAAACCAAAGAAAAAAATGAGATATATTGAAGGATTTAGATAAAGTATATATAACGATCCAATAAAATAAATTTATATAAATAAATTAGAATATAAAAGGTCTTGAAGTGAATAAATAAGTTGATCTAAATTAACAATACAGCTTAAATACGTAAAATAACCGGATCGGTTGGTAACAGTCGATCAAAGCAATCGGAAACGAATCGATCGACTGTATGTAAATAGAAAGGGCAGTGTGGTAGCGGATCGGGTTCGGTCGGAGAAAGTACGGTGGCAATCAGTCGAATCGGGACGGAAGAATTCGTTGAACCGAGTGTAGCCTTCCGCGTTCGATCGGACGAATTGGGAGGGAAGAGTTCGGTCGGAGATTGAGTGAGGTGAAGAATAGGTGCGATAGCGTATAGTAAGGGGTGTTGTTGTTAAGTCAAGGGTAAGCTTCTCTTCTTCTCTCTCTCTCTCCTTCTCGTACTCGTACTCGTCTGATCAGTCAGGTCACAAAGATGAAGTATGACCAGACTGTCAGGTTGGACGAGTTGAGTACTTTTCTATCAGTCCCTTAACCTAACCTCTACGTGTACAGCTTTGACGTAGCCGTGTACCCCCTAAGCCTCAACACTCCCCTCCACGGCAAGTCAAAGCATATCCATCCTCAATTACCCAGTATCCCTAAACCCCTCTGTCCTTCCGCAAATTTCTTAGGTCCCAACACCTTCGTCAATATATCTGCTAGTTGTTGTTGTCCAGGAATCCATTCTAGTTTCACTTTCTGTAATTGTTCATTAATATAATAAAATTCGCGGTCGGTATGTCGGGTCCGTTTGTTTGCAGCATTGTCCGTCGAAACATGTATTGAGGATTTGTTGTCCCCTAACAAAATCGGAATTGGTAAATCTGGTATTGCATCGCATGTCAAAGAATGTAACCAAACTGTGTCCCTGCAAGCCGCACCTATTGCCATAAATTCAGCATGGCATGTAGATGTGGCCACACATCCCTGTCTACGTGAGACCCATGCAACCGGTATGCCAAAGAGACGTGTTACGTGTCCATATGTGGACCTGGAGAACTCCCCACCCCAACTTGCATCTACATAAGTTTCCATTGGTTGTCGATATTCAGCCTTCGTTGGGTTGATGTCAATTCCATGGTGTGCCGTTTGCCGTATGTATCGGAGCAGGTGTCGTAGTGCTTTCCAGTGCCCATCCTGTGGGTTCTTTGAGTACCTTGCTAAGTAGTTAACGGCATATGCAAGGTCTGGTCTTGTTCCTACAGCCAGATAGCTGATTGAACCCACTTGGGATAGGTAATGCCCTCCATCGATGGGTGTGCCATCAGTGTCCGTTTCAAGTTGCGTGTTCGGTGCTAGAGGTGTTGTTGCCGCTAGTGTTGTGATTAGGTCTGCATTCTCTCATATGATCTTCTCACATAATTTGGGCTGAGACAATTTTAAGTGGTGTTTTGAATATCTTGTTACCTTCACTCCAACAATTTCATCTAGATTGTTGTCCCATTTTATTTTGATGTGGTTGGCCAGCTCAGCTTCAACCTCCTTGATGAGTTGTTCTGAGTTACCTGTCACAGCACCATCATCAACATGTACCCATATCATGCACACCTGTGATCCGCGTTGCAGTACGTAAAAGCTAGGATCAAACTGGCTGGGTGTGAAACCCATCTCCCATAATTTCTTATCAATAAATTTCCACCAACAGCGTGCTCCTTGTCTTGTTCCGTATAGGGCCATCAGCACTTTCAGTGCCCTCCGTTTTGTGCATAGTCGGAAACCTGGCGGTTGTTGCACCCAGATAACTTGGTCAAGAGGGCTGTGTAGATATGCTGCAGTAACATCAAAACCCATGACCAGCCAGCCTTCATTGGCTGCAATAACATGTAAGATGCGTAGTGCAGCAAATGTTGCAGTGGGTGCAAAGGTATCAGTGAAATCAGTCCCATATTGTTGACTATATCCTTTTGCCACCAGTCTTGCTTTGAAACGCCCGTCTCGTTTGATGGCAAAGACCCACTTTAGATCAACAAGGTGTTGTTCTGGTGGTGGGTCATCAAGGACCCACACTTTCATGTCGAACATTTGTTGTATTTTGCTTATACATGCTTCCATCCACTTTTTTGCCTCCGGTTGTCGCATCGCTTCAGCATATGACTTAGGAACAATTATGCCTTGTCTTGAGCATTGTGTCTCTATGGTGTGTACTAACTGGTCTTGTTCTGCTGAGATCTCTTCTGCATCAAATTTCCCCAACTCAAGAGGGTTCAGTATGTGCTGTAGATCCCCTTTTGATGTGTCCTGGTAGGTCATTATTGGAGGTGTCAGCAAGTTCCGTGGTGGCTGTTTTGCTACTGGTGGTAAATTGGAGAGGAAACGGGCTAGAGAAGAGTGTGTAATCTTTTTCTTTTTCGGGTCCCAGAACTTCCAGCCCTTCTTTCCAGGCACATAGCCTACAAAATGCATTTCTACCCCCCTCGTGTCAAATTTTCCCCGTATCTCACTCGGTATGTGTACAATCGCAGTCTCGCCAAAAGTGCGGAGGTGTTCGAGGTGTGGCTTCTTTCCTAGCAGACATTCAAGAGGCGTCCTGTTCCCTGTCTTCGTGTTTGGTATTCTATTGTACAAATAGGCAGCTGTTAAATTACTGTAAGACCACATCTCCTTTCCAAAACCAGATGCTATCAGCATTGTACGAGCCATGTCATTCACAGTACAGTTAAGTCGTTCTGCAATACCATTTTGATGGTGTTCATATCTGTTTGTGACATTTTTCTGAATCCCTCTTGCTGCACACCAACTATTGAATGAATTGCTTAAGTATTCTTTTGCCCCATCATGTCGTAATTGTTTGACTCAGTATGATGTGAGGTTTTCCATCTTTTCTATGAAATGAATAAAGGCTGTCGGTACAAGATCTCTTTTCGCTATGCATGCTATTTCAGTGTATGTAGTCGCAACATCATGAAATGTTACCATATAGACTGCTCCATCAGGTGATGGTGTATAAGGTCCTGCAACATCACTAACAATCAGATCAAGGAGTCCAGGTTTCTCCCCCGAAGGCCCCAGTATGCTTGCTCTTAAACTCTTACTTTTCAGGCAGTCCATACAAGTGAAAGGTTCATTACTGATCACAGGTGGTAAACCTGTGGCCATCTCATGCTTGAAGATTTTTTGTATGTTCCGCATGCTCCTGTGACCAAAACGGCAGTGCCATTTCAATGCCTCACTCATCTGGTATTGGTTGTCTACTATTGCATTGTTGGCATGGTTAGGAGAACATAAGGGCTTGTTTATTGCAGAAGGAGACCATTTCCTGTTTCTGTAAGACAGTGTCATAGTTTTGCCCGATGGAAACTCCAATATCATATCATTCTTCTTTATGTACCAAGTTCCCCCCGATTCGATTAGTGCTGGAATTGAAATCAGTGTTTGTTTGGCAGATGGGCAGTAGTAGACTGGCTCCAGACATATCTTATCACCATCATCAGAGGTATAATCTATTGCCCCGCAGCCTGTGATGAATGCAACAGGGGCTTCAGTTGCTACGAAGAGGGGAATTGGGCAATTGAGCCTTTTGAAATTGATTAGTCGGCTCACATCACCAGTCACATTGTGTGTTGCACCCGTGTCGCCCAGGTCATCATCATTACCCTTGCCCTCCAAGTATCCCTCTGACATCCATATACCTTCTGGCAGTGGTCCGGTGACATTGGCTTCAAAGGGGTTTCCATCTACATCAATAAAGTTAACCTTCATTTGTGTGTCTGCAAGGTTACGTCCAACACGAGGCAAGGGTTTTGAAGTACCTTGGCGCCAGCTGTCCCATTGTTGTGGTGTTGAGTCAGGCTTTCTTGGTGTGGAGTTGACGGCATTGCGAGGTTTATAGGGGCATGCCCAGGCCCAGTGTCCCTTTTCACTGCATGCGAGGCACGTGTTGATCGGAACTCGTTTTGTCGTTTCTTGATTCGTGACTCGGAACGGTAATTGGTAGCGTGGTCGTTGAGCTCTTTTGTCCGTAGGTTGTCTGGACTTTCCAAAATTGATGTTGCTGAAGCTTGGGATCAAGTCCTGCATGTCATCGTTTCTTTTCGGAAGTAATGCCCAGCGAGAACGTATGAGCTCTTCTACTTGATTCGCGGTGATCGTCTCAGTCAGTTTCGCTCTCAAGGTGCTGTTGAGTTGGGAGGTCACCTCGGAGTAACGTTCCGGCATCGCTAGTTCATAGTACAGTCCAACTAGCGAGTCCTTAGTAAACACAAAACCATCGTGTTCGAGTTCATCAAAGCCATCCGAGATCGCTCTGAGACATGTGTCCAAGTCTTCATCATCAACAAGTTTCACTCCTAAAATGTTCTGCCAACAAGCTACCTGCTTGCTTCGACTTGGAAAGTAGAATAAGGCCTTGATCGTTTCCATTGCAGCGGCAGCCGACGAGATCTTGTTTATTTTCATCACAACATCGGTATCGATGGAGTACTTGATCATCATCAAAACTATGCGATCTCCTGTGGGATCATCTATGTGCGCATCTTTTTGGTCAAGCCAACCGGGTTCCGTATAGTCATCGATCAGGTCCCGGATGCGGAACTCCCATTCGCAATAATTTGAGCCATCTTTCTTGAGTTGGTCTCCCAAATTGCGGACTATGGTCATCACCTTCGATCGAAAAGCGATGGTCTTCCATTCTGGGATCGTTGAACTCATTGTGTGCTTCGTTGGCATAGATGTAATACAGGTAGGAACTTTTGTAAGGGAAGAGGAATCGGGTTCAGTGGTTGGAGTATTCAATTCTGCAGTGTTCACTTCGCTCTCTGTCAGTTCGTCGTTTTTTGGTTTATGATCACTATAGTCTCTGGCTCTCATCTTCACCATTCACTATCCCATTCGAGAATCATGCAGGCTCATAACCTGTTGTTGTTAAGTCAAGGGTAAGCTTCTCTTCTTCTCTCTCTCTCTCCTTCTTGTACTCGTACTTGTCTGATCATTCAGGTCACAAAGATGAAGTATGACCAGACTGTCAGGTTGGACGAGTTGAGTACTTTTCTATCAGTCCCTTAACCTAACCTCTATGTGTACAGCTTTGATGTAGCCGTGTACCCCCTAAGCCTCAACAAGGGGGAAGGTACTGTAGTATAGAGAGGTGAAGTATAGTAGAGTAGTAAAGGTGGAAATATGGTAGTGAGGTTGTGTAGTGTAGCCGGGAGGAAATAAAACCGAAAAAATAAAGGTTAGGTTAAAATTATATACTTTAACATAAAAAAAAATAAATTGAAACAAAATTAATTCAACTAAAAGTGAAAGGAACTAAGGCTCAAAATGGGCAACATGTTAGCATGGGTAACAGTTTTCACAGAGATTCCTTTGCATCTCATCAAAATTGTTGTTGTTAAGTCAAGGGTAAGCTTCTCTTCTTCTCTCTCTCTCTCTCTCTCTCTCTCTTCCTCGTACTCGCACTCGTCTGATCAGTCAGGTCAAAAAGATGAAGTATGACCAGACTGTCAGGTTGGACGGGTTGAGTACTTTTGTGTCAGTCCCTTAACCTAACCTCTACATGTACAGCTTTGATGTAGCCGTGTACCCCCTAAGCCTCAACAAAAATTAAGACTATCTCAGGTTATATACAAGTGGTTGTAAGAGGCTCATCCGAGGAGGAGGCTTATGCAACATTGTATTTCTTGTTTTAGGCTTTTTCACAAAGTGCTATATGTTTTTAACAAGAAATGCACTATAAAAGATTTTTTTTTTTTTTTGAAAAAAAAAAAAAAAAAAAAAAAAAACTAAGGCTCAAAGTTGAAAATTGGAGACATATACAAAAGTTGAACACAGGGAAGGAGCAGGAAGAAATTCAGATTTGGAGTCCTAACCACTTCACTACACAGGCTTGGTATACCACTTTAGGAATTAAATCAAACATCTGGGCGGAAAATTGGTTTTTGGGTAGTTTCTCCAACTAGGCATGGGCCTCATTGTAACAGAGGGACCACACCCCTCTTTTTTACTTTATTTTTGTCTGTACAGGCCTGGGTTTGAAGATGTATAAGCAGGGCTGTTCAGCATGGAGAAGAAAAGACCATCACATATTCACTTCATTATATAAGAATTACAGTCAGCTTTTTTTTCTATTTTATAATAAAAGTACTTATAATAGAAAATTCATATCTCATTCTTTTTTTGTTGTGTGGTCCAATTATTTAAGCCACCCCCTCATAGTCCAATTAAAGAGACCAGTATTGGCTCTTGATTCTATTACTCTTTATCTGCTTTACTGCTATATCACTAGGCATTCTAAAAGAAGTGATCTTTAACCTAGGTTTTAATGTACTAGTTTGGGTTTTAAGATTGTTGGAGTTGTTGGGTTGGTTCAGAACACCATTTAGACCAGCAAGCTGTCAGCAGATTATCAGTCTTCTCAGTCACTTTTATCAGTCTAGTTCTTAATTTTGGTCTATCTTGTTAGTTTGGCTGTCTTAGAATAGAGAAGGTAGTTGAAAGTTGAATAGTCTTCATTACCTTAGTCAGTGTTGTGTGTGTGTGTTTGTTGGTTGTAAAGCCTCTTAGAATCAAGAGCACCATACCCCCCTTAAAGTCTTTGGAACTTGATTCAAAACACCTTTTTCCTCTTATCATTACTCTTGCTTCAAGAGCCCATTTTTCATTCTACCTTTCTTTGAAGTCCAGCATTTATTTAGAGTATGCTAGTTAAATCTATATTGATTTATCAGTTGTTTACTTTAGTATTCCTTTTACCTACTCAGTTTCTGTTAGCCTTTTGGCTAGAGATCCCACACTGTCTGAATTACCTGAATTGGACAAGCTCCATATCCTTGTTTGAGTAGGTGGTTTGATGAAAGGTGGGATGACAGGGAGATAAGGTTGAGAGTGGTTGTGGATTCTCAAAGGGATCAAGACTGTTTGTCTTGGTGGAAATTGTTGAAATCCAGTGGTGCACGCTCTTGATGATTGGATAGAGGAATATGCTTATAATAAAACTGATCCAGTTCTTACTCCAGACGTGTCAAATCACCAACTTGCTCTTTCCCTATTCAAAACTCAATAGGGAAAGAGTAAGTCATTTCTCTTATTTTATTTCACTCTTTACATTGTATGTTTCTTCTCACCTGATCTGATCAAGCTTGGCTCTTACACTTGTAGAAAAACTCCTTCATAATATTCTCTCTAAAAGTGTCCCAGGCTGATACCCATCCACACTTGAATCTAGGTCAGCGTGTGTGGATTGTCCTCTGGGTTAGAGAGTTGCTCACCCAGCTACTGGACCTTTGTATCAGGTTCCGCACAGATAGAGCTCCCCTGGAATAAGACAACTTGATTGTAGTTTAGGTGAATATTGTCTTAGAGAGCAATTAATTTTGCAGAAATTGGGGACAAGTTGAATTTTTAATGGAAGACCTAGTGAATTCACTTTGGAGTTGGTTGACCAATCTGTTGACATGTTGACATGTTGTAAGATATACTCTTACACAATTGTGTCTATAACACTTCATATATATATTTGTGATCCCTCCTAACCTGTATTGTTTGACATCGCATTCCTTCTTTCTGTTGACCACACCACCTCACACTGTGTGGTTCAATCTTCACTTTCTCTAACCTTATCTCAGATTAGTGTACTGACTTGGTGCTTCAGTCTCATCCCTTTTCCCTTGTAACCTTCATGCCAGCTGTCATCAGATCTGAGCCTTACAATCATGAAGATTTGAGGATCCAAACATTTGATCACTGGTTATTAGCTGTCTAAGTCCTACCACAGTACCCACACCAATTCATCTATACATCATCAAATCAGGTCTGTGGCCCTCAATTTAGCTCTTAGTTTATCATTTACTTGTGGTCATCACTTTAGTCTGTGCAACCCTTTTTTTTTCACCATGCATATTTTCCTACTGGGCACTCACCATAGCATGCATCATGCTGTCCATGCATGCTCCTCACAATCTCATTTAAATCATATCAACATTGACACCTCCACATAACCACCATTTTTGTACAATTGTGGGTTCATCATCCCTTTTCATAGCTTTCCTCATCCAACCCAATCCAGTTTTTTTTTTTTTAAAAAAAGGAATTGAAAAGCAAAGGTTCTAAACAGAATCATACTATTGAAGTTTTACACCAAAATCATTTAATAAAGTTTTGATTGTTTAACAACTAAATCTAACTAATTGAGGGAAACCAAAGATTTTCATTTTTTTGGTAAGCAAGTGAATACATCACCCACAGTAATACTCTCACAGCTCAAACTCATCAGTGAATTAGGAATTCCCACCTGTGGGGTGTATAGGATACATAATTCTTGCAAGCAGAATTTACAGCAGCATAGTCCAGTTAGACTACCAGAACAAAGGGGGTTGAGGTAATACAAATAAGTTTTTTTATCTTGTATGGTTCTCTAGTTTGTCAAAGTACAACATATATTGCAACAAGTGATACAGGCTACTTGCTGATGATGAGTGAGGAGATAACAGTATGTAGGAGAATAATTCACTCAGGAATCATGGTGTGGATAACAACAAAACATAAAGTAATGGGATCCAACAGCTTAATTTTCCTTTCTGTTTGTCTGCCTCTCTTTATCCATCCCAGCAAGCCAAGGTGGCATATCAAAATGCTTGGGCCACAGGTGACAAGCTGCCTGGAAACCTCATTCTATAAAGGCTACAGTTTTTGTTGTCTGTGATATGCAAGGTCTGCAAGAATGAGCAAGTGGCATTACACTGCACCTGAGAGCATGGCACACAATCATACATGGGAATGAAAAAAATTCAGTACATCTGGATTGAGAGAGGAAGTATCTGACATTTCTCAAAGGGAAATATGAGCTCAAAGGATAAATCCTTAAGTTTGACCAATCAGTATTAGCTGGTTTCTACCTCAACAAGACAAAGAAGAACATAATAATATTATCAACTCATTTTTTTTTTTTTGCCCAATGTATATATATATATCTTCTAATCTACTCATGTCAACAACAACAAGATAACTCTAATGAGTGTTCAAGTTTTATTTTTATGCTTTATAGGTAGGTAAAAATGCCCAATGAAATCATATTTCCATTTCAAAGGGATATTAAAATACAGGCTAATGCCTCATTTCTAACACCTAATTTTTTGATATGGCTATCATCAACATCTCATTTATGCTTGTCAAAAAACAGTGCCCTATGCATTATTTCGTCCGCATCATTCCATTTATTTGACTGACGTGATTTGGCTTTCATGATCTGTTTGAGCAGCCATTGCAACACATGGCCCTGACCGATCAATCTCTGCCCAGTGCCTGACTCAAGTCTTCCAGTCATGTACTTTGTGGTGAATAGTGCGTATGACGAATGCTCACATGTCGACGAAACTACCTGAACTGTCACACATTCGGGCAAGCCCACTTAACCATGTCCATGGGGAGGGGACACCTGATTTTTTAGAAGACAAGAAGATAAAAAGTTGCTTGGTATTTCTTCACTGCCGCCTGCTATTTTCTTCTGCGACACATTCAACAAGCAAATGCGCGAAAAGAAACAGTACAGGAAAAGCCAGTCAACACCGCGTAATTGAAAGATAAACAGACAAAATGAAATAGAAAGACAAAAGAGAAACAGCGCGTCTGACAACCTTTTGTTTTGCACACAAAGGTCCATCATCTAGAGAAATGTCACAAGTCCACCCCACCGAGCCCATCGGCTAAATATGGAAACCCTAATAAAATTTACACTTATAAACATAATGAAAAAAGGGTAAAATGTTGAATCATGAATTAATGCTGAAGGTGGAAAAAAAGGCTTCAGGATAGTGGTCAACAGGGCACTCAGATGCTAGCAATACATTTCTCAACGTATAAATCTCTCAAGAACAAGAACACATGACATGAGCAAGACAACCTATGCGCGGGAGGTAGATCTAGTGACGGGTTGAAAGTAGTCAGTCAAAGCTTGTTCGAACACTTCTCAAAGAAGAGGCTAAAATCGACATACTTTTGGAGAGCAGCACCGGTCACGCGGGCTTGATGAGAACTGACGCGACGAAGTTCGGTGGGATCGATAGTAGTACCTTTCTTGAGTCCAACCTTGCGTTGGGCCTTCTTGATCCATGTGGCATGGTTGGAATACAGGGACTCGTGGATGGACGCGGCTCGGGATTGTGTGCGCGTCAATGGCACACCGTTTTCGTCGAGAGGCTTCAAAGGCTGAGGACCGACTCCGCGCTTGGCGTTGTAGGCCTTGATGGAGTACTTGACAGCGAACTTGATGAGGTCTACGTGCAGAAGGAAGATGGGGGTCAGTAAAGATAGGAGGTCGAGAGTGGAAGTCGATCGACTGCACTGACCGAGAGGGAAGAACCAGATGATGTTCCAAATCCAAACAATTCCGATCCAACCACCAGAGATACCTTCCACATCTGTAAACCCCCAGTTTCCGTAGGCAGCGATGATTGAACTGATCAGCTGGGCCAAACAGAAGGCTCCAAAAAGAGCAAATGAAGGTCGCTCCATGAAGAAAAAGCCGTGTGATCGGGTGACGAAGATCAATGCTTGCGAGATCTGGGCAACTTGGAGGTAGACGATCATGTGGAGCTTGCGATCGTTAACATCAACTATGGTGTCCACACCAATCTTGTCCGGGAAAAACGTTGTTTCCATGATGACCACAACCAAGATGATGGTCGACAATGCAAGATAAAGGCCGTAGAAGATGGCATAGGTGACTGCGAGCACGAAGGAAGTCAGTGAGAGAGCCATGATGATAATAGCAAGATTGGTTGCACTCACAAATCTCGCCCAAGTCCCAGTGGTCAGGGGACATGCTAGGGAGAACTCGGTCAACGGAAAGCGTCATGATCGTTCCGTCGTTGAGGAGAGCAATAATCAGAACCATGAAAGGTGGAAAGTCGAATTTGTAGGCAAAGACCAAGACGGCAAAACCGACGACAATACGAATAGTGACGGCGCAAGCATAAATTGAGTAGTTTCGCATACGCTGGAAGATGATACGAGATTGTCGAATGGCGTGAACGATGGTTGAAAGACCAGGTTCAGTGAGCACAATATCAGCAGCACCGCGCGCGGCATCAGTTGCACCTTCGACAGCAATACCAACATTGGCACGTGAGAGCTGGAAAGAAAAACGATGATCAGAAATAGTGAAGCGATAAAGCATTTGACCAGAACAGTGAGCAACTAACTGCAGGGGCATCGTTGGCACCGTCACCAGTCATGGCACACAGATGACCTAGAGCTTGCAAACGCTTGACGATTTCGTACTTGTGTTCGGGGAAGACTCCGGCAAATCCGTCGGCATCTAATCAAATAAAAAAAGTCGTCAAATGTGGTAAATCACATGATGTAAGAAGACAACAGCATACCGAGAATCATTTCATCCAAGTTGGCATGCTTGCCACCAACCTCGGGACCGTCTTTCAACACCTTAGCAGGATACATGTGGTCACCGAGTCCAAGACGACGACCGGTCTCTTTCGCAATAGCCAATTGATCTCCAGTTACCATCTTGACTTTGACGCCGAGGGTAAGAGCATCGTCAATAGTTTGCTTGGTGTCATCGCGCGGGGGATCAAAAATGGCCAGAAGACCGATGAGCTCGAATCCATTGCCTTCAGCTTCCTTGTCGTTCGACGGTACATCCTCGAAAGCAACAGCCAACGCACGCAAGCCACGGCGAGCGAACTCTTCGACATCGGCTTCCAGTTGATTCTCCACTTGTTCGGTCTTATTTCGTGAGCAAAGCTCAATAATGATACCTGTCATACCTTTAGTGACACGCTTCATCTTGCCCGATGACTCTTCGAAGTATGTAATCTCGGTTCGTTTGTCGACAGGGTTGAACGGCTTGAAATCCAGGAGCTTGATACCGGCGCGGGCCTTGTCAGCACCGACAGTGCCGACAACACAAGTATCGATGGCGTCTTGATTTTCGGTTCGGGAAGCATAGGCTGCCAACAAGCAAACTTCCTCGACATCGAACTCGGCATAAGTCTTGACAGTGGTCTTATCAATAGTCAACTTGTTGGTGGTGAGGGTACCGGTCTTATCTGAACAAAGAATGGTGACACCGGCTAACTCCTCGATGGCAGTGATCCGGGTGACAATAGCTTTGTATTTAGCAAGTTGTTGAGCCCCGACAGCGAGCGTAACAGACAACACAGTAGGCATAGCAATCGGGATTCCACCAATCAAGAGCACGAGCAAGTTGTTGATTCCTCGACGGTATCGGAAGCGGAATCCAGCATACATGACGAAAATTTCTGAAGGGTAAAATCAAACAACGTTATGAGATGTTGGTCGCCTTGCTTGACAAGATTACCGAAGAGAGTGAAGCACGTACCTGCAACGATGAAGATTCCAATAGATACCAAGCAGAAAGTTCCGATCTGTGCCAAGATCTTTTGCAAGTGTCCAGAAGAATCATCATCGGCACCAACAAGAGCAGCAGCGCGTCCGAAGAAAGTGTTGGCACCTAGAAATAAAAATGAGATGGCATGAGAAAGCTGAATACCCCGGCTATAGACAGAAAACAACAAACCGGTAGCGATGACAACACCCTCGGCCTCTCCTTGTTTGCAGGTTGATCCGGAGAAACATTGATCACCAACTTTCTTACTGGCAGGAAGCGATTCACCCGTCAAGGCAGCTTGGTCGATGGAGACGTTGATGGCATCGTATAATCGGTTATCGGCCGGGACGACGTCACCAATCTTGAAAGCGACGATATCACCGGGAACGAGTTCGGCGGATTCAATTTCCTTCCATGAACCGTCACGACGGACTTTGGCCTTAGGAGCAAGAGACTCCATAAGCGCAGCGACGGCATTACCCGCAGATCGTTCTTCGTAAAATCCGATACCAGAGTTCTGAGGGACATCGAAAGTGAGAAAAACCAATATGAAGGGAAGTCGGGGAGAGAAGAGAGAGAAGCTTACGATGAGCAGCAAAAGAACGATCCCGACAAAATCTTCCCAATCCGGGGGCTGACCTTGACCGTTGGCCAGGGCGATAGCGACAATGGCGGCGGCTTCCATGACCCATGACAAAGGACTGGGGGAAGACGATCGATGAGGATGTGTAACGCTGAGAGGCGTGAGGAAACAGGTTCGGATGCTTACTTCCACATGAATCCCAAGAATTGGAGGAAAGCGTTGACTTCCTTAGTCTCCAATTTGTTGGGACCGAAGATCTCGATTCTTCGCAGGGCCTCTGCGCTAGTCAAACCCTCCTCATTACATCTTTTTCGAAAACAAGACGTCAGTAATTGAAAAAGTAAAAAAGAACGCGATGGAAAGGCTGACTGAAGTAAGGTCCAGACGTCATCGAGTTCGACTTGTTCCAAATCGACCTTATCTTTGTCGTATAGATCTTCGGCCTTCAACTGGATCTGGCTCATGTCCACTAGCGCATGCACAGCTTTCTCTTCGGACTCAAACGTCTTGTCGAATCGACCGGGCTTTTTGGCTTCTTGGGTTTGAGGCGGAGCAACGACTTGGTCGGACTGAGAGACCTTTTCGGCTTCGTTGTGGCCATCCTTGACAGGTTGGTCTAACATTGTAGAGAAAAGAACGGTTCTGGGACGTCGAGATAGGTCAACGGAATTAGTGAATGGACAGTTCAAAATGAGGCTATAATATAGTTCAGGAAATCTTCAACGAGTCGCGACCAATGGGAGGTATAGATGAGCCGCGAAGGAGAGTAGCCAAAAAAGTTGAGAAAGGAGAAGAATAAGATGAACAATGAGAGAAGGATGAAGACCCGAGGACGGGGGGAAAGAGGATGGATGTAGGGAAAGTGTACTTTTTGCGAGGGACGCCTGGTGCGATCGACTTGGAGTTTTGAGAAAAGGTATAGAATTTAGAAAGAGGGCGAGAGCGAGGGGATCAAAGTTCAAGGAACGGATGGCGAGGACCAGGGACGGAACAGAAGGCTGGTGGAAGGAAATAGGACGCGGTCGGGTTTCTAACCCTGTGGAGAACTGCGTCGACGGAGCTTCCAGGCACCTGGGTTTGGGTTTGGGAAGGGGAAATAAAGATAGACTGAAACACTCGATCGCTGATGAAATAGATCCAAAAGTGCGATACAAGCCGGAAGTAGAACCAGTGAAAAGTGACTGGATAGAGTCGAGAGATGACCTACTGGACTAGTTTCCAACTTGCTAGAACTCAAAGCCGATGTTGAATTGGACTGAGCACAAGCAATAGCAGTCGGCGTATCAGGTTGAGTCGAGCACCGAATTCAGTTGGAAGTCAGACTGGAGAAGTCGATTTTGACCAGAGGGAGGAGCGGTCGAGTAGGCGACGAATAGGGCAAATGTCACCACTATCTTCACAAGGCAAGTCGACCAGGCCAGGACGAGAATTAAAACAGGCGTGGTTGAGGATGATGGTCAGTGTGAAGAATGATTGAGTCACCATGTGCGTGAGAGGCACTTCCCCGTCGGCGCTTGCCTCCCGACGGCCGACGGGGCAGTCACCCCCACGGACAGTGTGAACGGCGAAATGATCGAAATCCACGTCATTATCACTGTGTGAACTCACCGCGGGCTTGGGAAAGTGGGATTGGACTCGAGGAGGTGAGATGAGACCTTCGATCGAAAGCCCAATCCAGTTGATGGATGGTGACCGAGAGGCACTGGCAATGGACCAAATGATTACTCGGATGCGCAGCGGTGTTGGTAGACCGGGTTCAGGTCGAAGTGGTGATTTACTGTCAGGGAATTTAAGTCACGGAAGAAATGTAGGGCACGTCCGTCAGCCTTGGTCTAAGCGTGTTGATTGATAAGTCAGAATATGAACAGAGTTGGTTCGATCGAAGGGATGACCATAGAAACCAGACCCGACGGTCTCTTGATCTTATAGAGGCGACAGATAATGGAAGGTCAGGGTCGAATGAAGTCGACGCACCTGGTCAAAGCTGAACAAATCACTGAGGGAGTTGGGAATGGTAGGTCTCTGATGCCTTGTTGATTGGTGTTTTGTGTGTGTGTGTGTGTGTGTGTGTTTTGGTTTTGGTTTTTTTCCTGGATCGGAGGTTTGTGAAGGGTTGTGAGGGATGCGAGATGGAAAGGCTTAGGAGAAAGCTTGAGCACGGGATCAGTTGTGACCGGAGAAAGGGGTAACCCAAATAGGGAAACCGATGTAGATGGACGGGTCGTAGGGTAAGGTGAACTCTGAAGATGGGATGGACAGGTAAGACCAACAGGCTGAGAGTATGTATGTACTTATGTAAATTTACGGCAAAGTGACTTCAGTGAGGTCCTAGGGCGCCTTCCCTCCAATAATGAATCAGGAAAAACCGGGGTCTGAAGCATGCCGGTTCGTTCGGGTATAGGTTTATGCCGGTGGATGGAATCCAATCGACCGACTTTCCTTGAGGTTTGATCAGGGTTTTTGGGTTGGTGGGTGAACCCCGAGTGCATTGTGCAACTGATGGACGGTTGGCCAATTGGAAATGGGTGTGGCGTGGCCGGAGAGCCGAGAGGCCGATACAATACTTCTTCTCTGTATACTCATCTTGTAAGCTAGTCAGCCAGATCAATATAAGAGCTCTACTCAAAAGTCGACGGTCTACTCTGCTCGGATCCTCGGTCACCCAGCACCATAACTACGCTTATAATAGGGTATTCGGTTCATCCGGAGCCCCGAACAAGCGGCTACACCCCTAGCCTATCGGACCAAGCGCTAAAAACTAAAAGGCTGGCCATCGGGAAATTGGGAATCACCCGTGTTGGGAATGTGCACAAATGCTGTACTTCACCTTACCGTTGATCTCCATTCAGATCCTCATCATCCTCATTTTCATCTCCATGTCACCGAACACAGTCCGGACCGTGACATGTTGTTGTAATACATTGAGCGCAAGATGACTTGGGCAATGACCCGAGACCGCTGACTCCTCCGGCGTTTCAGTACCCGGATCCTCACACAGCACATGGGCTCGCGGCAACGTCCACCGTGTGGGTCCTTCTGAAGCTGCACTGGTGGGCCTTTGAACGCATTGCATAGACCGGAAATCTGACTCCGAACCATAATTATCCATCTGGTCACCTGACCCGACAAGTGACTGTGCTAGTAGTCGTTCAAAAATGTCAAAATTCCATCCTCAACAACTACTTGAACCTGCCAAAGCACTTTCAATCGCCCGATACCGGCCCCTTCGACCCAGCAAAGGCTCCTTTGGCCGCCTAGGCGACCCCTCATTTAACCACTCGTCCCCCCTACTAAACTCCACTGGGCCGAGCAACACAGATATGGCTCTCGGCCCTACCCAGGCTACCGGGACCCCAATCGTCACCCATGACCCTAATGTCACGGCAGATAGCCCGATTCCAGAACCTGGCCAACGAGTGCTGGACACCCCTAACAAGCATAGGGTCTCTGATCTTGTCGATGTAAACGAGTTCAAAAACTTACCAGTGGTTCTTGATATGACCAAAGAAATATTCCTCCGACTCCTTCAAAAGGGTCCAATTCAAAACTCACGACCGAACAGCTTCTCCCCAGGGAATCCTTAGGAGAAAGTACATCGTTCCTCTGTAATCGAGCTAAAATTCCGCTCGGCCCTCACCATGCTCGACTTCGCAACCCGCTTCGCTGCAAGACACGCCCTCCCACCCACTGGTCTCAACCGAAAGCACCAACGCAATGATTGCGGGCCTTCACGGTCGAAATGACCACAATGGCAAACAGCGTTGACCAACTCCTCTCGATGCACCAAAACTCAGCCTTGTGACAGCCCCCCAAAAGTAACTCGGTCCAAAACTAAAAGCTGTCAGGCAAATCTCCAGCAGCCTATGCCTAACACCCGCGCACATGGAGCTACTAGCTAGCACTCTTACTGCTCAAGTGTTACCAATTTGGGGTCAATTGTGTCCTCAACAATGCTTGCATCCTATTGGTTAAGGCTGAACTACAGTGGGGTTAAGCTCCTGGTTGAAATAAAAGGGAGAAGAACCGATTAAGACTTCCAACCCATGACTGAATAACTGAAAGTCTACACTACTGGTACCATCAGGTGTAAACTGTAGCTATTTGACCTCTAAAGAGAGAATTTGTGCAAGAGCCAACCAGCCTTCTTAGCCTGGGCTAGGTTGTTAATGTTTCTCTGCTTAGGAAATTGATGAGGTTAATTGAGGTCCTTGGAGGAAGTACTCTCATCCTTGATGCAGGGACAAAGGTAGCTTTCTTGGGTTATATCTTTATGCTTGACCTGGAATATAGTATAGCCTATTATCATAGCTTGAGAAAGCTTCAGAAGTTCAAGGGTAAACCCTGGGGAATGCTAGGATAGATGGACTATCTGACCTTTTATGTAAATTTAATTGTCTCTTTTGAACAGCACACCATTGAGCAGACTTCCCTGGAAGGATCCTCACTGTTGTGCTGTTGTTCAATTTAGGTGTTGGGGTTAAAAGGTGAGGAAGAGGAACTTATCCTAGGAGCTGAGAGGAGGCCCTCTATAGTCTGGTCCCAGCACCTTCCTCCTCTAGAGAAGTATCCCTGAAACAAGAGGTTATATGCTTATGTGTCATACTTGTTTCATATCATGTATCATTACTCTCTCTCTCTCTCTCTGTCTGTGTGTGTGTGTGTGTGTAAGTCTTGATACTGAGCCTAGAATGTAAGTGTCAAGTCTTTAATGTATGTGTACTATATTATCATGTCCTTTCTCATCCTTAAAATGAAACTTATTGTCTTCTTTAAGCTTGTGGGACTGTGTAGCACTCCTCAGGGACCATCTTTCCCATCAATAGAGGAGGGCCTACCAATTTCATTAGGTTTGTCCTCTCTTTGATGCCCTATGTGTGCTTAGGGTTACCTTAGAGTTAGGTACTTGTTTCTGCTGACAGGCACTCATCAGGCTGTATTCCACATTCTTGTATCTGGATAGGTATAGTTTCATGTCTTTCTTGTTTTTTTTGTTCTGGTTTACAACTTCCAGAACTTGTTTCCCCTCTGGTGGTAAAATTGGAACCATGGGATTTGGTTCTGCTTTTTTTTTTTCTTGGTTAATGAATCTTCTGTTTGATGAATTAAATTTTTATAATACACTACTAAAAATGCAGGAGGTTTCCTGTCAAATTCTGATGTTAGAATAACTTCAATGTCATTGTTCACATATAAGTTGCTTATAACAATTGGTTTTACAAATGAATCTTCAACTTTATTTAGTCATTTTAAGTTATTGAAATTGATGGTAGATGTTAAAACCTGGTCACCTATTTTGAAATCTGATGACTTGTCAGTCTTATCCCACCTGTTTTTTTGTCAATCTACTTCTTCTTTTACACCAAAATCTGCATGATCTCTGGCTAAATTTGGCAAGTTGGAAAAACTAAGTGCTCTGGGGTGTAGATTCATATCCCTTGTGTTAATTTTTTTTCTTTTGGAAAGCTAGGGCTGAAGTCTCTTTCAACCTCAAAAAATGTGTAATGTATGTGTAGTTCTATGAATGCTACTATTGGGAGCTATTTTCAATGCCAGAAGAAGTGTCTCTAAACCATGTGTTTAACCGACTTTATCTTTGTACACTAGCCCAAGATAGAATATCTCCTTATCATATCTTCTAATGTTTTCATCATTCTTTCAGCTAACCCACCTTTCTTTTGGTGGTAAGTGGTGGAGAATGCTAATTTGGTTTCCAATGATTTGTATCAGCTTTTCCAAAGTTCTTAAACAAACTTTGGATCCCTATCACTTATGATAACCCTTGTAAATAAGAACTTCACTGATTAGCCTTTCTCAAAAGAGCAGTTTTATGGCTATGATTGTGAATTTTCTGTAGGATGGTAAAAACCTTCCACTTTTTGAATTTCTGTCCCCTATTACTAGAAAGGCATTGTAATTTTACTTTACCTGCAGGTGGGAAGTCCAGTTCAAGTATTCCATCTAATTATTTCCCAATGATTGAGGAATTTATCAATCCTTTGTAATAATCCAGAATTTTGGTTTTAACTGCAGCTGTGTTGGCTTTCTGACATTATTCAAAAGTTGCTACATAGACTTGTGTATCTTACTTCACTTTTGATGAGCAGGCTGTGTTGCTCATCTTTCCTAATATCCTGTGTCCTATCAATCATTTCAAGATGATATACTTTGGACCTTTGTTTCTCATGTTCTTCTGAGACTAATACTACTACTGATGTATGTTTCTTCTTGTGATATAGAAGACCTGGTTGTGATCATGTTTCCATTCTTGATAATCTTTTCTATATGAACTATTCAGTGTGGTTTACAGACTCAGATATTTCTGTTCTTGAAATGGAAATTTTGGATAATCTCAATGTGTTGGGTTATTTGATGAATAATTCTTTTGAATTCTTCCAAAGAATTCTTCACTGGGTTTAGCAAGGCTGATTCCCATTCTTGGAATTGCTTTGGTAATGTCTTCTGGTTCCCATAATGGTGGTTTATCTGAGTAATTGAGAAAAGCCATTCTGCTCATACCATTATCATTGTTGTGTAGAGTACCTGACCTGTGTGTAAGAGTCATATATGGCCTATATTCTTGGGTTGCTATCAACCATCTCAAAAAATGCCTGTTGGTGTTTTGATGTTTATGAAGAATCAAACTCCTGTACAGTCATTCCTAACTTGAAAGTATACACAATCAAGGTAATAATGAAGCTTATCCAATGCCCATACTATATCTAGAGCTTCTGATTGTGAAAAACCATATCTAGTTTCACTATCTTTTGAATTTCTATATATAAACACTACTAGCCCTTCCATTTTTCTTATATCAATAATGTGCACATCATCGCCAAGAAAATTGCATCACATAGAGGCATGCTGTGTCAGATAGCAGGCCCAGATGCAATGCAATAGGTCTATTTTCTGTTGAAATCCAATCAACATAATTTAATTTCAGAAGGAAGTTTAAAGTTAACCAGAATACAATTTCAGATGCAAATAACAGATGTGAATAAAACAATTGGGGAAATGGAGAACAAGAGAATGCCCCAACCTACAACAGAAAGTGAAAGTACATATATCCCCCTACCAGTCCAGAAATTACAATCTCTTTTCCCCATCTTGGGAAAAGAGGTTGTAAGTCAGTAACACTTCACTATACATTTCATTATCATTTCCTTTTTTATCTCTCTTATCTGGTCTAAAAGCTTACACACTATCTATTTCCTGACTCATTCTCTCTTCTATGTAAACACCTTAATAGTTGTCTATTCTCTGAGGTCACATCACTTACCCTTGTCTCTACTGTGACATTTCTCTTGGTTTCAAATCTACACCTAATAATAGGTCAGATTCCAGAG
>MU167272.1:169272-179393 GCA_015951145.1 Cronartium quercuum f. sp. fusiforme G11 | reverse complement strand
CAAGATCAGCAGAGCTTCACACAGATTCCTTTATATCCTGTGCTGTCTAGAAGCTGGCACACTCAGCTTTTATCCTCTACCACTGTGCTACACTCTTGAGAACCCCTCAGCAAGAGTGGGGAGCAGAGGAGGTCCAGAAGGAAAGGTGCTAGTGATGAACCTTGGAGATGAACAATGAAATAAAATAACTGGTGAAGACCAGTAAGGAAACTAGACTATTTCTTTAATAGAGAAGAAATCACCAAGGTTAATTGTATATTAACCAGTGACTGAGAATCTCAGAAGAAGAAAGTCCAGAATATACTAGAGAGGTATTCAGACTGTTGAGTTTTATTTTCTTGATGCTTCAGAGAGGGGAAATGCAAGAGAACAAATTGATGAGGGTGAAAGTATAGTAACTGTTTTATATAGTGTGATAATCAACACTAATATCCTAGACACAACTGTGAGGTTTGGGCAGACAAACCTAGACAAACATGAAGAGATGGAAACTTGTGAACAATAGTGTGAGAGATATTTAAGGAGAGTATGTAGTTAATTAATTTGTTCTACCTATAGTAACAGTTAAATTAATATGATGCATCAGTTGAGGTAACTTTGAAGTTTATTGACTCAGATAATCAGTAGTAATAACTGGTCACTATATGTAAATAAATATATCGAGTTTAAGAGAAACAATAGACATAATTATAATCGGTCAGAATATATATATGATTAAATGGAAGAAAGAATAAAAAAGAGGAAAAAGTTGAAATAGTGAAAAAAGGGGTTACGTATGGTTCTTTGATCACAAGTGATGAAGAACTGTATCTGTGGTTTGTAAATTTAGTTGACTAAAATATGGATGGATTAGGTTAATGATACAGTTTGATGTTTATAGTGTGAAGAAGTGTTTGACCGGATATAGAAATAGTCTGACAAGAAAGTGTCCAGGAAGGTGTGGTCCTCCTTTTATATTCTGAACCTTCACTCTTCCTTCTCTATGAGTATATTTACTCAGTAGAAAGTAAACCTAACTTTGTATGTGTAAATCTCTTGTGTTATTACCTTCACATTTTATGGCTATGGTTTACAACAGGTTGTATCATGTATAGCTCTTGAAACTGAGCTATGAGTTGTTTACACTCATATTTACAATACGTTTGCAGTCCTATGGTACTTGCTGAGTACTCAGGGGCTGACAACAATGGTGAGACTGAGATGTTTCACTGTATGAGCTCTCCCTGATCTAGGTCTACTCAGCATGAGCCTAGAATTTGTTGTATCCTTGAAAATTATTGCTAGGTTACTGACTTGGGAAACTTTTGCATCTGCTTGCAAGTGAGAAATCTCAGAAGCAGCTTTGGGAAAGGTGTCTTTTGTTTCAACACTAGTATCATAATGTTGAAAGTGTCCATACCCAGATGTTTGATACTCCTCAAAATGTATTGAGGTAGATTCCAATAGTACATGTCCTTCAACCATATCAGTGTTATTGCTATGGTCACTCTCTGCTGACTCTGAGTAACCATCTTCATATTATAAGTTAGGGTTGCTCTTCCTGATTTTCAGTTACTTTCCCTCCTTGGTCTACATTTTAAATGGACTTCTTCTTGCCTTTACATGATTTCCAGTGATAGTCATCTGCTGTACTGCCACATTTGAAATAGATTTTGTTCTTGTTTCATCTCTTCTGAATTGGTAAGTTGTAATTTTTACAGGCTTTCTTCTTACAGAAGTTTGTTTGGTGATATTATTAAATATTTACCTCAACTCTCACTACTCTCTGATAAACTGGACATTACATTATTTCTGATCTCACTACTGATTTTTCCAGAAGAAAGAGTTTATCAATGTTTTTCATTTTAAAAAAAAAAAAAATCAGGGGAAAAACTGCTTGGATTTTTTTTTTTATTTATTTTTTTTTTGTACTGTTTCCCATTCAAGAATATCTTTGTGGTACAATAGATTGTTATATCTATTCTTATTGAATGACTTTTTTTTTTTTTTTTTTTTTTTCAAGTTGTCTCTCCAAGTATACATACCAACTCTGGCTCTGATGGATAATTTTCCATCCTTCCTCAGTCTTTTCACCTTCATCTTACATAGTATTCAAAAAAATTCCACAGGACCTTACTAATTTTTTCCAAAGAAAAGTGGTGATTTTGGCTATAATAAGCTTATCTGGAATATGTATTGTTTTCTTGATAATGTCTACCTTTGTGACAAATGGTTATAGTCTTCTACCCTTTGAAATGTAGGCCAGTAATGTGTTGCTAGAAATCTCTTTTCAAGTGTTTCAAGAGTGCTACTTGCACTTCTTCTTTCTGTTGTAATCCCTTTCTCTTCTTGAGTATGTTCTGGGAATTATTTGATTTTTTTTTTTTTTTTCATTTAACTTTTGAACTTGGAGATTCATATATGAAACCAGTTACACTTTTTTTTTTTGTCAGTCACCTAATAATATTCCATAATTTTTTTTTATAAGAAAAAGACTTGAGCTGCGTGATTGTTGTTTTGAGATGATGGAGAGAGAGAGAGAGAGATTACAAAAGACTCAAATTCTAAATTGAAAGTGATTGATTAAAAGATGTAAATCTGAAAATAGGGACCAAGAGTGAGAAAGATGATGAAAAGTAAAGTGTGATTAGTTTGGACCGTACTGTTTGACATACGAAAACTAACTTGAGCAAGGATTCGGTGTGATTTGGACGACCTGGTTGGTCTGTTCCCCAATTTATTTACGGCCCGATTGATTTTTTTGATTTACTCTTTATGGACACGTTCGATTGTGGTTAACGAGTTCTTGTTGACGGGTTGGTTGATGTATAAATTATGTGCGATTTAGGATTGAAATGGTGGCTAAGTAAGATTGATGTATGAATCCAAGACCAAAAGAGAGGATTGAGAGAGAGATGAGATTGTTCGAGCACTTGTGATCATTTGAGAAGATTGGTCTGATTGGTCACCCTCATCAAGAGAACAAACATGATCTGAAACGCCGAAAAAAAAAAAAAAAAAAAAAATTGAAAAGAAAAGGGGGTTTTAGGGAGAAAGGAAAAAAAATTAAAAAAAAAAAAAAAAAAAAAAATAAGAAAGCTCAACCTGTTTCAGAGATCTCACCTTGTCTCACTTTTTGACTCTTCTCAGTCCACTTACCCGTTCTTTTCTCCATCCCATCCCCTCATCTTCTACACACATGTCCGAACGCAATCTTTACAAGCTCGATTTGTCATTCACAAGTACATCTCAATCTTTTAGTGAAAATTCTATAATCAAAAACAAAAAGTGATCGTGTTCAAGTAGTAAAAGTAGTGTGTATCAGTGAAATCCAACTTGGACTGAATCTTTACGTTTTGTTTTGAATCCATCTAATCGATTATCCCGATTTGAGTCATCCTTTTTTTTTTTTTATTTTTACTCGGTTGGTTTATCAACTTGACGAACCTGTGTGATTTAAAATCTTGAGTGATGTTCACCTTCTCTCTTCGGTGGCTTAGCCTCATTGCTCATTTTATCATCAACCAGTTCAAGATCTGATTCCCTTCTTTTGGCTCTCTCTATAAATTCACTTTACTCAACAACCTTTGTTCTTTCTCACTCATTTTCTCTCCAACCAATTTTAAATCCATTCGCATACGTACGTCTACTTTTCCCATTTATTTTTTTTTTTACTCCTAAATCCCAAATCAAGGCCATCCATATCTAGATACCCCTGCGTGTATTGTGATTAGCGATTCTATAAAGCTAGCACTCCAGAATCGTTGTTCAGGATGATGGACCGCTTCAATTATTCCTTCTTTGGGAATCTTTTGATCATCTTATGAGCATCCAGATCGAATCATTGCTTGCTCTAGTATTTTTGGACTCACTCATTTTCTTCTTGTTTTACTTGCTTGGTTCATCCCATTTCACTACACTATAGAACCTCATTCATTCATTCATTCTTACATACATACATACATACACATCCCCATATGGCGTCTAGCCCCAAGCCACACACGTACGGTGATACATTGACCGTACCCACTTTCCATCCACCCCGACAGCCTCTTGCACTTATTTCAGCCCCACTCACGTCCAGTTCCAGTTCCAGTTCCAGTTCCAGTTATCAACCTCATCCTGCTTCTTGCAATCCCACCTTCACTCCTTCATTCACCTCCCCATCAATACCCAACCCAGCTCTCGATCTGGTGCAGTGTACCAAATCAAGCTCTGTAAGTTACTTCCTCTCGCATACAACTCGGGTCCAAATCCTCAATCTTGATCTTCTTTGGAATCTCAAACTTGCAGAATCATGAGCCCAACTTGAACTATCAATCAACTCTTGAAGGCAGCGCCTGTCAGATCACCATCGGCTTGCTCTCAACACCTGCAGCTGCAGCTCATGAACGTGATGGGGTTCAATCCCCAACTGAAGACATACTACAAACTCCCACTCCTTCTCAATCTTTGATCCATCAGTCTTCATCCCACATCCATTCTCATTTTAAATCTGATCCAGTTCAGCTTGGCTCAAATCCAATTTCTTTCATTCAACCCACCCCAATCAGCCCTTTGGTTGGCTCACCTCTTCAACTTTTTACAGTTCCATTCCCAGATCATTTGTCTTCCTTTGAATCATCCAACATTTGTTTGCCTTCGGGCTCTATTCCTATTTTTTATACAGAACCCATCTCAATCGTTTCTTCATTGATGACGACTACTACCTTACCATCCCCCATTCCCTCTCGCTCACTTCTATCACCATCATCCCAACCGGATTTACGTACCTCGGCTATAAACTCAATCCAGTCATATCTCTCATCACCCTTTAATCGTTCGTCCACGACTCCTACCAACTTTGAATCCCAATCGGGCCCTTCAACTTTGAACCCGAAATCTTGGAATCGAAGGAGTACCATCATCGGAGGTGCACATCAAGAAGCTCCAATGCTTTCCACTGGTCCCGATTATCGTCAGTTTATAACTGCCATCAAGGAATCCGACAAGCGTGAGCAAGCTCGAGCGATGTCGGCCATCGTCAACCCGCTCGGTCGTGACTCATGCCCAAGACCGACTATCAGCCAAGGCTCTCAAAAAAAACCTTGGCAATGCGTTCAGGATCACTATCGTGGTGTAGGTTTACTTTCTTTGTTTCTTCTTCTCTGTTCTTCTAAAAAATTACGTTCGACTATATCATCACCATCATCCAAAATCCCTGTCTCATATTCTCTTGCTCATCCCCAGATGGGCTATTCTCCAATAGCCCCCCCCTTTGTGAGCCATCATCACCCCAAGCTCTAGTAACTATCGAATCGGTCTAGCATAGTTCCCAATCAAGTAAATTATTGGACTGACTGACCAACCATACTCTTAAATAATCATCACTTTTTCATATAGACCCAACTCTCTCACCCTCAATCGCGCTCCAGTCTCATCCCACATCACACTTCTCCCTATTCGGTACCAGATCCTGACAGCCAGTCGTACCTTTCCCCTCTTTCAATCAACTCTACTCACCACTCAAATACAAATCTCCATTGCCAGGAGCATGGACCCCTAGCAACCACCGAGCTCAAATCCCATAAAGCTCTCACTAGCATTCCCATCACAAGTCTTGGAATCAACCTCGGTTCACTCAACCCCGACACCATTCGAAACCAGCCTGTTTCCTCACCTCTCACCACCCCCAATCTCAAGATTAAACGTTCACTTCACGTCGCCAAGTTGTCCAAACTGTTGACCAAGCTTCGCAAGGACGACCTTCACCCACACTCACGACAAGACTCACCTCAATCGCTCCCCATTCCTTCATCACTTTCACCTACTACCCTCTCTTCCATACGATCCCCTTCATTCGTTCCATCTCCTGCCATCAGTGATCATCAAGTCTGGCCTAGTCCGCTATCAACTCCAATCGAACCTCTCTCAGTCCCTCAGACCCCACCACCACCCTCAAAGCCAGTCATCACAAAGAAACCATCGTTTACTCAACGAATCGCTCGCCGCCTTTCACTATCCAATCGTCGAACAGATCCTAGTGATCGATTGTTTGACGCGTCTGACGCACTACCATTACCATTACCATCACCAGAGCTCTTGACCTACCTTTCTCACTTGACCTCACATTCGCCCGCTCCATCACCCAACACCTCGGATTATCCCAATCGGCCTACGCTTAATCACTCACTCCCTCTTCCCAACCCTCTTGCTGATATCTTGTCATCAGCCCTTCACACTCCCTCACGCTCATTCAAGACCGACAGTGACTCCAGCGTCGACTCTCCGAAAACTGACGGTCTCTTTTATCAACTCCCACGTCGATCTGAAAGTACTACAGACTCTGTTCCCGGCTTTGAGTTGGTCGACGATATCATCAAACCTCCTCCACTCTACCAAAGCCCCACCACCCTGCACAGCGAAGGAGACCCTCTCTCAACCGAATCTCTCCAATCCCAATCTATCATCCAACACTCTCAGATTTACTTGGGCCTTTTGACTCCCTCGACGAGTGACCGAGATCTCACAAACACCCTCGAAGGTTTCCGCGCACAAACCTATACACCCGCATCTCCTTCACCCGCTTTATCGTACTCTACCGACCAGGCCTGCTCAAGCAAAAGCCATTTCCCGGCCTGTTTACCATCACCCGCTCTCTCAGACATACATACACCTGGTTCCCCTATCGACCCCTCGCTCTTACCTACTCCGTCACCCCCACAATCACTTGGTCACAAAGCTCTTCCCCCACTCGAAGTGTACAAGCCCACAAACACAAACGTTTTGCCAAGTTCGACCACTCTGACTGGTCTACCAGCCGATCTTGTGGTCCATCCTCTTTCGAAACGATCGTACACCGCGCTCTCTCCTACACATCTCTACCCATCAAGTGTCGTTTCCACAGACTCTCTCGGAATCCATCACACGGCTCTATCTTCTTGCACGGACGGTCAAAGTCCCAAAGAAAATCCGTCATCGATTTGGTGGGCTTCAAGCGAGAGTGAAATGGCTCACTCGGTTATCTCCCAAACCTCTTTGGGTGGAAGCAGTTACAACAGCAACCTTCAACCTCCCCGTTCTTCCCTTAGCACTCAACTCGGCAGTGGACCTCAGACCGGCTCGAGAGCGGTCGGGCGACCTTCGACCAACAGAATTGGGTCGCAATCAAATCAGTCTGGATATATCCGTACCGGGTCCTTAGTCTCAGCTTTTGATAAACGTGGCGGAAAGCGTCGTGGGAGTAGATCCGATTCCGACGACAGCTCGGACGTGCATCCTTCTGCCGCTATGAGCTGGGTGAATGAGCCCGAGGCAACCGAAGAGGGTGAGAGTGACGATAGCGATGATGTCCCACTCGGTCAACGTCATCCTGATGCTTTGAAAGTCCAAAAGGAACTCCGGGAGGATCGAGCGAAGCGGCACGCACGTCGTAAGGCGCGAGAGGCTGCCAAGGCTGAAATGGAAGCCAAGACAATTGCACTCGTTCAACGTCAGAAGCAAGCTGAAGAAGAACAACAACAACAACAACAACGAAAGGCGGCCGCTCAGCGTGAATTAGATTTAGCGGCCACGGCCGCCAAACTAGCGATGAAGTTTAATGGGAATGATGCCGACGATAATAAACCGTTGGGCCAATTGAAGCGGGAAAAATCATGTTCACGATCGAAACCAGGATTCTCAGATCCTTTCGCAATCTCTCCAGACGAGCTCTCCCGTCGACTCGAGACGGTTCAGCTCCGAGATCGGACAAAGGCTGAGCACCGACCGGTCCCGCTCTCGATCAAGACTGATATTACGTCAGAGCCTGGGGAGCCCATCGGTCACCCTCTCTTGCCTCAGACAGATGCAAGTGTCCGGTCACGAAAAGGGAGCCATGCCCAACTCGAGCCTCTCTCGCCTTTCATCAAAGAATCCGTTTTGACCATGGGCGATTCGAATGAATCGGCGCTCGATGATGACGAGATTGAGATAGGCGCGAGAGAGTTGGCCATCCTACTCCAATCCCAACCAATGAACCATACTGCCTCTATCCGCTCTCGTCAGGATTCGGCTAGACATGATCACCCCCATTCCCATCACCGATCTCCCCAGTTGAACGGACTCGATTCGAAACCGATTCTTTCACCTGCCTCTGCTCCTGCTGGCCCTGCTAGTCGAGAAGGCTGGAAGCGTGATCAGACGGTGAACGCTCCGGCTTCATCCTATCGATCAAATCGTGACACTCCTGACACACGCCCCCCTGTTTCGCGACCTGATGGTCTCCGACGTGGGAACACTACCGCGGTCCGACAGCGAGGCACGTCACCCTCAACTTCACCACTCATCCCTGCCAACGCCTTCATTCATCCCATCCCCGGTCCGAGTACGATCTTGAGCCGAGCCAAATCACAGGCACGCAAACCGAATGCGCTCACTATCCCTTCTCAACCCGTTCCATCCGACAATAACATGCTATCACCCACATCGGCCTCTTCGCCCACGTTCCCCTGCTCGCTCCCACGACAGAGCCGACGAATCTTACAAAAGGTTGCAATTGTCGATCAAAGTCACACGATGATGATTGAGATAGATGAGAAGACCATGGCTGCCGATTTGTTGAAGGAGATTGAACAGCGAGGTGAACTCGGTCGACAGACGAAAGGTTTTGGTGAATGGGCTGTCTTTGAGGTTTGGCAGGATTTGGGCATCGGTAAGTAGCTGAGCGATTTTTTTTTTTTTTTTTTCATTTTTTTTCTTATAGAGGGGGATCTATTTGATTACATGCCGTTTCTAATGTCTATTTTCTCTCATTTCCTGCTCACCACAGAGCGACCGATTCGAGAAATCGAGCCAATCTTGTCGGTTGTTGATACGTGGACAGTCAACACAGATAATAGCTATCTTCTCATTCAAAAACATGCTTTGGCTTCATTAGCGATTCAGAACCGAACGATTACTGCCGGAAGTTGGGGTAGCAATCTGGTTTGTGAACTCAAGCCGGGCAAATGGTCGAAGAAATATGTAATGTTGAAAGAGAATGCGATTTACATTTGCGCTAATGAGAAGGTCAGTGAGGATGATGAGGTGGTTTTTTTTTTTTTTTTTTTGAGGATGATATGGTGGACTGATCAAATCCAATGTGGCTTTTTTTTTTTTTTTTTTTTTTTTTTTTTTTTTGCTTTTTGCAGGGCAAGGACGAGATGTTCTTGTGTACATTGGCCAATTTTGATGTCTTTTACGTTGCTTCGTCGGTGGTGAAAGCCCCAAGACCTTTCGCGTTCGGAGTAAAGAGTCTAGACAAATTTAGTTTCTTTGAGACCAAATCAGACTTTGTTCATTACTTTGCTTGTAAGGATGAGAACACTCAACTTGAATGGATTCGTCGAATATATGATGCAAGAGTGAGTGAACGAAAGGCTCGATAAGATTGTTGCGTGGAGTTTTCGCAAACTGATATCTTGTTACCTTTTTTTTTCAGACCTTTCATATCATGAGTAATTCCGCTCCAATTCACGAATCAGCAAATCGGACCAAAACTTCTGATCCACCTGGTTCAATCCTCATTCGGGCATCCACGGAGCACGGTCCATCGCGACCGAAAGTTCCCAACGGGACCAATGGCCTTCGAGCGGGATCGAGTTTGCAAAACGGGCCACCCACTACTGACTATCGGCGACCCAGCAAGCCAAGCGACTTACCTATCCAAGCTCGTAGCCGAAATCCATCTGCGAATGGTGCGGCTGGTGTCAGTCGAAGACCGACCTTGATCGAGCCGGATAGCAATTCCAAGTTTCGTTCGGGTACACTTTTGGGTGACCTGAAATCAGGCGTACCATCGACTAATGGTCGACCAGCTCAACCGGTTTTACCATCTCATATTACTCCCGCCATACCCACCAATTTGACGACGAATGTGAGAGGATGGGAACAGATGGGACCTACTGAACGTAAGGAACATTTAGCCGAAGTTCAGGCGCGTGCTAAAACGGATGGGAAAACTCTATTGAGGTTTGAAGAAATTAATCCGTTTGGGTCAGGAGGAGGAGCGTTAAGGAAATTATCAGTTCCTGATGGTGGTCCTGAGTTTCATAATATGAAATCATTATCAAGGAGTCGAACGTTGAATAGTAAGAAGCCTTGATAGGATTTGAGGGTTTTTTTAAAAAAAAAAATCAAAAAAA
>MU167272.1:123467-136967 GCA_015951145.1 Cronartium quercuum f. sp. fusiforme G11 | reverse complement strand
CGTTTAAATCATTTGTATATTTATATTAAGATGTTTTATTATTATTATTTTGATTTTAATTTTTCCTTGTATTTATTTTGTTTCTAGTGAAATATATGATTTCTAATAAATGTGAGTATGTAAAAAAGTGAAAAATGATAAATATTATATATGTACATTTTTTTTCAAAAAATATAATTGTTTTAAGTGATTTGAGAAATAAAATACTATGGGACTCTGTTCCTATCTGTTTATATAAAATTTTGCATTTTTGATTATTGCTCACCACATCGGGCCATTACAAGTAAACAAAGGTGGTAAGGCCAGTCACACTGTGTCTAAGAAAGTCATCACCCGCCAGGTTTTGTGTCAATCCTCATCTGGCAAGTAAGTGGAGAGATGGTCAAATCTACCCATTTCAATGACATATTGCGCTAGAAGTGGAAAGACTTTCAGGTCATCCAAGAGTCTCTTGACATTATTGAGGTTCATTCAAAGCTTCTCTGCTTTCACTCGAGCCCGGAAGGATTGTCATTGAGATCGGAACTTGCGGCAGTATAAAAGGAAATGTGCCACCGTTTCCGGGACGCCACAGCCTCTGCAGTACTTCATGGTCGATCATTTGAACTGGTGCAGGTAAGCATTGAGCGGACAGTGTCCCGTTCGGAGTTGAAAGATTGCTGCTGCCTGGCCCTTCTCTAATCTGTTGACTGCATTGGCAATCTCTTTAGCTGGGGCTTTGAGTTCTGGTGTGTGGTTGGGAAACTCAGTTGAAGGAACACTTAGCACTTTCCAGGTCGCCTGTAGTAGGCTGGGTAAGCTCATTGGGAGATGAGTCCTTCCCCTTTCTGCCTTTGCTGCCTTTCCCGCTGCCACATCTGCCGCCTCATTGAGTTCTATGCCTTCATGGCCCAGTGTCCAAAAAAACTCTATCTTGACATGATCCAGTAGTTGTTGAATTTGGTTCTTGACAAACTTGGTCAGAGACTGTCTGGAGGTAGGTTGTAGCGGGGAATGAATAGCTCAGAGAGCTGTCTGGCTGTCACTGAATAACACCAGGGTGGCATGGCTGTTGTTCAATTGCCGCAAGTGATCTTTAAAGAGGGCCACCCCCAGTGCAATGGCCATGAGCTCCATCTCGTTATTGGAAAAGGCATCCGGGGGAGTAAAGGAGGCTGTACAGGTGACATCCCAGGTTGCTGCTGCCATGCCACCACCTATCTCTCGCACATAAGAGCCATCTGTGAACACCACTAGAGCATTATCAGCCTTGTCTTCTACTTGTTCAAGAACTTTCTCATAACACTATTCCTTGACAGTTCCAGGTTGTGCAGAGTGCCCATGCAGGGGGTCCAAGGAGGTTCGACAAAGGGGTGGATAACTTCACACTGTTCCAAGTGGAGGTCCTGAAAATGCACCAATCCAATTAGGGTTTGGACCAAACCCTTATGGGTAGTACTTTGGTTCGCTAGGCCGTGCTGAATGAATCATAGCTCAGTTTCAAGAGCTATACATGATACAACCTGACCATAGCCATAAAATGTGATGGTAATAACACATTATTACCAAGAGATTTACACATACAAAGTTAGGTTTACCTTCTACTGAGTAAATATGCTCATAGAGAAGGAAGAGCGAAGGCTCAGACTATAAAAGGAGGACCAGACCTCCCTGGACACTTTCCCCTCTCTGAATGATCAATAAAATAAAACTCAACAGTCTGAATACCTCTCTAAAATATTCTGGACCTTCTTCTTCTGAGATTCTCAGTCACTGGTTAATATATATTTAACCTTGGTGATTTCTTCTGTATTTAAGAAATAGTCTAGTTTCCTTACTGGTCTTCACCAGTTATTTTATTTCATTGTTCATCTCCAAGGTTCATCACTAGCACCTTTCCTCTGTGACCCCCTCTGCTCCATTCTTGCTGAAGGGTTCTCAAGAAGTGTAGCAAGGTGGTAGGGGATAAAAGCTGAGTGTGCCAGCTTCTAGACAGCACAGGATATAAAGGAATCTGTGTGAAGCTCTGCTGATCCTGTGGACATCTAGTTCTTTCCCTACATAGGATCAGTACTCATCTGACTCTCAGGAGAGGTTCCTGAGGCATTTGAGCTGCAGAGGAAGCCATTTCCAACCTTTGGCCTTTGTGCCCACACCTTTTCCTTGAACAGTAGTGAGGTCACTTGCCAGACAGAAGCAAGTGGCTCACAGGCAGGATCTTTGACCGCAAAATGGAATAAAATCTTGCTTCATGTATCATTCTGGAAGATGCATGAAAGACTGGAATGCCAATTTCGAAAGCAATGATTGAGTATTAAGATTCCCCGATTCCCTTGGCATTTTTTTTTTTGCTTGCAAACTGTTCATGAATTTTATGGCTTCCTGGGAAACCATTGTAGACACATATCATTGAACACCGGAGGTCCTCCTTCGCGTGCTTTTACCTCTTTTGGTGGGTAATCCGACGCCAGCTGCCGGTTTTCTGTGACGGTCTCAATGATCAGCATCCCAAAACGGTAAATAAGCGAAAAAAAAAAAAGACAAATTAGTTTGTCATGAACGAAACGCCTACCCAGAATCGTTGCCATCAAGGAGAGGCTAGAGTCTTTCTTGCCTCGAGGTGGCTGGTCCAGGTAATTTGTAAGATGGTTACCAAAGAGAAGCAGATTACCTAGTCCCTTTAACTTTGAGGAACAATAATTTTCCTGAAGAAGTTTAGCATACAAACTCATGGGACCGTGTGGTATGTAAAAAAATGTTGTTTCATCGCAAGCCAAATTTTGTTCCTGATCACCCTCAAGCAATGGTAAGAGGATCAGTTCTCTTAGGGCACAAAATTTCAAACAGCGAAGCCAAAGTATGTCGTAAATACCGACCTCATCATGAACCACATGCCCAAGTTCCCTTAGATATGCTTTATCACTTTTCCTGAAAGCGGGGTCGTAAAATGAGACTTGAATATCCAAGTTTTGTGACCCTAGCTCGGGTTTGTGAATCAAAGGGGCAATACCAGTTGATGTGCAGCTCGTATTGAGAGACTATGCAAGTTCTAACTCTCAGTCATGCTTTTGATTGAGGCGATTTGCGAAAAAGGCTTGAGCTGACTTTCAAGAGTGGTAGGATCATATCAAGGAGAAATATCAACTGATATTGACCGCTACGTAACATATTAGGGGGTATCGTTGATAGCTGCGCCTCAGAGGTCCCATCTTCCGTTGAGCTTTCCAAGTCGTCTGGTGTGAACGGACCCAGTGCAAGGCATCGCACACGAAGTATCGGTGAAGGTACGCCGGGTCGAGCAAGGCATTCACTGAGCCACGCTGTATTATATTTTCGATGTACGGGTAAATGCAAAGTATGAGTCTTCGTCTCAGCTTGATTATTTCACGGGAACATAAGAAAAAGACGTGTAAGCCCAGTTGATTGTTCACTGACTAGATGAATGTTCTAGCCAAAGACTTCGCTTGATGTTCTCACGCTTTTCTTCCAAAATTTGAAAGGTTGATTTTGGGGACTTGAGGAGTGATCCAAGCCTATACGAACGTCCCTTTCGCCTATTTGTTTGCTTTTTGGTTGATCGGGCTTCGACGTAGGAAAACCCGTTGACCGACATGACATCCTTTGAAACATCTACGCTCACACAACAAGAATCGCTTCCAAGGTCGTAGTGTTTTAAATGATCATCTTCTACGATGTTTTCCATCATCTCTGGTCGAGAATCTAGGCTAATCGGCGTTCGGCGGCGTACGTTCTTTGTTCTCGATTGACTTGAAACGTAGGTAAACGCGAGTTGGTTCGTAATCCCCAGAGTCTCAGATTCATCATTGGGGTCCACAGCCTGTTTTGGTAGAGCTTTTTTCAAAGTGTGGTGAGTAGAGTCAGGCATATTTAATAATTGCGGTGAAATGTCAAACTGTGGCTGAAACTCAGTTGAAATTGAGATTGGTGGTGGCCCCGATATAAGCATGCTACACTGTGAAACGAGCCAGATTGACCTTTCACATGCGGGAAACCGGGAGGGTGTGATACAGTATATATCTCTAGATCTTCTCAGATCTGCAGCCAAAGCCCCACATAGCTCATAACTTTTTTGAGATTTTTCACCACCATGATTGTTGTTGAAAAACTGGACCTTTTTAAATTGCTACTGAGAATTTTATTTGAGAAATGTTCTGACTGCTTACTACCTTCCCAGACCTACACAAAAAGGTGTTTTCACAACTTTTGGTACTCCATTGATCTTTCACCAAGTTTTACACTATGAAAAGGATTCTTTTTACCTCACACTACCCATATACTGCACCACGCAATATAGCAGTACTGATATCAGTTTAACGGATCATGTACTTGTGCAAAAGCAGTCTATATTCCTTGATTTAGGGTTGTCAAAAGCTTTTATGATTTATAGTAAAAACACCCTCAAGTACAGTCCACCACTGTGCCCTCATGCTCACGGACAATAGTGTTTCTTTGTCTATTGCTTTTGCTTTAAATATTAAATAGACCAAGCGCTGGGAAGTACTACGAATATATGTTGATTTTTAATATTTTTACATCAATCA
Source organism: Cronartium quercuum f. sp. fusiforme G11 (assembly GCA_015951145.1). NCBI lineage: Eukaryota > Fungi > Basidiomycota > Pucciniomycetes > Pucciniales > Coleosporiaceae > Cronartium > Cronartium quercuum. The sequence continues at coordinate 132,426 of MU167272.1, read as the reverse complement.
AACCTTGAAGCATACAACTATACCTCAACTTGACAGGAAACATGTATTGATTTTGTGGCACAAAGGAAGTAAAAAAATTTCCTTGACTATAATAGCGTTATGTTGACCTGCAGTAACTCGACAAAGAAAAAAAAAAAGTGTATGGGTAGAGTGGGAGGTTCATTTATTTCGATTTCATAATGTCATTGTCATTCCACAAATAGATATATGAGATCTATGGGGCTAAGATTTCTGTGAAGAAACTCTAGGGGGTGAAGAACATAATTAAAGTCTTTTTGAGGAGTATATATATATATATATGTAATTGTAAAAGAAATTGCTCTAAATTCACTCGCAGGAGTTCATGGTGACCTTTTACGGTTTTACGGAGCTCCACAATCGGTTCTCGTGACTTCGTGGATCCCAGATGATTTCGAGAGACTCGCCCTCCGAATCGATGTAACGCATACGCAATACTTCTCGAACTGGTATCTCTGGATTGCGATGTACGTCATAATACTTCGACAAACCGCCTTTAGAGATTTCTGATGGTAGGAACTGAGCTTCGGCTATTAGAAACGTTCTTTTTCCTTGTCCTTCGATTATTCTTGGACGAGTGGGAACGGTAAGATTTACAGACTCAAAGGTTTCCTCCTGTTCAAGCAATAGCACCAAACCAAAAAAATAAAAAGCTCTCAGCCTCAGTTGGTACTAGGTTTTGTCAGTGGAATTGATCGCTGGATGGCGTACCACTCGGTCCAAATCCTTCATTTCAATCACCCCTCTATCGTACTTTGTTATGCTGAAGCCAAGGCAGATAACCAGTAATTCTTCGCCAGGCTTATCATTGTTATCAAGACTCCAGACAAAGCGTCGGCCCCAATTCGAAGCTCCAATGGCGCGAGCGATGAAGCCAATCAGACTTACTATCTCATTCTCGTCATGAGGACCATAAGTATGAGTGCTAGGGAAAAAGTAAAACCAAGAACGGAAATGATGAAGACTAGCAAACTCCCATCCAGCTTGAAATATACCATGAGCTGCACCCTTTACATCGATTTGATGTAAACTTGGCTCGAGCGAGATTATTTGAGATGGGGAAATCGCTTTCATGGCTCGTGTTGCACACCACGAGATCATCATATCACCTTGATAAAAAGAAATTTTCAAATTTGAGTCAGCTTTATTGTGTATGTTGGTTTTTCATTGATCATTTCTCATCGCGTAAAGCAAAGCTTGGTACTTACCACCCAAAAGTTCAGCAAATTCTTCATCGCAAGCTTCCCATTGACCGGGTAGGTTCATCATGCGCATAAGTTCACGGGATACGAAAATCCCGGCGCCACCGTATGCTATCACCCCACGCTCACGCAGCTGATCTGAAGATTCACTCAAAGATCCGACAAGATAAGGAACGCTCTTTGGACTTTGGTACTGATCTAGGACTGCTGGTATTCCGTGACGAGCCGAGGCGATATCGAGAAAGTAGGTGTCATCATCGCACAAAACGTACCAATCTACTTCTTCCGCTCCAGTCCTTTCCTTGGTGGTGTACCATAGCCAACGTACGAGGGCAAAGTAACGCCTTTGGTAACGTGAAGTGTGAACGAATTCAAGATCGACATTCAGACTAGACTTTGCGATATGTGAACGTGTTTGTTGAATTTGTTCCGGTGGGTCGTCTGCAGGCGCTAAGATCAGTGCTGAGGTCGGAGTACCTGGTTCGGCAGTTTCGCCATCTCTACCCATCCAATCTTTCCAAAGAGGGAGTACCTCACTAAGTCTAGCTGCCGATGATGAAAGCCCGAACATGAATACAGGCCGGTGAAAGTCCTGCGCTACACCCTCATTAGAATCCAAACCAAAGTCTGCGGGAAATGAAGAGGTTTCGATGTCGTAAACCGAGCACGATGGGAAAGCTTCACTAGAGAAAACCAAGCTAAGCAAACGTGTGAAGAATCCCATTGGGATCTGGGATTTTGGCTTATTGAGAAGAGGCGTAAGCAAGGGTTCGTCCTTTCTAGTGGGCATTTGAGCTGTTCGTTTTTCCGAATTTTTCAAAATCCCTGAAGGGCGTAGGATGATGGTGGACGCCCGATTGTCATTTTTTGTTGGGCAGAACTCACGCGTTGATGAGAAAGAAAAGAAAGATGGCCCGAATCTAGAGGTGGGTTGAGACAAGAGGCTAGAGGAGGAGATGCCTCCAACGGTTTTCTGAGCAAGTATGAGTGGCCGTAACTTCCCAAACAAGGGGGAGTCCTTAGGGTCATCGAGCTTCTTATCTGAAATACGGAGTTAAGCGTTGAATAAGATTGAAACTAGGTTAAAGAGGAATCACAGCCGTAACAAGAGTACTCACCCACTCTGTCGTACAAAGTCTCATCTGTCCTTGACTTCTGGACTTTCATAAACATATACAGCCTGAAAGCACCTATCAAGCCCGATAAGAAAAGGAAGATGCAGGGTCTTCTAGATACTCGACCCATAAAGCTAGCTTTTCAAAAATTAGGAAGCTTGATGGGCTTAATGTTTCACAGTCAATCGTGTCCGGAGAACAAAAAATGAGAGTGAGCCAAGAAAATAATGTAGGGGAATCACAAGGAGCTGGGTTCTATCTATGAGAAGAACTCAAGAACCTCCAACCCCTTCCGTCACGAGCTTCTCGTATTGAGCATGTGCCCAAACGGAAGAGGTCGGTCAGTCGAAGCGTATGAAGGGATCCAAGTGAGCTGTCGACTGAACATGAAGTGTACATAGGCTTATTATATAGATGTTGATACCTACTGACATTGACCTGCCCAATGCTCTTGGTAGACATCATATGATATGGTGCAGCATACCTCATCCGGTGACCATCCATCACGCCCTGGTATTTTTTCAAGACCGGCATACAATGTCGGGTATCAGTCCATCTGGTGGAACACAGAAAGGACCTGGGTGCTTGACGAAAAGGTTTCAAAGTTGACCTATCAGCAAAAGTTCGAGCTCCGTCCTCCTGTTCGTAGATGGAACCTATGTGCGACGAGGGTGTATATCCCTGGGCTCCCAACCTCCTCTTGCCCATTATAGTTCTGAGCAGACTCCTTTATCAGTTGATATTCTACAAGAATTCAAGCTATCAAAGTTGTACTGTCGACGTGAACTCTGACCTACTACCGCTCCCCCTTCAGAACACCTCTCGACTCTAATAATATTTACCTAGAGCTTCTCTGACGTTCAGTTGCACAGAAAAGTTAATTGAAAGCTAGTGATTACGGTGCAAGCGAAATGACGACGAGAGGAGGAGAGGTCCATTTGTATGATGCTTATCAGACGCGACTTCTATAGTCATGAAGGACTATGGCCAAAGGTGCAAGGTCCTGTCAGGATTGCTCGAGAGACTGGAGTGCTAATAAAGAAACAAAGATGACAAATTTTCTAGCACTCGGCCCCTTCAACCTTATGTCCTCTGAATGAGGTTTTAGGAGCATGAAGGATACAAGCCATATGCTATGTGTCACCAAGTCCATCTCTAGGGAACTCGAAAAGCAGAAGTGAGATTAGTGTAAGTATACAAATTAGTCACTTGTTAAGTTGGATGTGCCAATTCCTCTTATAAGGCGAGAGCGAGAGGCTTCGACCTAACAGCTTAGGTCAATGTCTACTACTCTAATACAAATATTCAGCACTAAATCCCAACAAAGTGATTTACGAATACAAAAGACTAAACGCTCTAAGCTGTCTCCGATAAATCGAGGGCGACAAAAAAAACAGAGGAGCCACGAAAGCGAAAAAGATGGTGACTCTAAACTAAAAGTGCGACGCGGTATGACGAGAGAAAGTACATTGGAAATGCGCTGAGCTCAATTTTTTTTTTTTCAACTATAATGCAGCCCCTCCTTCAGAAGTCTATAATGACGGAGATCCTCGATGGTAATGATCTTTAAACCCCATTGTCGAGCAAAGAGTGCACAATCGTCCCGGCGGGCCATCGACCCCTTTGGGCAATCGGGTTTAACCAGTTCACAGATAACACCCGCAGGTGGCAGACCTGCTAATTTACAAAGGTCTAGAAAAAAACGGAAAAATTTGTTGAAAAAAAAAAAAACGTGGTTCAGACGGATGAGAGCAAATTGTTTTTTTTTTGAGACCATCAAACAAGTGTCAAACAAACTGACCGACAGCTGCTTCTGTGTGACCCTTTCGAGATAACACACCGCCTTCGACCGCACGTAAAGGTACCATGTGTCCCGGTCGACTGAAATCATCAGGTTGACTCGAATGATCGCTTAGCTTCAAGGCTGTTATCGCCCTGTCATGTGCTGAGATCCCAGTGGTGGTCTCTTTTCGAGTCAAATGAGGCCAAAGGTTGATAAGTCAAGTCACCAGATCTGGGGAAACAACATTTTGCTAGTTTGTGGGTGGTCATTCGAACGCGCAAACGGAGAACTGACCGTGCTTGTAATCGACCGTATGAGTATAAGCGGTCTTGTGTCGATCGGTGTTGTTTTCGACCATCATCGGAATCTCAAGGGCATCTAACCGTTCTCGAGTAAGTGCTATACAAACATAACCACTGGTCGAAGGTAAGAAGACAAATTCGTTTTCATTCAAGTCTCAATAAGGATCAGGGACTCAGAGAACCTGAAAGCCTCACCTACTGTGTCTTATGATCCAAGCCATCATCTCAGTACTAATCTTGGCAGCAGACACGATCAGATCACCTTCGTTCTCTCGATCGAGATCGTCCAAAACGAGTAAACATTCACCATTACGGAAGGCGTCTAAAGCTTCTTCGATAGTGTTCAACTTGATTGATTCATGGCCGTCGGATTTGAGAGTGTCACGCTTTTGCGGCACAGGAAGTGGAACATCCCCCTCATACTGAGCGTTGCTCATCAAGAACTTGAAGTCCAACCGAGATATCTCTCCCAGGACTTGTCACGACTTTAAAAAGGCAGAAAGGCAGGATATTGTGGCAGCACAGGTCTCGCGGGCCGCCCTCGGCTAAGAAAATTTTAGACTGCGCTTTGAAATTATTGTACTATACTGCCAATTCGATTATGGAATGGTGTTTCATACTTAACCAGGGGCTTAGCACCGGACCACTTAACACTAAATATTAACAAGTTGACTGATGCAGTCACAAGACATGAGGATCAAAGTCAAAAGATAAATTCGGCATTTGACTCAGGATATCATCACGCAAGGTTTTCTGACACATGCAGCTGAACATCAATGCTCGTGAGAAAAATAGAGTGGAAAGAGAAGTACAACAAAAGCTCTGACGATGATAAGGGTAGGCTGTAGCACATATACTCTTGAGAGTTGGAAGAACAATGCAACTAGCCTCAAATATGACGATAGGTCAAATAGACAAGTTGCTGACCTCCAAAAGACTGTGAATCACGTCAGGCTTGTAAGAGTGAAGTATACTAAACGGGAAACAAGAGAAACTTATCAGGGAATGGTATCCGATCAAGATCTCTAGCGCTCAAAATATTTCAACATGTATGATCTGGAGTTTGAAGAACCTATATCCCGACCAGGATTGATGTTCAAGTTCGTAGCGCTGAGAAGTCCGTGTATGAAAACACTTTACCACTCCAACTTGGCCGAGTTAGTGCCAAACATTCCTTCAATTGGAATTTTACCTTGATATCCAATTCCATCGAGCCAAGGCCATTCGTTTGTTCTCCGATCCTCATATACTTTGATCTTATCTTCCTTCATCTCTGTCAAACCGATATCATCCAAACCTTCCACTAGACAGTGTTTACGGAATGCGTCGACTTCAAATGAAACCTCGACAGGTTTACCATCACCGGAAGGGCAGCGTATCTTTTGGTTAGGTAGATCAATTTCGACTTGAACGCCTTTGGCAGCTTCAGCGGCTAAGGCGTCGAGATCGTTTTGTGGTAAAATGATGGGAAGCATCCCGTTCTTGAATGTGTTGTTATAGAATATATCCGCAAAGCTACCAAGACGACATGTAACAGAGAAGTTAGGCGGAGAGCTGCTCAACAACTTGCACGAAAAACGGCAAGGAGATGCTAACCTGGTAGCGATTATGCATCGGATTCCAAAGTCCAATAGAGCCCACGGCGCGTGCTCCCTGGAACTACCGCATCCGAAGTTAGGTCCGGTAACAATCAAGATCTTGGCTTGATTGAAAGGCTCGCGGTTCAAAACAAAGTCTGGCCGGAGTTGATCTTGACTGTCAACAGTGTGGAATCGCATTGAACGAAACAAGAATTGACCCAAGCCAGTTCGTTTGATGGTCTTAAGGTAGACCGCCGGGATGATTTTGTCGGTATCCACATTTCTATATAAATCAAAATATTATCCGGCTAGCATGAGTAAGTCGGATTAAATGACATGACTGTAGAAACAAAAGAACTCACGCAGCATCTAAAACTGCAGCAATGCCTTTCCATATCGTAAATTTCGGTAGACCAGCAGACGAAACCGGCGCTTTCGTGACCGCATCCGCGCTCTGGACGGGAGCATCGTCGACAGGATGCGCTGCGGCAGCCTGATCGACTGTGGAGGTCCCTTGAGCTGCCTCTATGACCGGCACTACATGAGGGCTAGCCTTGGATTGATGATCTGATTTCGCAACCTTGCGAATATCAACTAGATTTCCGGCGATGGCGGCAGCAGCAGCCATGGCAGGACTCATTAAATGTGTTCGACCCCCGGGACCCTGCCTACCTTCGAAATTTCGGTTCGAGGTTGAGGCACACCTCTCCCCTGGCTTTAACTGATCTGGGTTCATGCCTAGACACATCGAGCAACCAGCCTCTCTCCAATCAAAACCGGCGTTCTTGAAAATGCGGTCCAGACCTTCCTTCTCGGCTTGCAGTTTGACTAAACCGGAGCCGGGGACGACCATGGCATAAACGCCAGGAGCGACGTGCTGATTGGAGCCGATAACCGAAGCGGCCAGTCGCAAGTCCTCGATACGAGAGTTAGTACATGATCCGATGAAGACTTTATCAATCTTGACTTCTTCCATGGGCGTGTTAGGCTCCAGACCCATATATTCAAGCGCTCGGAGCATCGATTTCTTAACCGTCTCGTCTTTCACGACGTTCGGGTCAGGGACCTTTCCAGTGATGGGCACCACGTCTTGAGGGCTAGTACCCCAAGAGACTGTCGGTCCAATATCAGCCGCCTCGACATCAATACTTTTGTCAAAATGAGCTTCTGGGTCCGATTTGAGAGTTTTCCACCATTGAACAGCCTTTTCCCAGTCTACGCCTTTCGGTGCAAGAGGTCTGCCTTCTAAATATTTAAAAGTCGTCTCATCCGGGGCAACTAGTCCAGCTCGTGCACCAGCTTCGATTGACATATTACAAACACTCATTCTGAGTTCAATGAAAAAATTGTCAAGCAAAGACCGGAGTCCAATCCCAGACATGAGTTAGTAAAGGAATACTAAATCTAATATCAAGACTTTGTGACAAAACGTACCTGTTCTCCATTGACATGTCTTCAAAAACCTTCCCACAGAATTCAATGACATGACCCGTGCCTCCAGCAGTACCGATGACTCCGATAACGTGTAGAATAACGTCTTTACTCGTCACACCAGGGGCCAACGTGCCATCGACCCTAATTCGCATGTTTTTACTTTTTTGTTGAGGTAGGGATTGAGTCGCCAATACGTGTTCAACTTCAGATGTCCCAATTCCAAAGGCATAGGCTCCGAAAGCGCCATGTGTGGAAGTATGAGAATCACCGCAACAAACCGTTGATCCAGGAAGCGTAAAGCCTTGTTCAGGTCCGATCACCTATGTCCATGAAAAGGTGAGTTGAACTAACATATCAGTGAAAGAGACCAATGAGGCTTACATGTACGATCCCTTGTCGCTTGTCTGTCAAGCCAAAGTACGTCAATCCAAACGCTTTGACGTTTTCCTCAAGGGTCATCACTTGAGTACGAGATTCGGCCCTACAAAAACGGTAAAATGTAAAAGGAGTGTTAGATGATCTAACTCATGTAATCATCTAAAGAAAACGTACTCTTTGATAAATTTGGCCACACTCGTTGCCTTACTTCGGTCATCGGTGGGTACATTATGATCACATGTGGCAAGTGTACAATCAGGTCTACGAACTGTTCTACCAGCATTTCTGAGACCTTCGAATGCTTGAGGTGATGTAACTTCATGGACGATATGTCTATTTTTTTTTAAAAAAAAATGAAAGATTTAATCATCAGGTTTTATGTCTCATTAGCCGATATAAACCAAAATGGTTTTTGTTTTTGTTTTTTTAAAAAAAAAAACTGACCGATCGATGTATATCAAGGCGGATCCATCGTCCTTAGCATCGACTACATGTGCATCCCAGATCTGAAATTCCCAGAGTCCAATCGATGGGATAGATACATGACTTAGTTCAGTTATAATGGCCTAATAATACTTTTGGTCTGTCTCATTCGGCCTTCACCTTGTCAAATAATGTTCGAGGCTGCAAGAGTTAAAACAAATGATGTTAACCATCTGAACTCTGGCATACAAACTGGTTATAGCTATAACATTCTGAGTCTCAAAAAAGATACCATGACTTACGTTGGAGTTGGTCATCTTGGGTTATGTGGTATGGGTATAATAAGCAAGACTTGGTTTAGTAAAATACTTGAGAGTGACTTTATGAATCGAATAATTTCCAATCAACCAAGAACTTGGCCGACCACTCTATTTCAAAAGTACAGTCGGACCACGATTTATGTAGGAAATCTATCCGAAGGCTCGGTCCCAACGGCCGGAAACCGCCTAACGCAGCATGAGGGTATCATTCAGTTATGTACCTCAGGGTCTAAGGTTGGAGACTTATACCTTAATTCGATCACGTGTTGGTTTAGGCCTGCAGACAGCGCCGCTACACCACGGAGGCGTATTTGGGTGAATGGACCTAAAACACAAGTGAAAATTATGTACGTCAACTGCATGCACCACTGTGGCGGGTGTTACGCAACCAGAAGTGCGGTTGG
>MU167272.1:104931-120842 GCA_015951145.1 Cronartium quercuum f. sp. fusiforme G11 | reverse complement strand
CATTTGCCTCTGTAACGGCTGCGTGAGGCTTGGTTGCGCTGGGAGTGCCTGATTTTTATGTACGTCAACCCACCGTAAATCCTCCCCGCAATATTTTTCCGACGTGAACCTGACCTGGAAACGCTCCCGGGGTGTAGTACATATTTTCTGATAGACTCAATAGTGAAATCAAGCATACAGTCAGAGTACCCTCATTGGAGACCGCTGCTTTTGGTCGAGCAACAAAACTCATTCTGGGTATCAGTTTCGGTCTACGGCCACGCGTGCACACCATGACTGATGACAGCGTGATCCGACTGAGGCCACCAACTTCGAGCGCACCACCTGAAGTCCTAAACGTCGTTCGACTTCACAAGAGAACTGATATTGATAACCCCAACTCGGCTTATACACTTTCCATCGGTACCGAACTCGACGAAGAGTGCAAGGATTTGCCTCGCGCGTTGTGGTACGCGTTAGGAGACGTGTTTGCTAAGGCTCATATCGAAGGAAATCAATCAATCCATCTTATCCTTTCCCCTAGTATCAAAAACCACGCCAAGGTAACACAAGCACTTCAACACTTGAGCGGGAACGAAAATTTGATTAGCTTTACTTACACTCGATCATGGTGGTACCAATCTTATAACATGTATGCGTATGGTAATCCAACAAACAACATAAATCAGAAGGAGATTGATTTGATAGATAATCAATCCAATTTAAAAGTCGTGAAGAGCTTTGAACTTGTACTTCCTCAACGGAAACCTCAAAGTGACTTACCTAACCCACCTCAACCATTTTATGAACGTTACATAGCTCATTTAGATAGTTACTTTTGTTTGTCCGTCTTTTCAAACTCAGGCTCAGATATTGATCTCTTACATACCTGGTTGAACGAACCTCGAGTAGATGAATTCTGGAAAGATTCAGGTACTAGGGAAGAACATGTGACTTGGTTAAAAAATCGATACGATGACCCTCATGTCTTACCTGTCCTTGGATCATACCGATTTACAGGTGGTAATAGATCAATTTATGAACCTTTTGCTTATTGTAAGTAAACTCTTTATATATATATATATCTCAACCTGAAATAAATTATCATCAATTCCTTACTAATTAAGCTTACTATATCAACTCCACATATATATATAATCAAATAGACGAGATATATTGGGCAGCAGAAGATAAGGTTGGAAAATTTTATCAAGCTAAACCTTATGATAGAGGAATTCATATGCTTGTAGGATCATCAAATCATCGTGGACCACATAGAGTTAAATCTTGGTTACCTTCTCTCATTCATTTTATATTTAATGATGAACCTCAAACTCAACGTATCATATCAGAACCAAATCATCAAAATTCGAAAATGATTCATTATCTTTCAAAATTTGGTTTTGAGAAAGTAAATGAAATTGATATGGGTCATAAAGTGGCTGCTCTTATGATTCTTGATAAGGATGAATTTTGGAAAATGTGCCCTATCTAGGTATTTGAAATCTAGAAATATCACGCTTCTTTTAAAAAAATATTTGTACTTATCATTGGCTGTGAATGCACAGTGTCAGTGGGAGACATTCCCTGAGAGGTAATAGTGTTTACTCTCTATGGGTGAGCTCCACTGATGAACACTGCCAGGGGGGAGCTACTTTTAGGCTACCTCCTGGCTATTAAAAAGGGAGAGCCAAGGTTAATTGGCTGCCTTTGACACTCTACTAAGTCTACACTGGTTCACCCAAGTGTAGACTTCAGTTAGATGACCTCTAAAAAGAGGATTTGATGATCAAAAGAAGTCTTCTTTAATACCTCAGGGTGATGTTCCCTGGAGGACAACCTGACTTTGTAGTTGGGCCAATCAACTACCTGCAGAGTTTCTATCCTGAATATAGAGAGTGAGGGTTGTTAATCCTACTCTGGCACCTTTATCCTATATTCTAGCTTTTAGACTGGTCTACTCCTTGGTGAGACTTCTATTACACCAAGGGATCCTGGACTGAGATAGCAAATCTCCTATGGGGGTTGGACTTTAGTTACTCACACTTATAGAGCTGTACACTATTGAGTAGATATATTTCTAGTAGAAGATATCCTCAATGTTTGTGTAAGTTGCTCAGGTTAAGTGGTTGTGGTAAAAGTTAGGAGAAAGTCCTTCTTGCTAAGCCTGGAGGGAGGCTTTATATACCTTGAGGGTTGTCACTTCCCTCACCTTTGGTCTTTGGGCTGACTTGTGGTTCTCATTATGTTAGTACTGAGTTATCTGGTCAGCTTGTGGTTGGTTACACTTGTAACCAGACTACATGTAGGCTCTTGTCATAAGTCTACTATGCTTATGACTCTTGAAACTGAGCCTGAGTTGTAGTTACTAGTGTCACATGTCTAATCTTATGTTACACTCTCCTTTTTTACATGTAACACTTACTGTTACACTTATTTACTATATTTAGTACTTACATTACACATGATTACTATATGTAATCATGACTTGTTCAGTCTGTGGGACTGCTGTGCAGTCCTCAGGGCTGACAAACACTATGATGGGATATGTACAGCCCAAATGAAGATGGTGATATGAAACCTGCATCATTGTAGCAACCCACCTTGTGATATCCTAAAGACAAATACCTATGATGATTCCAATGTGCGATTTATGTCAAAGAAAAATTGGATGTCATAATCAAATTAAACCATTGATTGATCCACAACTACCGGATTAATATTTACGGTAATTTATCATGTGAGGGTTTGTCCGTGCTGAGGGGATTGCATGGTCTCCCACTCCCAGCACAAATATGTTACAGTAGATGGAAGTGCTAGACCACCCACCTCATTACTTGCATCAAGGGACATGGGCTGTGTTGCAAGTCTCTCTTCGAGGCCTCAGAGGTCTCATCGGAACAGGGACTTGGTACTCACAAGTGAAAACAAAAAAACAGACTGCCTACAATTTGACAGCTTGGTGACCGGCCTTAAAAAGTGAAGAGTAGGCTTCAGGTCAAGAATCCTGGCTGCATATAGTGTTACCCATATTTTCAAACTCAGGCTCACTTTCGGAGTTTTCCTAGATGTTCCATCTGATTACACAAAAATACGGTCAAGGTCAGATGAAGACTAAATCTGACCTGCGGAACTCTAGATGACTTGATCATTTCTTTTGGGCCCAGACATTTGTCTCAATAACATCCCGCCAAAAAAACTCAATCAAGACCAGCGGGTGCAAGACAGACGCAAGTCTATGCACAACTCGTTAACCATCTTTGTTTCAATTTTGTTTATAGACAGTTCGTGGAAGATTCCCAATGAGTAAGAGGAAACATAGATGTTGTTGAGATAAAAAAAAAAAGAAAAAAAAGAAAAAAAAAAAGAAAAAAGAAAAGAAAAGAAAGAAAAAAAGAAAAAAGACGCCGTCAAGATCTAGCAGAGGAATATTTTTTTCTATCTGGATGACTTCTATTATAACTTCATTACAAACTTGCAGAACTTATCGTCAATGGATGTCCGGCGGAAACAGCAGTTAACTTTCCTGGTCTTGAAGAGTGCTGGATCTCAATACATTGAAATGCAATACGAAGATTTTTTCAGGTAAATGAGGTTCTATCCAAGGTTGATCATACTGGCATCCAGACCAAGGGCGTGTAACAATAGATTAACATTACGCTGCAAATCATAAATTGAATCGATTCCTGTACGTCAACGTCCTACTATTCTACCAACACCTGCGAAGTAGTACGTACGATTTTCAGAGCGCCGAGATCGCTCGAGACCCAACTTTTGCCAGCAGCTGTTACATTCTCCAAAACTTTGTCTCTCAACCCACCAACTAAGCTCTGTTGACCATCTGCATCCGTGGAAACCGCCAAAGCCGCCATTAATTGCCAAACTGGCTCGTCTTCAAAATCCAATCCAGGTCGAACAAGGCGCGGATTGAAATTCGGACCTTCGGGGCCAACGAGTTGCGAAGTTCCAAAGGGGAGGGAGGCGACCGCTCGAGTGGATGGAAACAAGGATGGAAAGTCGTTACTAAGGCGGTTGAAAACTTGATCAAAGACTGAATTCCAGCTAGTTAAAGCCTCCTCCGTGGGAAGGGATGTGGTGCCGGGCGAGTTATTGGGATCTGGTGAAGATGCATTCTTCAAGATTTCTGCACGACTCAAGAATAAAGTCAAAAAGGCAATGCCGGGCTGTTGATAATTGTATGTAGATAAGACAGCAACATTATAAGAGCGGATGCCAAGGAGGTGTAGATGTATCGCGACAATCAATCATACCTTGGACCGTGCGATATACATAAAGTCGTTACGCTCAATCATGAGCGAAACTAATCCAGCGATGAGGTCCAAAGGAATCTCATTGATCACGCTCATCATCGGGGCGACTACAGTGTTCATAAATAGATCTGTTTCTGCCTCGACCTCATGTCGCATTCGGCGACCCGTTGGGTAAGAGCCTGCCATATGCGCATCGGATGGCAAGTCTAGGAGAGGCGCATCGAGCACAACATCGAGTGTTTCGAAGGTAGCGACCAGTAACGTAAGAACTTGAAGCGACTGTTCTCGAGTAAATAATCGGATAATGCGAGGGAGGAGCCGTTTGCCCTTCGAAACGGAAATAAACGACACGAAGGGGTGGGGATGGCTAATTTGTAAAGACATCAGGATGTGAACGCTGGACGATTTCATTTATTTACCTTATACCAAGTGGATCCAATACTCTTAGCTGTTTCCAAATCCTTTCCTTGCGATCGGCGTACTGCACTTCCCTGTTGAGTATTATTAAGATTTCACGGATAAGTGACAAGGCTGAAAAGAGCAACGCGGACGAACAACACACCATTGCTCGAGGATATTCTTTTGCGAATCAGGTGTATCACTGGCAGAAAGTAGGGCTGGTTGGGTCCGACGCAATTGCTCAACCTCCAAAACAGCGCTGTACAATCTCTCGAGAGACATCAGAACATGTCGTCGAGTCATCGCCGGTTGACCAGGAATTGCCTAAAGACATCAATTGCTAATTTTGAGTTTCATCGGAAACATTTCCCAAAGCAAAAGACTTCACGTACCGGAACTTTTTTAGGTAACGCACTAGACAAAGTGCCAGGGTGATTCTCTCCCCCTGCTGCTGTAGCCAAGTCGTCAGACGAGGCAGCCCGCTGAACTTGTAACATCTGGCGCGGAGCAGACCGAGTGCGCAGAGCAATCTTCCCAAGCGCTCCCTCCAATGAAACTATGCATGTTCCATATGTGAACAGTAATTGTGTGAGTTGAAAAAGTCCGAGACCGTTTAGGAAGGTAGAAGATTGTGGACATACGCTGCGACATTTTTGGACGTTCTTTGGCATGGTCCACAATCCTTTGAACATTTTGGGCCATCCGGATCATTGCGTGGTCACGCCTAGTGAGTTTCCTTTCGTTCATGCGAGTATTTCGACTGTGCATGTCGTCCTGCTCTCGAACACCAGCGGCGGCGCTCATGCGCCGTTCAGCAGCAGCTGCTTGTAGCTGCTGTTGAGTTGCTAGTCGGCTGGCACGAATAGCGCTATATACCTGAAAGTAGAAATCATCGGCGTGTGGGTCGAAGCCTGCTTGGCCATGACTTGGGTTGACCAGCTGCGAAACTTGAATTCGAGTGATGAAGTCTTTATCTCCTTGACTCATGAGATTGTTGTACCGCGCCATTTCAGCAATCTTGGCAGCTTTTTTCCGTCGTAGTGCTTCTTGACGTTCATGCTCTTGAATGCGAGCCTCGGCGGCAGATCGCAATTCATCTATCACAGGTGCAGGACCTGCATTAGGACTCGGGAGTTGGAACAGGGCAGTGACAGGGAGTGAGCCAGTTGGATGCATTGCCACCGAGGGGGGTTGTGCGTGTAGGGAAAGGCTGGGAGAATGTGCATGACTTAAAGGGACCGTTGATTGGAGAGAAGCGTGAGCCTGCATTTGATGTAGTTGAGCTTGCTGGAGGACGACATTTGTATGCATTTGTTGCTGCTGTTGTTGGAGGCGAAGCCATTCTGGATGTTGAGGGTGATTAGGATGGGCCGGGTGTGTCAAGACGGGCAAGCTGGCAGGTAATGCGTGGCTGGGACGAGCATGGGCGGGATTCATGGCTATGGATGGCATGGGCGAGGCAGTACTATTCCGCTGAGCAGCAGCGAGATATTGCATTTGTACCTGCTGTGCGAGTTGGGCTCGAGATTGCAAAGTCGGCTGTTGTATGGGCGTAGGAACTCGTTGGTCTACAGTTCCGTAGGACTTCGCCCGGGCGTTCTTGAGCATCTCAGCTTCAACCTCTTCCAAAGTCAAAGCCCGAGGTGCCGTCGAAGCCATCGGGTGCGATCTTGATGCGGCCGTGGTACCTCGTAATTCAGCTTCAATCTCCTCCAAACTTCGTATCTTAACTCCTTTCGGAGGAGCAGTGATGTTTGGCTTGGCCTGGGACGCTGAAACCGCTCTACCACGAAGATTAGAATGCGTGTTAGGGCCCAGAAGAGGGTCATGATCGAGATTGATTTCGGGTTTGTAGCTGGGACCCGAGGACGTCGTTCTTCCTCTAGGATCATGGTTTGAAAGAAGGCTCGGCACGGTGGGCCAGGTCGGAGTAAGTGACCCGCTTTGTCGCACGTCATTAGAAGCGCTGAGGAATTGGGCCGTAGAACCAGAAAAATCGAAATCTTTACCTGAGTGAGACAAACAAGATCAATACCCACCGTTCAAGGTAATTCAAGGGTGAAAGAATAACTCACCAACAGCATCCATTCCGAAGGTCTCATCATTGAAGTCGTTCATATCTTCTTCCAGAGCCCCACCTAGACCGTCCATCTCATCTATAGTGTCCATGACATCGTCACCAACGTCATACACCTGTCACATGATTAAAGTCAGTATCATTGGATACAGCGAAAGATTGAAACAAAGGTTTTCACCGCGATATCTTCTCCAAATTCAGCTCGCAACTGAGCCAGCTTTCGATCAAGGTCCATCCCACCGGGATCGTGCAGGGCCGCCATTTCTCCGAACACGGAAAAATAAGCGAGATAAATACCTCAAGAGGGGATTAGAACGGGGTTCGATAGTTTTTTGAATTGTAGAGGAACTGGTTGCTTTTCTTCCTCTGTAGCTTGTTGAAAATGAAGTCGAGGCGCAGTGCGATCTGCGTGGCAAATTATCAGAAGCCCAAGACTCGAAGGGGACGGGACACAACACAGGGCCGGGCAAAAGGTGACTTACTGTACGGTTCTATGTATCACTACACTCAGACCTCTCATAAAACATATGTTTTTAAGCAGACCAAATTAGCCTTTTGCAACAAAGCTCAACCTTGAGGGAAATAAATTCTAGAAAATTCTCAATTTACATTTATTCTCAGATTTTTGTCTTGCCATTTGGTTCTTGTGTAGGTTTTCATCATCATTAGTTGTACACCACATATTACTGAATTGCCAGACTTGAATGTACTGGCTGCCACTACCAGAAAGACGATGTTTACTGGACAGAAAACAAAAATATGTATAAGCTCATATTTTCAGAGTGTCATTGGCTGATGATGTACCAAGATTGATAAGCCTTTCAAACCATTGGATTACCAACTGTAACATGTGCCTTGATATGTGGCCCATAAACTGAAATTTGGCCCTGAACTGTCAATGCATCATTTTGAATTCTTCAAACACCCATAAGTTTGGCGAAACTTCGCCCTCCAAACCCTTTGTTTCTTGGTGCATTAGTAAGTGGGTGTCTCCCTTTATACTTTTGTTAAGGTGGTAAAGCTTGCAAGTTCCCAACAAGAAAGGTATTGATGACTACTCAATTTTGGACATATGGCCCTCTGACATCTACTCTAGCCTAGCTACAGATACAGTGTGTCACCAAGCTTGTAGAGAAAGACTACCGATCTTCAATGAACCAAACATCAACGTGTTTGAAGAACTGCAAGAGTTATATGGGTGTTTGAATGGTTCAAAATGATACCTTGACAGCTCAGGCTCAAATTTCAGTTTCAGACAATGCATGTTATAGCTGGTAATCTAATGATTTGATAGGTTTATCCTTAGTATATCAGCCAGTGTGAACTCTAAAAATAGTAATACTGATAAAAAAAAAAAAAAAAAACTCAGATACCTGTGGAATAAGATACGTGTTTTTTTAATAATTTTTGCTCACCTCGCTTCTATATATTTTTGTGTATTTTCATTTTTTTGTTATCTGTCCAAAAATCATTATCTTTCTGGTAATGTAAGGAATTCTGTATGTAGTTTTTGTAAAGTCTAGAAGAACAACAACACTTGTGCATGCAAAACAGGAAAAAAAGAAAAAAGAAACTGACCAAGTGCAATAGATCTGGTTTTCCATCTAAAAAGGTCACTAACACTTTTTTTCCAAGTCCAATATGAGAAAAAAAGAAAAGAAAAAAAAAAGGATTTCTCTTGTTAATTTGGTTTGTGAATTACAAATGCAATGTCAGCAACCACATCATGTAAGCGAGAGGATAGGGACATGATTTTCTAAGAAATGAAGTTATATGAGAAAACAGATGCCTTTTTGAGTCTCTCACCTATTCAGTCAAGTTTTGCATCTCTCCATACACCCACAGCTTTGATCACTAGCAGTTGAATGAGATTGTTTCTTCAAAACTTTCTGGCACTTATAGTACACAACATCTATTCTGATTCTTTTCTGTTTTACAGAGACTTTTCAGAATTAGGTCCTGTTTGGATAAATAATCCATTAGCAAAAACAGCTGTGAAACAGCAGTTTTACTGCAGTTTTGGGCTATTGCTCCTACCAAAAGAAAGCAATTCTGCAGTTGTTGCGGCTGTGTTCTCTTTCCGAATCGGGCTCAGATTTTTGTATTTCAAGAACTGGCAACAAATTGACAGCTGGGGCTTGCCAGGGAAAACAATAGCCTATTGCTGCCAGCATCATGAGTGAAGAGCAACTCTTCATGCAAACCAGTCCACAACATATCAGACATGACATATAGGTATCATGCACTGTGCACCTGTCAGTTCATGGCGAAGGGCCCCGACACTCATCTCTTCAGGAGACTACCTCTCCTAGGAGTTTTCCAGTGTCTGACCTCAAGGCTCCAGCAGACGTATCTCCCTCACAAATAGTGTAAGATAAATGATGAATTCTATCCCACAACTCAGACTTCCGCGAGTAGTACAGCCTCGCAACATGATTTTTAGTAAACTTTTGAAGATCACAACTCATCGGTGGCCTTTCCAACGACTTCCTCTGTCTTACCCTTGACAGCCTCAGCAGCAGCCTTTGCTCCCTCTTTGACGCTCTCAGCCGCTTTGGAAAGCTTTTCGCCAGCTGCTGAAGCTGTACCCTTTGCAGAAATGAAGACCTCGAGGATATTTTGCTTCATTTGAAGTTCCTCGAACTGATATCAAAGATGCAAGCGTTTCGTAGGATGGGAAAAGACAGTGTCCATCAGACAAACATCCTGCAAAGTAGGGGCACAGATGTATAGCATGTGAAAGAAATTCGAAACTAAAACACATACCTTCTCCGTAGACATCGTGGCGCCTTTCTCAGCCAGTTTCTTGAGACGAGAGGCCTCCTTGCTAAGCCAACCATCGTCAGTGTTGACTTTTTTCATGGCTTTGACGTAGTAAGCAGCCATTCCATCCTTGACACTTGAGGCGAGTTCAGTAGCTTGCTTAAGCACGCTCGGGCGCTCGGCAGTTGGGAGGCCCACGAAGCTTGCGACGAGGGTGTCCAAGCTAGCCACTCGACCAGCCTCGGGTAATAGTAGGCCGCCTGCCGCACGGTGTGTACCGCCTGGTGAATCATCGCAGGTAGACGATAGTTGGAGAATGAATCATTCGGGTCAGGGAAGACACTCTGTGATATCAGCATGTAAGTAAGGCAAGGTTGAGTTTACGTACATTGCTCGTTGAGAAAGTTGATGAAGGCTTCAGGTGAGCGTGCACCCGAGTAATCGAGCGCAGGTTTGCTGCTGTCTTTGTACAAGAACTTGATTGTCGGGAAACTGTGGCAAATGATCCAATGTCAACCACGAAGATATTCATAGCAGTGTAGTCATTCAGTAATTCAACAAAGGTTGTAAGAGATGCAACTGACCCGGACACTGAGAATCGACTGGCAATATCTTTGTTACTGGCTTCGTTGGCATCTAAGTGAGCGACTCGGCACTTCGAATCAGACCGAAAAGACAATCCGACCTAAATTCAAAGGAATAAAATTGATGACGTAAGTGCCATGAAATTCAGTTGAAGCTGGAAGTGTTTCCACGAACTCTATCCCATGCTCCTTTCAAGCTCTTGCAGTCTGATTTTATGAAAACGAAAGCCTATAGTAAGCCTCTAGATTAAACCGTCTTCATTCATGACTAGATTAGGCACTCACGACCACACCACGGGGCAAAAAATCTGTGGAACGAAAACGCAAAGCTTTATCAGGCTAGTGTTTTGTTTCATCAGGTGTCGGGAAAAGACAAAAAAAAGATACTGACGCCACCAAGGTTCCTGGAAAGTTGGGAGATGGAGTGTTGTATTTGAGTGAACAGCACATACAACAATGAAACGTCAGTTCCATCACTTGAGAACAGACTTGAATCTAATATAGAAGGGAACAAGGATTACTGACCGACTTCAGGCTTAGCGATCTCGACATCAAAATTAGCATGATCTAGCTTAGTAGAGTGCTTGGCATCCTCCAAACCAGCCATGACTCCATTGAGTGCAAAGAGAGTGGCAAATAAGCTGCCTAGCAGACTGGAACCCGAGTGTTTCATGATGAGCGATGAGAAGAGTGTTGGTGAGGATAAAGTCAGTGTAACTTGAGCAGTGTGGTGTGAGATATGGAAGTGTTGGTGAGGGTGTTATAAAACTTTCTCTTGACCACCTCGTCTTTAACTTCCACGCGCACACTGCTAAACTGTGTGCGGTCTTTACACGTCACTCTCTGATACCGCTACTGATGTTGTTAGGTTTGATACTGCGTTCAAACTACTTAAGTTGTATAAGAGTCTCTCACTTGGTTTGTTATGTAATACAAAATCATACAACTTTTTTTCAAAAAAAAAAAAAAACATACCGCTACTGTTACACTAGCTAGCCTGCTACGTCATCAAGCATTACCGTGCGTCTGAGGTATGTAGACACATAGGACTGGTGGGCACCAGTCTTTGGCATGGTGCACCAACAGTTTGCTCCAGGATTGCATAGTCAGATTTACCATCTGAAGGGCTCTCAACGGCAAGACGGGGTAAGGCATTTTGTTCCACAAGCTGGTGGTTACGGTGGATAGGAATCATGTGATTTATACAGCCATGGATTTTTAGCAAAACCAGTGGTCAAATCACTCAAACTGAGTTTGGAAATGCAAGACAACAACAAGATTTCAAGGATTAGCTTTTTAAGTAATAAGATCTCACAACTTGATCTTCAAAAAAAAAAAAAAAAAAAAAAAAAACGCTTTGAAAGTTTCGACTTGACCCCCCTATTAGCTAATATGCAAAACTCAAAGACATGAAATGCAAAAAAAGTAATAAAAAATAGCAACAAGGATTCTACATATGCATCTCATGTGGTAACTTTCGGTAATAATGCCCAAGAAGTGCAGAACAGTTTGTGGACTTCTGGAACAAAGACCTGGAAGACACTACGCAGATGTAATTGAAAAGATTGACTGGGCTTGTGAGCCTGGGGCAGAGGTAGGTGAGAAGTGGATAACCTCACGATGATAAGTGCCTGGGATATTCAGGTCAAATAGCTCCATGTAAGCAAGGTGAAAGAGAGGTGAATAAAATCTACCACATTCACTACGGATATATATGTATAATCCATGTAGCTATCTTTTAGCACTGTTTTTGCATTTCACCAAAATTCAGTCACAGAGGATGATAAAAACAAGAATAAAGAAGCAGCCTCTACATTTTTGGAACAAGTTCAATAGAGGTCTCCGAGTAGGGTAATTGATTAAGATATCAATACATTTACAAATCGCACATAGGACTTTATAGAGCTACTAGAATCCTCCTTATGGAGCTCTATAAAGATCTGGATGGAATGAGGAGTGAACAAAAATGAAGCTCAAGAAACTAGAGGGTCAAATTTGAGTGACCAAACAAGGAAGTTTCACATTAATATCAGATTGTCAGCCAATCTACTTCTTGATCTCTAAGTGACTCTTTATGGTAGAAGCTTGTGTACAAGAAACTCAGCAAAAAGATGGAATACCTGATTCTGTTGTAGGTAGACATTGGGCAAATTTGTAATGAAGTTCTCTCATATTTCATACCATTGTCAACTTGACAAAAAAGTCAAGTGTAGGTCTGCCAAACATCATATGGGTAGTTTCAGATAGCGTGGTGACTGTTTCATGTGTTACTCAGAGACCAATGTTGCACACATACCCCAAAGATGAAGGTCACGATGCAATGCATTTGAAAGGGAGATGGAGCGCGTATTTTGAAGCACAAGGACCAAGTGGTAACAACAGAAACTATCACCGCAGTTACTCCAAAACAGTCAGGAAACCTACAACAGCTACCTTATGTGGTTAGGCGTCAAAAGGCAAATTGTAATTCCTGAACTCAAGCAAAGAAATTCCCTTGAGAGCCAACGTTACTCAACTCAGTAATCAAAATAAAACTTCTTGATCACAAGTGCTGGTGATATGCATTTTTACCAAAGAATCTCTTCAGGACTATCGTTTTTTGATGTTACATTGATCATTGCGTGCGACAAAAAATTGTATCAGTATTGTACCAGTACAAGGCGGAAAAGCCATTATTTCAGAAGACAGACAGCCAGATCAATCACCAGAGCGCAAGACCGTCTCGTTCGATCTTTGAAAATACAACAACTGATGTATGGGTAACGTTTGATCAATCATTTAGCAACTTATAGCAAGCGGTTGACATCCAAGAGGAGCATACACGTCTGCTGATCGATCCAGAGAAATACCTGGGTTTTCTCCGAACCAATATCATTTCTTCTCTACTCATGTTTAACGGAGTACTTCATCAGTATGTGTCCAGTGAGGTTAGTTTTTTTTAACAGCAAACTCATGAAAGCGTACTCAAGTTCTGTAGCCACTTCGGGGCCTTTGCACCATTTTTTAATGCGTCATCCAATTTTTGCTTTCCCTTTCCAATCGCGCTGGATATGGAAGAGGAGCTCTCTGTAGTTCCTTGATCAACGTTGGGTGGCGGAGGTAGATCTTGAGCATTTGCCAAGAGCTCAGGGAGTAAGGGTGGTGTTCGCTGGGTTTCTGTAGCACAAGAATGCGAATGGAAAGGTTTTTTTTGTTTTGTCAAGACTGGCGAGGCGGAGTCTAGAGAGATTGGTTTGGAAGCACAAACGATTCAAAGCGTCATCGGTGAACTTGATGTAAAAGAGGGATGATGGGGTGAGTTGAAGGTCAAGTAGGGTACTTGAACCTATCTTCGGATCTGCTAACTTAAATTCACGTCGAGGCGGGGTCTGATCTGGAAAAGCATAGTAAAATCAATTCTGGTGATTTGACCTTTGAGAACATGGAGAGCAGGCCAAGCTCATGAGACGATAGCAGTACAAAGAAGCGCACATAAAATGAATGCTTGTGATCGGACTTCTTCTTTTAAGGAAGCTTTCACGAAGGCATAGACTACTTTCATTGTCGAATTGCTCTGGAAAGCTCCTTCAAGCATTGTCCGATCGGAAAATCTCACCCGGATCCTAGTCTACAAAGATAGCTCGTGGTGCCTTGTCAGTCTGAGAGGAATATGTGATGGCATGCCCGCCTAAGTAGACACTGAACATGAGCTGACCACGGGGAACCTAGCGTAGCGCTGATTCAGCTTTTGGCTCTGTTCACGCTCACGCAGCGACTTGGTCAACATCGGACCATCGTTAAGCCTTTCGCGAGTTGCAACCTGGCCTTGAAAAGCTCGTTGAGCCTCTGCTGCTGTTGGAACAAAATAATTATCGGGCAATTCTTTGCAAAATGATCCGAATCAAATCAGCGCTGGGTAGTGCGGATGTACGTGAGGTCGCGAGCCAGTTGGTGAAATCAAGGGTCTCAATACCTGGCCGAGGTGGTGGGCGTGCATCTGCCGAAGGCTTCCATATCTTGATGTCAGTAGCGTGTTGTTTTCCGGCCTCTGTGACAGCAGGCTGGACCGAGGGTAGGCTTGCAGATGAGGCGGTATCGGTGATTTCGGTACGAAGTCCAGCTGGTTGAGGTGGTTCGAATGATGGAGCGGAGGAAGATGGATCCATGGGCGAGGTGAAGGTGTGGTTGAAAGGTGAAAGGGACACTTGGTGTGGACGAGGGCAAAAAACGAGACCAGGAAGTCGACTTAGACAGAACTTAACATAAGCCTTGCTGTGTGTAATTTTTTTGGATTAAAAATCTTTAACGTGCATTAGGGCATCCACAGTCGTTGTAATAAGTTTGCACCAAATTTACACCACGTGGTGCTACACTAGGAGTCACCAGCTGGTGAACCCGAGTTTTCCACACTCGTGATCACTAAACTCCCCTAGTGTAACTTTGGTGGTACACATTGCAAATTTTCCATACTCATGGCAGTGAGCACTGCACTACACTATGTACAGAAATTTTTCAGTTTCATAGCCAACAAAAAGGAATCCAGTCAAGGACCTTCAGACAAGCAATCACCTGAGGGTGTGACTTCACAGTTGAATACCCCAAGAAAATACAATCCTCAAACCACTAGTCCAAATCAAGGGAGATGAGTTCTCATGGTCTACTACATCCAGTTTGGTGACTTTGTGAATCTTGAAGGAAACAACTCAAACAGGCATTTTCATCCCATTATGTTTGAGATAATAAATGTATTGCATTTTCTTCACACTGCCAAGAAAATTGCATCACATAGAGGCATGCTATGTCACATAGCAGGCCAAGATGCGATGCAATAGGTCTATTTTCCAAGGTAGGGACCTTGAAAAATGGTCCATAGTATCACATGAAGACATGCTATGTTACATAGCAAGCTTCCATGCGAGGAAAATATATTGGCAGTGTCAAGCTATTGGTCAAGAGATCAGTCAGGTTTGAAAAGGAGTGAAGGTGAAATGAGGGGGATCAAGGGTGGAGTGATCAAGGCCGGAGTGAGGTGGGATTGAGGGAGTGAAGGGGTAGAGGTAGTTGAGGGTATATCTGAGTGAGGTCAAAGGTGTGTCCAAGGGGGGTCAAGGGTGTGTATGGGTATGCATTGTGAGAGGGTCACTGTCAGAGAGTGAGGTTATATTACATGCCAATAGAGGTCTTATTGTAATTATAACTTGCACTTCTGAACTGATAAACAAGTCAATTGAGACTTACTTATCATGAGACCAGTTATTCTTGATGACTAGAGAGAGAACTTTGATGTCTAAGAGGCTCTAAGCAAGGGATTGGGATCAAAGCAAAAAGGTAATGGATGGCAGTTTCTCAAGGCTAGTATTTCTCAGGAATAATAGTGCTAATGATAGTAAATTATAAATTGATTGAATAAAACACAAGAAAGAGAGACAGTATTTATAGAGACTGAGAGTAAGAGAAACAGGATGAACCACAAGAGCAAACAAAAGTTCATTAGGCTATAAATGAATGGAACAGCCATTAATGATGTAATGAGAGAATAAATGAGAAAATAGATGAGAATCATGAGCCTACAGTACCACCAGTGCTGTTATTAAAGAAAAATGAAGCTAAGGCCCATGGTCCAAGCTCCAGACCTTCTGTCTTCCATTCCACCAAATGGGGACAGTTGGTTTTAGATGAGGCAGCACTGTGTGTGACCAATACACATGCACACACTGGCAATATATTTGCATCGCATGGAAGCTTGCTATGTAACATAGCATGTCTTCATGTAATACTATGGACCATTTTCCAAGGTAGGGACCTTGGAAAATAGACCTATTGCATCACATCTTGGCCTGCTATGTGACATAGCATGCC